>CATNEM010000206.1:0-95000 GCA_950096795.1 Macrostomum cliftonense | reverse complement strand
GACGCCGTCTTTTAACCATCGTATTGCGCTTCTGAAATGATCAATTAGCCAGTCAATCACTTCCTCGCTCACAAAGTCGGTCAGTAAGTCAACAGTGCTTACCCCAAAGCCCCATCTACGGTGCATTGCAGGCTGACAAACTGTCTGACGTTGACAGTTATGTTGACATCTTCTAGACCTTCGCGGAGTGTTGGAGGAGAGTTGACTACTAGTTTGAAATATCGCGTCAGCCATTGGTCGCCCGAACCTGCTGTACATGTGTAGTTCCCAGCCTGATCAGGCGAGACATTTCTAAGAAACAATCTTCGAGGATCAGTTGAAATCGACCCGGATACAACTGGACCATATCCGTGACGTATCCACAGATAACTGGCCTCTGTACTTTTCGACTCCAAAGAGCAATCAAGCGATACAGACTGATTTTCAACAACCTTAACGACCACATAGATACCAATATCGTTGTCAAGGAAACGCAACGGAGCCGTCACATTGACAGTGACTTGTCGAGTATCCTGACCAAATCGATTTCTGGCCAGGCATGCATAATTGCCGGTGTCGGATAATTCAGACGGTCGAATGACCAACCGTTCTCCGTTGGCTTCGAGGCGAAGTCGGTTTGACTCGGTCTGTGGGGTGAGGAGTATCGAGCTTTATAGAATATGCTGGAATAAACTTTTTCGAGAAGTAGAAAGATGCAGCTTTTGTATAGGTTTGGGTAGATGTTATAGACTGCTACTATCGGTTAGAAACGGAGACCTTAATACATGGATACTAATCGCTTGACTAAAACCCCCTAATCAGTAAGTTTTTAGCACAACTTACAATAGGAATGCCATTCCGAGTCCAACTTAAGTCAATCAGCCTTGTACCATTGACTAAGCGGCATTCAATGTTGATAGTCTCGCCAGTTTTAACTCGAACAGAATCGGCCGACAATTGTCGCCCAATAACGGGAGCTTCAACTACGGATAGAATTAGTTCGATGGCGTCCGAACCAGCTTGGTTAGTCGCTTCGCACCGGTAGAGACCCTGGTGCTCCGGTCTAGCACTGAGAATCTCCAGTACCTCTCCGTCGCGGCGAACAATCAGACCATTCGAAGCATTGGACGCCAACGTAGCGCCATTCAGAGACCAAGTCAGTACTGGTCTCGGACTGCCAGACGCGATCGGACATGGCAGATTGATGCCTCGATTCCGCAGAATCCAACGTTCCAGAGTGCCGCCGCCAAGCTTGTCGCGATCAATCAGTGGCGGATCGCTGACCAATAGTTTTACTCGGCTAGTTGCCGATCCAAGCCGATTAGTTGCCGTGCAATCGTAGTTGCCGGTATCGCTAGCAACTAGGCCTTGAATTGTGAGCAACTTTCGATCCGGCGACAGTTTTATCCGACTGTTAGAGGATCCTGTGCTCGACACGTACTGCCAAGAGATTGCCGCTGGTGGCATGCCATCCGTAAACTTACAAAAAATGCTGACATTTTGACCGGCACTTCGTTGAATTAGTTGAACTGTTGAGTCAGCGTAAGGCGGATAGATGACAGTTAAGTCAATGACCAGACTGTCCAAGCCAGCTTTGTTGCTGACTATGCACGTGTACTTGCCGGAGTCGCTGCGATCGACTCGACGGATTAGAAGTGATTTCGTCTGTTGGAATGGTAGGGTAGCATTTATTTGGAGCGTTTTGTTTGCCTCTAACAAGGATTTATGTCTCATAGTTTGTCTGAATTTTGTCGCATCTGACTGGCTGCAGCTTAACACCCCTCTCCCTAGTCTGTCTCTCTCTGTGCTAAAACGACTGCCTTCGTCAAGGCTTTTCCGACTCCTCGCTTTCTCGCAATGCACATTTGATTTGGTTCGATTGTTTATACGAGTGAAAGATTAACTTAGCAATCTTATATTATCGATTTAATTATAATGACCTATAGAGGAATTCAGTGTGTCATCCCTTGTCTGACAGTCAGCAACGTCAGAGGGACTAATGTTATCAGAAAATAAAAATATGCGAAATCTTTTTTGCGGACTATTTCTGTCAACAGCATTGTATAACTCACTCCGTCGGTATTTTGAACAATATCGACGATACGACTGTCTATTGGGCTGCCATCCTTGAGCCAGATCACTTCGAGCGAGTTGTCGTCTCCAATACCCTCAGACAGGCGACACTCGAGCAGTGTGCTAGCGTTAACTGGCACCAACTTTCTTGAATCGACCAGGCCAGTCGGGGGAATAATTAGCGGCTTAGAGATTACTCTGACGTCGAATATTAGTGTGGCCATGCCGAATTGATTTCTAGCCGAGCAGCTGTACCGACCGGCTGATGAACGAACAACGGGTTGAATGGTCAGTTCAGGCAGTCTATTATCCAATTGGCTACCATTCTGGTACCATAGAAACTCAGGTTTCGGATAGGCTGTTACGTTGCAACTTAATTGACGAGTTTCACCTGAGTAAAACACAAATTTCTCCGGACCGATGGTATTTTTTACTGGCGTAGGGGCTTGGCCAACCATTACGCTAATCATTCGTGATTGGCTGCCTAACGAGTTGTTAGCGGTACAGCGGTAGCTGCCGGCATCACTCAGCTCGGCTCGCTCAAGTCTCAACCTTTGACCCTCTTGATCAATATTGGCTCCAGCTATGTCAATAAATATGCCTTTTCCATTGTCTTTGGTCCACGTCACGGAGGGTTGAGGCCGACCATTCACTCGACACACGAGTTCGATAGGTCTGCCTCGTTCAACTAACAGAGGCGATTGAGTTGAACTGATGGGATCTATATTGAGAAACTCTGCAAATTGAAATTGTGTTGAGCACAATGGTTACGCAAAAAATCATAGACAAAAACGGCAGTCTGAAAAAAAACTCACGAGCAATTGACACTCGAATAGTAGCCTCTGCGGTGCCCGCCTCGTTACTAGCTGAGCAAATCCACTCGCCAACGGTGGCATCGGAAGCAACAAACGTTATGCTGGATCCGCCTCGATCAACTCTTGTCGAATTTTCAATTGGTGACGAAGGCGCCGATAGACGTCGACGCCAGGTGATTGTCGGCGTCGGAACGCCGGGAATGATTGCACAATAAAGCGAGACGCGTCTTCCAGCCGATACAAGCACTTTGTCTGGCTCAGCTTTCACCGATGGCGCTTCGTGGAAGACTAGCTCGACAGATTTAAACGACGAAGCATTTCGCGAGGCAACTTCGGGTCGGCACTCAAACGAGCCGGCGTCACGCGGTCCCGCATTCGTAATTTGAAGTCGTCCAGTAGACGACACCAATCGATCGCTGCTCTGACGCCACCAGCCAAGTCTCACAGTTGACGGTCCAGACACAACAATGCAATCAATTCTAATTGTTTCATTTCGTCTGTAGGTGAATCGTCTCCCTTCAGGTGACAGTCGCAATACAACGGGTTTGTCGTGGACTATTAGCCAGGTTGACTTTGAATTGGAAATGCGGCTGGAGTCGGAGGACGTCCCGTCACCGAGGTAAGTCGCTCGGCAAGTGTACTCGCCCGCGTCCGACAAAGTGACGTATCTTTTGATGCGACAGCAACGGGGAGGATTGAGCATTCAATGAAAAATAAAGTAGATCCACAAGTCACGGAGCCTTAACCAAGCATGATTTGTGGCGTCTTCTCACCTGATCTCCAATTTCTTATCGATGGCATTGACCCGCCTCTTCTCCGATATTGTTACCCGACTGGAATTTACTAGCGGTATCGTTTTGTCAAGTGTTCCGCCTGCCGGTCCGCCTCGAAACCATTCGACCAGCAGAGAGGCCATAGACGTTGGTTCCCCAGCAACTAGGCAGCGCAGATTAGCTACACCTTGAACAGAAGCACTCACGTTGACTGGAGCTATTAATACTGTTGGCGGATCGGCTGAAAATGGGTATTGCTAGGCGTGTGGTTCTCAGGCTTCGTACACATGTCAAATAGCCTTCCTAAACATTCGGGTACCGGCAATCTTCAAACATTGCAATAGCAAGCGTATATAGGGAATTGAATATGCAACTCACGCAGGACAGTGACCTGCACCCGGTCGGAGTGCATCTGTCCGTCGATAGTGGTAGCAACCAACTCGTAGACACCGGACGCCGTGGCGTCGACCTCCTTTAAATCAAGAGTCTGCAATCGCTGGCCAGCAGGACTACTAGTTGATTGCAGTACTTGTTTCCGATTTTCTCCGAGCAATTTGTACCAAGTCGACAGGTAGTCCTTGGTGCTGAACACTTCGCAGCGAAGATTAGCCCAGTCGCCTCGGCGAACTCGGATGTCTAAACTGCGGCATTCGACTCGGGGCGCCGGAGCAATCAGAGCCTTCACGGCGGTTGGCGAATATCGCTGGTAGTCACGACCTTCGGCATCTTTACCTCTCACCTGCAAAAATAGTAAGCCAATGATACACTATTACTGAAGGCGCCCTTACGATCTATATATAGCTATATGGAGCTCATGATGTTCTTTTATGCTGCCTTGTATGTTTTCTTTGGTGTCACTTCAGATGCTAAGATTCTGATGCTAATTTTGATTTATAAAGTTTTTAGTCAGTCACATTTCGCAAGCTTTTTGATCACATTAATTAAGTTTTTCGCCACATCACTCTAGATATGGTCACATTACTGAAGCTTTTGGTGACTCTTTCAATGCTAAAAATTTCCTCAAAATGATCTTTTCCCCAGCAGATTTGTCCCAAACGCTGCTCACCACAACGTAGAAGAAACCTGATGGAGGCTCCATTCGGTCGGTGACAAAGACGCTACCACTGAGCTGCCTCGCCGGAGCAGTGATCACGCTGTACTTTTCAAACGTTGTCAATGCGACGTAGTGAACAGTGCCCAACGATTGGGTCTGATTGATGTACAGATGCGACGGGATTCCTGAAGAAATGTTTCATGGCTTCAGGTGTTAGAGATACCGCAACAACCTTGGTGGGAAGTTTATTACCCAATATTACCTAAGTAAGGTCGACTAGCATTAGCTGACCCAGTTTTTGCCGGAAATTCTGTCCCCAAATTAGTTGAAAATGCGTGACTAAAGTCCAACTTGCTTCGTCCTGTCACTCGGATCGAGTGCTTCGCTTTGCCATTGCTGTCAGCTATAAATGGATGAGTATTTTTTTAAAGATAGTTAGGTTTTTGAGATAATCACAACAAACGCTCATGTCAAAAACGTCGATCTGCTTACGCTTCGGTGGATTAACCTTCAGCGTCCAATGTCCCAGTATTGGGTTGCTCACGCTTTTCACTTCCAAATTTGGCAAGCTTGCATTGTAGGCTGGTAACACTTGACGACCTGAGACCGATAGAAATTAAAAATCGTTTATCAGTTTATTTAGTTTTTCAAGGAATCGAACAGAAATCAAATTTAACTAACCGAACGGATCCTGCAGTGATTCGATTCTGACACCGGGGCCAGAGACGGAAACGGTGAAGTACTTGACCGTACTGTCAATTGGTATGTCGTAGATGTTGTTTTCGTCAGGTAGCTCTTTGTCCACGCTCAGTATGTGTACACGTTCCGGGGTGAGCGCCACGTTGACAAGGTTCATGATCTGTTGTTTTATTGCGTTTGTTTGTTCTCTTAATTACACGGTAGGATCCAGGCACCCTACCAATGCACATGCAGGCACCCTACCAATGCACATCCAGACACCCTACCAATGCACATCCAGGCACCCTACCAAGACACATCCAGGCACCCTACCAATGCACATCCAGGCACCCTACCAATGCACATCCAGGCACCCTACCAATGCACATCCAGGCACCCTACCAATGCACATCCAGGCACCCTACCAATGCACATCCAGGCACCCTACCAATGCATATCCAGACACTATTCCAATGCACATCCAGACACCCTACCAATGCACATCCAGGCACCCTACCAATGCACATCCAGGCACCCTACCAATGCACATCCAGGCACCCTACCAATGCATATCCAGACACTATTCCAATGCACATCCAGACACCCTACCAATGCACATCCAGACACCCTACCAATGCACATCCAGGCACCCTACCAATGCACATCCAGGCACCCTACCAATGCACATCCAGGCACCCTACCAATGCACATCCAGGCACCCTACCAATGCATATCCATCCACCAGACACTAATCCAGACTGTACCCTTGACTCCCTTGTGGGGCCATCCAGGCACCCCTCCAGCAGCTTACCACGCACTAGCTAAATAGAACCGCCAATCCAGTCATTCAATACCCATTCTTAAACATCCTTCAAAATTCATAGAATTTTTTTATCAATTAAACCTATCCTAAGCCATCACTTTCAATGTTACGCAACAAACTGGAAACTTGCCAATCTGCGCGCACAGGAATGCCTCGATCTATTGCATCCCTGTTCATTTGCCCTCAGTCGAACCCTTGGGAAGGAAAATATTGGGAAGCATTTACAACGTCAAAGCGTAGCTTCTGTTCCAGTTTTTTTTCGTTTCGATAGAATCCACGACAACAACTACAGATAAATACGGCGTAGAAAAATTGCTTCTTTCTGAAAAACCTTTGATGAAGTTGTTTGAAGGCGAACGCTAAATACAGTCAAAGCAGAAGCTATTTCAAGCCATTGGCATGACCCCAGATTCTGCTTCAAGTTATCTTCTTCCCCCAAAAATGCTTTGGGTAGATTTTGCAAAAACTAATCTCGTTAATCACTGGGTATGTGATGCTTTTTCAGTTTGTGCCAGAAATTGGGAAAATACAGTTATAGCCTGTATGCGACAGCTGACCCCGCGGTTCGTAATCACAGCACAGAAATATCCTTCGAGAGTATTTGGCTTAGTTACAAGCGTTTTTTCTTTTCCTTTTTTCTTTTATTGCCTTGACGAAAGAAGCTGCACCTTAGTAGCGTCTTGAATTCTATTTAGTCGAGTGGCGCCAGTACTTATGCACGGCTATAGAGCCGACTCACAAATCTTATGTGGGGCACTGAAACTGACTCACTAAGGTGCCAAACTTTATCTGGGGCACTGAAACTGACTCACTGAGGTGCCAAACCTTATCTGGGGCACTGAAACTGACTCACTGAGGTGCCAAACCTTATCTGGGGCACTGAAACTGACCCACTGAGGTGCCAAACCTTATCTGGGGCACTGAAACTGACTCACTAAGGTGCCAAACCTTATCTGGGGCACTGAAACTGACCCACTGAGGTGCCAAACCTTATCTGGGGCACTGAAACTGACTCACTGAGGTGCCAAACCTTATCTGGGGCACTGAAACTGACCCACTGAGGTGCCAAACCTTATCTGGGGCACTGAAACTGACTCACTAAGGTGCCAAACCTTATCTGGGGCACTGAAACTGACCCACTGAGGTGCTAAACCTTATCTGGGGCACTGAAACTGACTCACTGAGGTGCCAAACCTTATCTGGGGCACTGAAACTGACCCACTGAGGTGCCAAACCTTATCTGGGGCACTGAAACTGACTCACTGAGGTGCCAAACCTTATCTGGGGCACTGAAACTGACTCACTGAGGTGCCAAACCTTATCTGGGGCACTGAAACTGACCCACTGAGGTGCTAAACCTTATCTGGGGCACTGAAACTGACTCACTGAGGTGCCAAACCTTATCTGGGGCACTGAAACTGACCCACTGAGGTGCCAAACCTTATCTGGGGCACTGAAACTGACTCACTGAGGTGCCAAACCTTATCTGGGGCACTGAAACTGACTCACTGAGGTGCCAAACCTTATCTGGGGCACTAAAATTGACTCACTGAGGCGTGAATTCGTATTTACAGAGCGACTGACCCTAAATTGACCACTAATGTAACATTATCCAACATACCCAGTACTATAACTTGGTCTTTCTTCTACATTTCGCTTGTTGACTCACATCCAGCACACGATTCTTGAGTATTCGAATTAAGATGCCGGAACTGGCTTGACTAATTCTTTGGTAGCACTGGAAGGCTTCGCTGTTCTCGTCGCCGCAGTCGCCAGTGAGAACAAAAACCACCTGGATTTAGGAAAAAGGAGTGTCCTTGTCAGGGTGTTTTGATCGACATATTGATGCTCATGAATTCGTCCAAATCAGCGTGAGTTTGTATGTAGATTAGGATTTAAAATGATGGGATCAATAAACTGATAAATCAATCAATCGACCATATATTAACTGATCAATCAATCAATCAATCAGTCGACCATCAATCAATCTATCAATCAATCAATCAATCAGTCGACCATCAATCAATCGATCAATCAATCGGTCGACCATCGATCAATTAATCAATCAATCCATCAGTCGACCATCAATAAAAGCTGGTCAATCAATCGATCGATCACTCGACCATCAATCAACTGATCAATCAATCACTCAATCAATCAATTAACAGATAAAGCAACAGACTAAGCAATCAGTCTATCGTTCGACTGATTTTTTATCCATTGGCTAATAATCCTAGCTAGTTCTTAAAATTTATAACCAAAAAAGTCTGAAGAAATCAACCTAAAATAGAACACCAAACTACCTGACTCTCTTTCTGCTGAATCAGCTCCAGAACCGGGTTCAACAGGTGCGAATCCTTGGCGCTGGCGTCAGTGAACACGTAGATGAAGGAGCGAGGCAGGGCTGCCTCAAGCGCCAGTTTAATCCCCTGCAGAGTGGCTTCGGGACAGTCGCCGCCGCCTTGGACAAAAATATCCTCGATCATTTCTTGGAATTCAGCCGGGTCGCTGGTCACTTGAGGCTGGCTGACCACTGGGAACCGTGTGGGGGAGCATTGAGTGCAGGTTAAGTGCAAAGAGTGGGGGGAGAAAGGGGAGGAGTGGGGAAGAGAGGGGAAGAGTGGGGGAGAGAGGGGAAGAGTGGGGAGAGAGGGGAAGAGTGGGGCAGAGAGGGGAAGAGAGGGGCAGAGAGGGGAGGAGTGGGGGAGAGAGGGGAAGAAAGGGGCAGAGAGGGGAGGAGTGGGGGAGAGAGGGGAAGTGTGGGGAAGAGAGGGGAAGAGTGGGGGAGAGAGGGGAGGAGAGCGGGAGAGAGGGGAAGAGTGGGGAAGAGAGGGGAGGAGTGGGGGAGAGAGGGGAAGAGTGGGGGAGAGAGGGGAAGAGTGGGGAGAGAGGGGAAGAGTGGGGCAGAGAGGGGAAGAGAGGGGCAGAGAGGGGAGGAGTGGGGGAGAGAGGGGAAGAAAGGGGCAGAGAGGGGAGGAGTGGGGGAGAGAGGGGAAGTGTGGGGAAGAGAGGGGAAGAGTGGGGGAGAGAGGGGAGGAGAGCGGGAGAGAGGGGAAGAGTGGGGAAGAGAGGGGAGGAGTGGGGGAGAGAGGGGAAGAGTGGGGGAGAGAGGGGAGGAGTAGGGGAGGAGTAGGGTAGCCTAGTGTGGGAGAGAGGGGAGGAGTGGGGGAGAGAGGGGAAGAGTGGGGGAGAGAGGGGAAGATAGGGTGGGAGTGTGTGGAGGGTGGATAGGTTGAAGTAGAGTCGGCAGACTTTTTATGAGTGAGAAGGAAGGGGGAAATCCTTATCAAGGATGCCAAGCACGAATCTCACCGGGTTCGTTGACCCGCACCAGGATGTAGTTCGCAACCGCGGCGCCTCGCTTCGAAGCTGGCTCTCGCAGTATCCTATTGACGCCTCGTTTCACCCCAACTAAATCGTCTTTCATTGAGCCCGTGGTGTCGAAGACGATCGCCAAACTGGCTCCAGTCGCGCTGATCGAGTTCGAGTTCGAAGTCTGGGCTCGAGACAAAGATGCTTGCATCAGCATCAGCTGCAGCAGCAGCAGCAGCAGTAAACGCGGCAACATTAAAGCGACTTTAGACTGTTGCTGCGACATCAGCTCTTGTTAAAGAGACTATATTCTGGTGCGTTCTAAGCAACAGAGGATTTCTAAACCCTCACTAAATCCCTAAATAGGCGTTTTTTCAATTTTTCAATTTTTGTCGACCAATCAGATCCCTCTATGCTATCCGATGCAAATTTACAGACCCTGGAGTTCAATTCAGGGTCATGGAATTCTAGAGCTTTTTTGATGCATCTGAATTGGAAATTTCTGCATGAAAAAGCAGATTTATACAGTATTGGTTGCATTAGATAGAACGTATTTAAATGGGTTGCTAAATGGGGCCGATTTCCACATCGGAGGCATATTTTTATTGGCCTTGCCAATCGGCCAGGTATCCAGCAAAGCTTAGATCTGGGATATCGGAACCGTTACGAAATCCCCCCCAAACACACAAAATTTGGCGGCCAGATGTGGCTAGGGTAGCCTAGAGTTACAGGATAGCCTAATGGGGGATGGGGTGCTGTTACTTAGACAGCCAGATCCGAGCTACCGGAGGTCCAAGCAAGCCTAAAACTTTCACTCGAAGATCCGACCACCCAAAACGAATAAATACATATCGATCTGTTATACCCGGCTTGCTAATAATAGCCGTGTGGGATTTTTTTGGTAAATTTGATTCTTTGTTTACATGAAGCAATCCACCTGCGTGCTTGATGTCTGCATCGCGTGTTTCATGCTTTTCATAGTTACATAAAAAATTTTGCATGATCCAAACAATTTAAAGTGACAAAATTCTAATTACACTACTACTTACAAATAATTTAGCTGTTCTTAGTAGTATTAAATAAGCTTGATTTGATTAGAATATGGAACTAAGCATTAAAATAGAGCCGCATTTATAATTTAGATTTGGGTTGCTGCTTTTTAACAATTGATAAGGTCTTCCGGTGCTTGGTGCGCACGCTCAAATGTTTTTTCTTTCAGGACTGAAGTCCTTTTTTAAATCTAACAATCGGATTTTTGAGTATAGAAAAAAAACTACTTAGAAATTGCAACTAAATTTAGCGCTACGGGCTTCAAAACGTGGAGATCCTTTTTTTTCTTTTGAAGATAGAAAATTCTAAGGACATTTATAGAGATTAATTAAAGAAAATTCAACTCATAGAATCGCATAGTCTCCTTAAAGTACAATCAAAGAAAGATCCTATTAGCTTGCAGTCAAGCGATTGCGCACTCAAGACCGATTTCTCTGAATCATCGAGATCTGATATAGTGTAGTTTTGTTGTACAGTCGAAGCAATACTGCATACGTTGGAAAGACCATGCGGAGGAAAATTATTTCTATCTTTCCTGTACGGAGGAGGGGATTAGCTGTGGCTTGTACAGTTTCAACTAAACGCAAGCGTAAACAGTACGTCGACATTAACCGCGTGCAGTACTTGAGCTTGAGTGGCGGAGGGGGGTTCTTTCAAGAGAAATATACTCAGCCAAGCCATCGACCTCCAGGTTCTTCCTCTGCCTTTCTCTCTTTTTCTCCCTGTCCTAGGAGCCTGGGGGACGGACATTAGAGATTTCGGTAGGGTTAGGGGGGAGTTTTATGGAAGCAGGCTAAGCTACGAGCTAAATATAGAAATCGGGAGCTTGCAGGAGGGAACAGGAAGTGCGGAGGGCATTGGAGGGACGGTGAGACGTTAGGGATTTTGGATCAAGCGTCTCACACTGTGTACATTCCAATTCTATCCCAAAAATCCTTCTGTACCTCTATGCGTACTATCCCTGTCTGCTCTCAGCCCAATAGCAGTTCGATCCCACTCTGCCACTTCCCACTCACGTCAAGCAGCTATAACAGTTCAGTTCACCCTTAGTTGTGCCTAGCAAGAGAAAAAAATCTGCTCCGTTTTTCGAAAATTCTGAAAAAAAATTTTCTGCTCAGCCATAGAATTTGAATAGCTCGTGCGCAAATGTCTCAGGGTCAGAAACCGAAATTGCAGCAGATTAGAATACGCGTTGATCGAAGCCGTTTAACCGAAGCAGATAGCGGAACCAGGGGAGGCGGCGCTGGTAGCGGCAGCTGCATCAGCAAGTGCCGAAGTTTTCCCAGATTTCTCCACGGAGACGGGGCTCAAGGAGGCGGTCAAAGCGGCAGCGGCGGAGGCGGCGGCGGCGCTGCAGGTCAACTTGAAGTGCCGTTCAAACAGGTGGCCTCCGGCCTGAGTTTCGGCGGTTCAGTCAGCAGCGTCGGGTCCATCGGAGGCGGACGTAGCGCCGTCTCGTCCGCTGGCAGTCTGGAGGTTCAGGCGCCGTCAGTTCACGATGTCGAAAGTCCCACAGCATCGTCGCTGCTGTTTTGGAGCCGGCGTTCCGAGTCTTGCCCGAACCTGCTGATGGAGCAGCAGCAGCAGCCGCCGCCGCCGCTAGTCCCGACTTCAAGCGTTGAAGTTGAAGGCCAGTGCAGATCGGAGCGATCGAGTCCGCTGCCTCCGCCAAGATGCCAGCAGCCGCAGTGCCAAGCCGCCGCCGCCGCCGCCGCCGCTGCCGCCGCGCCAGACGATCAAGACGTTGACGAATCTGAACAGAAGCCCGAGGAAGCAGCAGCTGACCAGTCTGAGTCTCATTTTCGCCGATTCACCGGGGGCAGCGCGTTGAACCGGCAGACTAGACGTTCGCGAAGGAAATGCGAGGAGTGGATTGTGAAGCTGGGTAACTGATTGATGAGGAAGAGAGTTTTTTTATTAAATTGATTTCAATATTTATTGCACTTGTTTGTTGTGATTTATTTCTTGTCTGTCTGTCTGTCTGTCTGTCTGTCTGTCTGTCTGTCTGTCCGCTTATCTGATTTTTTATTTTGTTTATTACAAATAACACAATTTGATCTATCTGGCTCATTTGGCCTCCCCTACCAGGACCCGTGACTGAATCTTGCGAACTGCCTGAGTTAACTCTGCTGCTTTTTAATAGTCGTTTAGCTTGTTCTTGATTGTTTTCGGTTCTTTTCAATTAAATAAGCAATCGCATCTGTCACTTACATTTACTCAGTAACTTCATGTATCCCTACTCATATTAATTGCTTGTGTCTGCGTTTAGCTTTTTCTCTGAATACCTGTCTGTCTCTGTCAGTCTGTCTTTCAGTGAGCGTCTGTCTGTCTGTCTGTGTGTGTGTATATGTGTGTGTGTGTGTGTGTGTCTGTCTGTCTGTCTGTCTGTCTGCCTGTCTGCCTTTATGTCTAGCTGTCTGTCTGTCTGTCTGTGTGTCTGTCTGTCTGTCTGTTTGTCAGTCAGTCAGTCTGTCTGTCTGTCTGTCTGTCTGTCTGTCTGTCTGTCTGTCTGTCTGTCTGTCTGTCTGTCTGTCTGTCTGTCTGTCTGTCTGTCTGTGTGTGTGTCTGTCTGTCTGTCTGTCTGTCTGTTTGTCAGTCAGTCAGTCTGTCTGTCTGTCTGTCTGTCTGTCTGTGGGTCAGTCAGTCAGTAGTGTCTAGTGCCTATGGTAACAGGCACAGTTAGTCCTTCCCTTTGTGACCACCAGTCTTTGCAGTCTCTGCAACTGGCTTGGCAGTAGCATTCAAAGCCAAAAAGAATTTCAAAATCTTCACTAAAAAAACAAATTTAACTTTCGGTCTCTTTAATGTCTCATTATTGTCTTTCTGCGTTTGTTGTCTCGTCTTTCTAATTGAAGTTTCTGCACAAAAAAACTGTGTTTGGAGGTCGCCCAAATCGCTTTGCTTATTCTTCCTCATACAAAATGATTTATCAACTCTAGCTTTGTAAGCAATCGTGGTTTTAGTGCTCTTAATTAATGAGCTTGTTTAAGAATAATTCTAGGCGCTAAAAAATTAACAAAATCCGCCCTCCCCTCGTTTAGTAAGCTGCTTTTAATTAACTGTCAAAGTTCGTTCGTCCAAAATAAGTTTACATGTAACACTTTTACAGTCGCATGAACCCTTAGCCAATTTACATGTAGCTTAACGTTTGTTTGTTTTAGTATAGTTGCAATTAAATTGTTTTTTTATATTTTTTAGTACTACGGGTTATGTAAAATTACATCAAATTAAGTTTCTTTAATTAAAGCACAGATACATATATTATTCACTTTTTACTGGGGTTAGCTGATTATAAAACAAATTTAAATCCTTAAAAGAGTTCAAAAAATAATTCGGTAATAAAAAAGTGAATTTTATTGACAAAATTTTTGCGTGTAATCTGCATGTATCTATTCAACTCTCAGATATCAGATAAATGGCTTTTGGTTTTATTATTGATTTTATTTTTGTTCAGCGATATCGGTTTCAATGCAATATTTTTACTTTCAAAACAATTTTACCGAATTTTTATTTCGAAAAAGATGCTAAATTATGAAAATTTTACGACACTTTTGTATACACCGGTACTTAAATTTGAGTTGACGCCAAAAGTTTTCTTAGAAAAAAATTAAAAATTTCTGTAATAAAATAAGTAGTTTACCCTAAATGATCATATTTTAAGGTAAAGTTGTAGCTTCCAAGTTTTTTTCCGAGTTTGTCGCTTATAATTATCATTAACGAAATAAAGTTTCGGCTTTTGGCGCCAATTTAAATTATTAGGAGTTCAAAAGTATGAGATGGTCACTGTATTGTACCTACTGTTTTCCATTATCTATGCTCCCTATCTTGTTTGAGTTGTGTCCTGAATTTACAATGAATCTGCAACACCCAGTGCGAGAGCTTCTTTATCCGTTTTGTCCTTCAAGTCTATATAAAAAATATAATTATATCGTGCTTTTAAAGTAATGTTACTTCTACTATAGACGTACGTTATTTCAGGGACGGTGTTCCGATTTTGCTTGCGTAAAATTATATTTTTAAAAAAGTTCAGTCCTCTTGTTACTCTTTAATTAAAGTATAAATTAAAAATTCCGATTTTTCACGTCATTTTTTCATTGCTTAAAAATTTAAGCTACGAAAATTCGGGTTGATCGTTAAGCAGAATTCATAACCGCCTCTCAATCGAAAATAAACATTGGCTAGAGATTACGTGAGTGCTATAGCGTGTACGCATATTTAACTTGAATCAGCGCAAACTGTTCAAGCTGAATTAGTAGATTCTCCTCCTAACAAGATTTTTTCTTAGTCTGAGTTGCCAGTAAGTGTGTAACGACCAACCGTTGAGAATACGCACTGATAATTAATAATTAATGAGGCAAAGTTGAGCTGGCATAAAATTGTTTAGCGCTATAAAGCGACTAGATCTCAGGAGAGAGAATCAGATAGAACAATCGCTTCTTGGCCAATTTTTGTAACCATGGAAACCGTTGATCGGGACGCCCAGCCGACGCCCCAGTTTGAGGGCCAAAGCAAGCGAGAGATTTCAGCGAGTAAATCTTCGGTTGGACGAGGCGAGGTCGAACTCCCGACCTCTAGGGGAGTGTCGGCAGTGAATTCGGCAGCCACAACTAGGTTAGAGATTCGAGGTGAGGGTAATTTTTCGCTTGCTAATTCCGTACAATTGGTACTTGTAAATTGCGTGACAGTTCCCTGAATTGGGAATATTTTTTGTGCCAGATACTATGATTCACCTTAACACTTCAGTGTGCTAGTGAGTGTGACCGATAGTGTTAGAGAGTGTGACCGATAGTGCTAGACAGTGTGACCGATAGTGCTATAGGGAGTGTGACCGATAGTGTTAGAGAGTGTGACCGATAGTGCTAGGGAGTGTAACCGATAGTGCTAGGGAGTGTGACCGATAGTGCTAGGGAGTGTGACCGATAGTGCTAGGGAGTGTGACCGATAGTGCTAGGGAGTGTGACCGATAGTGCTAGGGAGTGTGACCGATAGTGCTAGTGAGTGTGACCGATAGTGCTATAGGGAGTGTGACCGATAGTGCTAGGGAGTGTGACCGATAGTGCTAGGGAGTGTGACCGATAGTGCTAGGGAGTGTGACCGATAGTGCTAGGGAGTGTGACCGATAGTGCTAGGGAGTGTGACCGATAGTGCTAGGGAGTGTGACCGATAGTGCTAGGGAGTGTGACCGATAGTGCTAGGGAGTGTGACCGATAGTGCTAGGGAGTGTGACCGATAGTGCTAGGGAGTGTGACCGATAGTGCTAGGGAGTGTGACCGATAGTGCTAGGGAGTGTGACCGATAGTGCTATAGGGAGTGTGACCGATAGTGCTAGGGAGTGTGACCGATACTGCTAGGGAGTGTGACCGATAGTGCTAGGGAGTGTGACCGATAGTGCTAGGGAGTGTGACCGATAGTGCTAGGGACTGTGACCGATAGTGCTAGACAGTGTGACCGATAGTGCTAGACAGTGTGACCGATAGTGCTAGAGGGAGTGTGACCGATAGTGCTAGGGAGTGTGACCGATAGTGCTAGGGACTGTGACCGATAGTGCTAGACAGTGTGACCGATAGTGCTAGACAGTGTGACCGATAGTGCTAGAGGGAGTGTGACCGATAAGTGATAGGCAGCGTGACCGATAGTGCTGGAGGGTGTGACCGATTAGGTAGAATTCGATCAAATAAGTGCTAGCAATTTTGTTTCTTGCTTTCTCATGGGATAAAGAAAAGTATTAAGAAAAAGTGCCCTGGTTCGGGTGGACTTAGTGTAGCTAGTGCTTCATTCCAGCAAGAAAAATCAGAAGGCAGGAACGGTAAGGATTAACGGAAGACTTAGCAGGAAGAGGTCTTAGAGATAGTGAATAGGAAAAACGCATTTGGTCCCTTTTTAGGACACTGTAGGACAAAATTTTAGTTAATTAAAACCATAAAAAGGAAATCCCTGGGCTAACAAATTTTAATTACAGAAATCGATTGGCAAAAAAATCTCGCAACAAACGTAAAACAAATTGAGACAGAATTTCATAATTCATATTAAAAAGTACTTTTATTAATACGAGTATAATGAAGCCACGGATCGAGAATGATTTGATGGCCTGTCTCGTTCCCAGGGACTGCCGTTCGATACAAATAAAGAGAGCTGAGTTCGTATTTGCTATATCGAAAAATTGTGTTTGCATAGCAACTGGGGAAATCAGCCCAGAAGACTAATTAGATGAGAAGTGATTGATGACAAAATTTGTGCCATAATCTGAGAGAATGATTAGTTTTAGCCTAGCATTTAGGATGTCTGCTTAGGATGACTGGAAGGTCGCGGGTTCGAGACACAGATTTTGGAGAAAATCTTATCCCATGAGCAAGGCACTTAATCCCGCAATTTCTTCAGTCCACACCCAGCTGAGATCGGGTACCAGTTTGAACTGGGAAATTTAGGGTGGGTGTTGCGGCCCCCTCCAGCCCGTCAGGACTGAGCAGCTGGTCGAAAGGTCGGCTGTCTATATTAAATATCTACCAACTCCAATCAAACATCTGCCAACTCTAATGGAACATCTAGCAACTCCAATCTAACATCTACCAACTCAAATCTAATATCTACCAACTCCAATCGAATATCTGCCAACTCAAATCTAATATCTACCAACTCAAATCGAATATCTACCAACTTCAATCAAATATCTACTAGCTCCAATCGAATATCTACCAACTCAAATCAAATATCTACCAACTCCAATCGAATATCTACCAACTCAAATCGCATGTCTACCAAATCCGATCGAATAACTACCAACTCCGATCGAATATCTACCAACTCCAATCAAATATCTACCAAATCAAATCGAATATTTACCAACTCAAATCAAATATCTACCAACTCAAATCGAATGTCTACCAACTTAAATCGAATGTCTTCCTACTCAAATCGAATATCTACCAAATCCAATCTAATATCTACCAACTCCAATCCAATATCTACCAAATCCAATCAAGCATCTACCAGCTCCAATGAAACATCTACCAACTCCAATCGAATATCTACCAACTCCGATCAAATATCTACCAACTCCAATCAAATATCTACCAGCTTGAATCGAATATCAACCAACTCCAATCGAATATCTACCAACTCCAATCGAATATCTACCAGCTTGAATCGAATATCTACCAACTCCAATCGAATATCTACCAACTCCAATCGAATATCTAGCAGCTTGAATCGAATATCTACCAACTCCAATCGAATATCTAGCAGCTTGAATCGAATATCTACCAACTCCAATCGAATATCTACCAACTCCGATCAAATATCTACCAAATCCAATCGAATATCTACCAACTCCAATCGAATATCAACCAACTCCAATCGAATATCAACCAACTCCAATCGAATATCTACCAACTCCAATCGAATATCTACCAGCTTGAATCGAATATCAACCAACTCAAATCTAATATCTACTAACTCCCATCGAATATCTACAAGCTTGAATCGAACACCTATTAGCTCCAATTGAAAGCTAACAACACCCAGAAACAAAAACCCGCACACTTCAGACAAGCAGCAGACTCCGCCTGACACGGCTCTCCAGTACAACGTCCAGTTGTATCTTGACAGGTGCAAACGCCCGCCAATTCCGCTTGCGCCACTGCGTCGGGTGATGACGCAACTTAACTCGGCGAGTCTGGAGTTGCAGTTCATGAATCTCGGCCCCAGACACGTGCAGGCGATCTGCAAGGCCTTGAAGCACAATGCCACTGTTGAGACTGTCGACCTGCGCAGCAACGGTGTGGACTCGGCGACAGCGGCCAATTTAGCAGATTTAATTCGGAATAATCCGTGCATTCGGACTCTCGTGAGTGACTGTGTTAACATAATTGTAGTATAGACCTGTCTGCACATGAGAATCTCATACCACAGATTCTTTGCACATGAGAATCTCATACCACAGCCGATGTGCACATGAGAATCTCATACCACAGACTCTTTGCACATGAGAATCTCATACCACAGACTCTTTGCACATGATAATCTCATACCACAGCCGATATGCACATGAGAATCTCATACCACAGCCGATGTGCACATGAGAATCTCATACCACAGTCGATGTGCACATGAGAATCTCATACCACAGCCGATGTGCACATGAGAATCTCATACCACAGACTCTTTGCACATGATAATCTCATACCACAGCCGATGTGCACATGAAAATTTCATACCACAGCCGATGTGCACATTAGAATCTCATACCACAGCCGATGTGCACATGAGAATCTCATACTACAGACTCTTTGCACATGAGAATCTCATACCACAGACTCTTTGCACATGATAATCTCATACCACAGCCGATGTGCACATTAGAATCTCATACCACAGACTCTTTGCACATGAGAATCTCATACCACAGACTCTTTGCACATGAGAATCTCATACCACAGACTCTTTGCACATGAGAATCTCATACCACAGACTCTTTGCACATGAGAATCTCATACCACAGACTCTTTGCACATGAGAATCTCATACCACAGCCGATGTGCACATGAAAATCTCATACCACAGACTCTTTGCACATGAGAATCTCATACGCCAGACTATGTGCACATGAGAATCTCATACTACAGACTCTTTGAACATGAGAATCTCATACCACAGACTCTTTGCACATGAGAATCTCATACCACAGCCGATGTGCACATGAAAATCTCATACCACAGACTATGTGCACATGAAAATCTTACACTACAGACTTTGTGCACATGAGAATATTATACCGCAGACTGTGTGTAAATAAAAATCTCACACCACAGACTATGTGCACATGAGAATCTTTTACCACATACTGTGTGCACATTAAATTTGTTAGCTGGATAGTCTTGCCACAAGTAGAAGGACGAGAATAATTTTTTTACAGGGCTTATCAAAGTAGCTAGACAGTCTCTAGTTTCACCTACCAAATCTGGTTGGATTTTTAATCTAAAATGCTTATTATAGGTTGCCACTTGTGTCACATCAGTGTAAGCTGATTTTACCTAGCTGATGATTGTTTTTTTAATTTGTGCAGAATCTCTCCGAGAATGCAACATCTGGAGCAGGTTGCGTCAATTTAGGCGAAACTCTTGCCAGCAACTCTGGTTTGGTTGAGTTGGACCTATCGGATAATAATTTGACCGACTCAGATGCCAAAGCGTTGGCCAACGGACTGTGTGTAAGTTGCCAAAGCACTGGGTGTGAGACTGGCGCTTATTTGGGTGTGAGACTGGCGCTTATTTGGGTGTGAGACTGGCGTTTATTTGGGTGTGAGACTGGCGCTGATGTGGGTGTGTGAGACTGGCGCTGATGTGGGTGTAAGACTGGCGCTGATATGGGTGTGTGAGACTGGCGCTGATGTGGGTGTGTGAGACTGGCGCTGATGTGGGTGTGAGACTGGCGCTGATGTGGGTGTGTGAGACTGGCGCTGATGTGGGTGTGTGAGACTGGCGCTGATGTGGGTGTGTGAGACTGGCGCTGATATGGGTGTGAGACTGGCGCTGATGTGGGTGTGTGAGACTGGCGCTGATGTGGGTGTGTGAGACTGGCGCTGATGTGGCTGTGAGACTGGCGTTGACTTGGGTGTGAGACTGGCGCTGATGTGGGTGTGTGAGACTGGCGCTGATGTGGGTGTGTGAGACTGGCGCTGATGTGGGTGTGTGAGACTGGCGCTGATGTGGGTGTGTGAGACTGGCGCTGATGTGGGTGTGTGAGACTGGCGCTGATGTGGGTGTGTGAGACTGGCGCTGATGTGGGTGTGAAACTGAGTTCAACTGTCCCAAAGGGGCAGCCTATTTTGTCAACCGTGAGCCGCCAAGGCAATTGCAATCATTTAACTTCAAGCGGTGAAACAAATTCACAGAAAAACTATCAACTCCTACGCCTCCGCCTCGGACGCAACAGTATCGAAGTTGACGGCAGCAAACAGCTGGCCAGAATGTTGATAGAAAACGACACCCTGGAAGAGTTGGACCTGAGCTGGAATCACATCCGAGGCAAGGGTGGCATAGCTCTGGCCAGGTCGCTCAAGGTCAACACCGGCTTGGTGTCGCTGGACCTGTCCTGGAATGGACTCGGCTACGAGGGCTGCATCGCTCTGGAGGAGGCGATCAGTTTCAATCGATACTTAAGAGAGCTCGACGTGACAGCCAATCGGATTAACTGGGAGGGGGCCCAGCTGATTGCTAAAGGACTAAAAAAGAATGCCGCTCTGACCGTATTGAAAATCGGTCTAAACACGCTAACTATGACCGGCGTCATGGACATACTCAGAGCGGTGGACAGCGACTCGTCAGCTGTGCGACACATCGACTTTGAGGGTCAAATTATTTCTTCGAAGATTTTGTTCAAGATTGAGACTATAGGTAGGCGACGTCCATTCACTTGTCGACACGAGTCGGTTATTGATTCGGAGGACGTTCTTGGTACTAGGATTGGTGAGTTTGAACGGGTTCTTTGTTTGTACTATTATTGTGTCCGATGCCTCTAATCAAGATGTACTTCTCAGTTAAGCGATGTACTTTTCGGATATGCAATGTACTTTTTTGGATATGTTATGTACTTTTCGGACTTGCGATGTACTTTTCAGATACTAAGTGTACTTTTAAGATTGTGTTCCAGCTGGATAAAAATGATGTATTTTTCGAACATAAGGTGTACATATTGAGGAAGTGATGTACTTTCAAATAGATATTGTGATATTGTGACAGCTTGTGTACACCTAGGATGCAGTGTGTACTTTAGCTACAATGCGTATAGGAGGGTAAGTTAAAAAAAGGCAACCTATGTTTAGGTTTTAAAAAATGTCGCTTTATACGAGCGTATTTACTATTTTTTTATTATGACCAAGCTTTTTATCAAAACATTGACATTATTTAGATGGATGAGAAGAGTACTTTCTTGACAGACAACTTTTGTTAATCTGAACGATACTTCAAAACTAATCAATACTGATTTAAAGCACTAGTGAGGCGACGCTAGCGAGCAAGAAACGGAGACCTCATTACTTTTCCAGAAGCAAAAGAAGACCCGCTAAGGCTGCTGTTCGACTTTCTAAGTAGTCGAGCCATTCGCATTGTGGATCTGTACCGCATGATTGACAAGGACAATAAGCAGTTTTGCAGCCGTTCGAAGTTTATACGAAGCTTAAAGGTATTAATTTTAAGATGATTCACCAAAAAACGTATTTACCAGAAAGTTTTGCAATAGATGATTGACACAGATAGATAGATAGATAGTTAGATAGATAGATAGCTAGCTAGATAGATAGATAGATAGATAGATAGATAGATAAATAGATAGATAGATAGATAGATAGTTAGATAGATAGATAGCTAGATAGATAGATAGATAGATAGATAGTTAGATAGACAGATAGATAGATAGATAGATAGATAGATAGATAGATAGATAGATAGATAGTTAGATAGACAGATAGATAGATAGCTAGATAGATAGATAGATAGATAGATAGATAGTTAGATAGACAGATAGATAGATAGATAGATAGATAGATAGATAGACAGACAGATAGATAGATAGACAGACAGATAGATAGATTGATAGATTTTCAACCTATTACAAAACCCACAATTGCATTTTTCAAAGCGAATGAAAGTACCTCTGACGGAGATGGAGCTACTGCGGGTGACTCAACGCATCGACCCGAAGAAGACAGGCAAAATTAGCTATCAGTAAGTTATTAGGAAGATTCACCTTGAGGGTGAGATTTCTACAAAGTTAGCAATCGAATAGGCTTTCCCATTGATTTCCCGATTATTTTTCTCTCTTTTTTCATTGGCAACGAAGGAAAGAATTTAGAAAATAAATTCATCGCAACTCAGTTAGAGAAAGCAACCAGGCTTTCTTTGGATTTCGCTAACCTTAAAAAATTATTTCTCCAGAATTGCCTTCCTTAGCAGCGAAGATTTCTCTGGATTTCCCTACCTTAGCAACGAAGCTTTCTTGGATTTGCCTACCTTAGCAACGAAGCTTCTCTGGATTTCTCTAACTTAGAAACGAAGCTTCTCTGGATTTCCCTACCTTGGTAACGAAGCTTCTCTGGATTTTCCTACCTTAGCAAAGAATCTTCATTGGATTTCCCTACCTTAGCAACGAAGCTTTATTGGATTTTCCTACCTTAGCAAAGAATCTTCATTAGATTTCCCTACCTTAGCAACGAAGCTTCATTGGATTTGCCTACCTTAGCAACGAAGCTTCTCTGGATTTCCCTACCTTGGTAACGAAGCTTCTCTGGATTTTCCTACCTTAGCAAAGAATCTTCATTGGATTTCCCTACCTTAGCAACGAAGCTTCTCTGGATTTTCCTACCTTAGTAAAGAATCTTCATTGGATTTCCCTACCTTAGCAACGAAGCTTTATTGGATTCTTTACCTTGGTAACGGAGTTTCTCTGCATTTTCTTACCATAGCAACGAAGTTTCTATGGATTTCCCAACCTTAGGAACAAAGTTTCTCTGGATTTCCCTACCTTGGCAACGGAGTTTCTCCGGGTTTTCCTACCTTAGAAACGAAGCTTCTCTGGAGTTTCCTACCTTAGTAACGAAGCTTCTCTGAATCCTTTACCTTAGCAACGATGCTTTATTGGATTCTTTACCTAGGCAACGGAGTTGTCTGGATTTTTCTACCTTAGCAACAAAGCTGGAACGGTTAACCCCATTCGAGAATCTCATTCCCCCAATGCATTAAAGAATGCTGGCCAAAGGCCTCCGCAGCCTCCGAGTGCAACTTCGGGACGACGAGAAGAAACGAGCCGCCCAAGAGCGACGCGAACAGGCCGACCAGAAGCGCCTGCTCGACCAAGTCGGCGAGCTAAGCCTCGATGCCGCCGCTCAGGAGGCGGCCGCGGCTGCCAAGCGTCGACGAAGCATGGCGGCCCGAGCTCTGGACAACAGCCTGCGCAGCGAGTTCGCCCCGACCCCGCTGGGCATCACGGAACGAATGTTCCGTTCGCCGTCGCCACTCAGCGGCGGCTCGGCGGCGGCCTACTACTTCCTTAGCAACGATGCCAGCCGCCAACAGCAGCATCAGCAGCGCAAGCATCAGCCAGACGGGAAGACGCCCACGTCCGCGATGGACAGCTCCAGAACCGGCGGCTCCAGACCAGTCAGTTTGCCTCCCATCAGTGCTGGATCCTCGTCAATAAAGTCGGCCAATAATAGTAAAACTACTTCAAAGAAACGGAGCAAGAAAGCAAGACGAAGCACAGTGGCCGGAGCTCTGGCCGCCTACAAGAGGCCGACGGATGTTGAAGGCGAGGATGAAGACGAGACAGCCGAGGCAAACAAAGACTACAAGGCGCCTACAGCGGTCACATTCACCGAATAGTGTACTTTCAAGAATTATTTTGTTTTGAGAAGTTTTCTAGTTCTTAAGACTCGAACCACGGGAATATTTTCCCTATAGATTAGTAAATATTTAGGGGAATTAAACAGGTTAGGGCTTCTGCATTACGATCGGAAGGTCGTGGGTTCGAGGCCCAAATCTAGTACACAACTTAGAGCCAGCTACCATTGGCTGTTAGCTACTCGTACATCCATCTGATCGATGGGATATTGTCCTAACGTGGCTAAATGGGATATTTTCGAATGCTCAATCTACGTTTACCTTTAAGAAAGTTTGTTTTAATTTTTTTTAAAGATTGACATTACTTTAATTGTCGATTGAGGATTGCGTTGCATGAATAATAAGTTTTCTTTTTAGCTCGTACTTTTTTGCACAACTTCACAATAAAAATATTGTTTTGATGATAATCTAAATACGCGTATAAACAGACTTTAAGCTTAGCTGCTTTTTATTGTATACTGACTGTATCCTAGAAAATATATACGGATAAAAAATCAACAACATGAACAAGATTAGAATTAATTTTAATTTTTTTCTAATCAAAGAGTTCGATCAGATTTTTCATTGACTTAAAGATTTTTTTTCTTCGAAAACTAAAACAAATGTGACGTTACAACAATAAAAGAACTACGAATACTACTAAAAAATATTTAGTAAGAGAAATATTAATCAATTTACGTCAATGAAAAAAGAATACAGTAGTAGATAATAATAATAAAAACGGCTTACTTGTGAATTAATTTTTTCCAATTTAACGTCAGACATTAGTAAACTAAAAGCTAGTAAAAAAACAACTAATAACTTTTTGCAACTCAATGTCTTTCTGTCTATCTATCTATCTATCTATCTATCTATCTATCTATCTATCTATCTATCTATCTATTTATCTATCTATCTATATCTATCTATCTATCTATCTATATCTATCTATCTATCTATCTATTTATCTATCTATCTATCTATCTATCTAACTAACTATCTATCTATCTATCTATCTATCTATCTATCTATCTATCTATCTATCTATCTATATCTATCTATCTATCTATATCTATCTATCTATCTATCTATCTATCTATCTATCTATCTATCTATCTATCTATATCTATCTATCTATCTATCTATTTATCTATCTATCTATCTATCTAACTATCTATCTATCTATCTATCTATCTATCTATCTATCTATTTATCTATCTATCTATCTATCTATTTATCTATCTATCTATCTATCTATCTAACTATCTATCTATCTATCTATCTATCTATCTATCTATCTATTTATCAATCTAACTATCTATCTGTCTATCGATCGATTTGTCTGTGTCTCAATAATTCAATCAATCAAGCAATCATTCAACCAATCAAATCAATCAATCAATCAAATCCACCAATCAATCAATTTATCTATTTATCGACCCGTCAGTAATTATACACCATCCAGTAGGAATAACAACACAAAACGATTTGCCAGTCACCGTCAGTCGTCAGTCGTTAACCGAACCAGCAAGCCGAGTTCAATCAATTTCAACCCAGCGGCTACGCATGGAGGCGCGGCACAGGTCTAGCAGGAATTGCAGCTGATCTTCAGCGGAGGCCACCTCAGATTCCAGGCGCAACGCGTCAGCGTGCAGCTGCTCGTAAAGCGTCTCGGTCAGCAACTGGGAGCGACGCTTCTTGGCTCGGTATCTGCAGGTAGGTTGGCGGGAGTGAATGTGGCCAGATTATAAATGCGAATACGATGGAGATTAGAGTGGAGAAGAGCGAAGAGGGAAAATCAGAAACGCTGGATTACAGTTCGAGTGGAGGTCAGAAACACATTAGATTAGTCATCAAATGGGAGATTAGAGTCATCAAATGGGAGATTAGAGTCATCAAATGGGAGATTGGATTCATCAAATGGGAGATTAGATTCATCAAATGGGAGATTAGAGTCATCAAAGGGGATTAGAGTCATCAAAGGGGAGATTAGAGTCATCAAATTGGAGATTAGAGTCATCAAATTGGAGATTAGAGTCATCAAAAGGGGAGATTAGAGTCATTAAAAGGGGAGATTAGAGTCATCAAAGGGGATTAGAGTCATCAAAGGGGAGATTAGAGTCATCAAATTGGAGATTAGAGTCATCAAAGGGGAGATTAGAGTCATCAAATGGGAGATTAGAGTCATCAAATGGGAGATTGGATTCATCAAATGGGAGATTAGATTCATCAAATGGGAGATTAGAGTCATCAAAGGGGATTAGAGTCATTAAAGGGGAGATTAGAGTCATCAAATTGGAGATTAGAGTCATCAAAGGGGAGATTAGAGTCATCAAATTGGAGATTAGAGTCATCAAAAGGGGAGACTAGAGTCATCAAAAGGGGAGATTAGAGTCATCAAAGGGGATTAGAGTCATCAAAGGGGAGATTAGAGTCATCAAATTGGAGATTAGAGTCATCAAAAGGGGAGACTAGAGTCATCAAAAGGGGAGATTAGAGTCATCAAAGGGGATTAGAGTCATCAAAGGGGAGATTAGAGTCATCAAATTGGAGATTAGAGTCATCAAAAGGGGAGACTAGAGTCATCAAAAGGGGAGATTAGAGTCATCAAAGGGGATTAGAGTCATCAAAGGGGAGATTAGAGTCATCAAATTGGAGATTAGAGTCATCAAAGGGGAGATTAGAGTCATCAAATGGGAGATTAGAGTCATCAAAGGGGATTAGAGTCATCAAAGGGGAGATTAGAGTCATCAAAGGGGAGATTAGAGTCATCAAATTGGAGATTAGAGTCATCAAAGGGGAGATTAGAGTCATCAAAAGGGGAGATTAGAGTCATCAAATTGGAGATTAGAGTCATCAAAGGGGAGATTAGAGTCATCAAATGGGAGATTAGAGTCATCAAAAGGGATTAGAGTCATCAAAGGGGAGATTAGAGTCATCAAATTGGAGATTAGAGTCATCAAATGGGAGATTAGAGTCATCAAAGGGGAGATTAGAGTCATCAAAAGGGGAGATTAGAGTCATCAAAGGGGAGATTAGAGTCATCAAAAGGGGAGATTAGAGTCATCAAATTGGAGATTAGAGTCATCAAAGGGGAGATTAGAGTCATCAAATGGGAGATTAGAGTCATCAAAAGGGATTAGAGTCATCAAAGGGGAGATTAGAGTCATCAAATTGGAGATTAGAGTCATCAAATGGGAGATTAGAGTCATCAAAGGGGAGATTAGAGTCATCAAAAGGGGAGATTAGAGTCATCAAAGGGGATTAGAGTCATCAGAGATTATACAATCCCATATCAATCCACCAAAGCCAACTCTAACCTGTAGGCAGCCTCCCTATTCGCTTCAACTTTGGTCTTCTTCTTTTTCGAATTTACACCACGGATGCGAGCACCGCGAGCCTTGCTGCCAGCCTGTCTACGAGCGGACCTGACAATCGAACGCTGCGTTGGCGGTACAGACTCGCCAGGCTCCAGCTCTATCTCCATCTCCAGCATCACAGCCTCATCGTGCTGCACTATCGAGGAGGACACCGGAGACACCAGATCGTCTAGCCGGCTAACGATGTCATCATCGCCTACAAACGAACCCGAATTCGAGGGTGACGTCACCGATGCTGGTATTGGCGGCAACAAGTTGAGCAGCTGATCGTCAACTTTGAACTCGTCAAAATTGTTGTACAAAATTGGACAGTACAGTTGGTAGCTGTCGTCGCTGAGTTGAACAACAATTTCGTCTTCATTGGCATCGGCACCAGCATTCGTACACTCTGGAAGATCCACAGATTTCAAAGTGTCATTAAGCCAGACGGAAGCCGACGAGAGCAGCGGCTCAGCGTCATCATCGTCGTCATAGTAACGATGCTCGTAAGGCTGCCGACCACAAGACTGGGCATCATTGTGGCCGTTCACAGTCGACGCAGCTGAAGGAATCGAAGGAGGCAATAGGGAAACCATTTTCGCCGACATGCTTAAACAATTGAACTCCGTTGTTCTTGTTAAAATTGTTGTGGCTAGTAGCAGAGGTAGTGTTTAGGGTTTTGTGGTTAAACTGAAGCAGCAACTCCAAATGGTAGTTGAAGGAAGCCATGGCGGCTGTTTTAATAACAGGAATAATTAGTTCTCTTCGTTGTAAAAAAACTGGCCTTGCGGGGCGCAGCGGTGTAGCTCGAGCTACTGGCTAGAATTCATTGCGATAGCTGAAGTTGAAAGCGGTTATTATTATTATTATTAAGTAGTAGGCAACGAGTATTGAAAGTCTAATGAATAAAAAGCATAAAATAACGGGAAAATTAATAAAATTAAATAAATTACACTTTGTTTTTCATTTTATTTTTATTAACCAACAAAATTAGCCAATCAACAATCGGAATTATAGCACAGCCTATTATTATGTAGTGACAATTGAATCATGACATTACGTAACATTATTATGCAATCAGAAACATCATAACGGTATTTTTTTACTTGCATACGGTCAATATGAAAAAATACATTGACAGGAATTTACACGAATCAAGAATAATAATTCAAATAGTAATACAAAAAAATCAGTATTAGTTATGTAAGCTTAGTTTAGAGTTCTTACGCCCGAAGTGTAGAATGATTAATGTACTAATTGGTCAAGCCACGCACAATTTTAACTCTCTAAATTCTATAAACTTTTCTCTGCTAAACAATTCGTTAGAATAGATAAGAATTGACTTAATCGACTTCCCCCGCTACGCTCAGACGTAGCGTACAGGCGTAGTGTACATAAGGCAAGCAAAGTACGTTGGCCTTGAAAGGGAATGAGTCTAAGAGGGGGACGGTGGGAAGGGGGTAAGAAGGTTAGGGGTTAGGGTCACGCGACTATTTACTCGTAAAACAGCGATAAAATTCAGCCAACCAAACACTCCTGTGGAAGAACATTATATCGACGATAATTAACACCTCTTTATTCAATACCTTTTGAACGGTAAACAGTTAACTCGTTCACACTGCCACAAAATAAAACTAATGTGGACTGAGTTCTCTGACCATTCATTATTTGATGAACACCATAAATTTACGCAAAATTCAACTCATTTTATGGCAGGGTGAACGAGCTTATAGATCAATTTAATGTATGCAATTATTGTCCAACAGGTCCTTCACTAGTCACACATGTAATCATCAAGTTTAAAATCGTGTAACACGAATAGGAATATTCTCCGACACTAGATAGTCGTCTTGAAAGACCACAACAACATTGACTTCGAATTCAATACGGAAATTAGTAGCGGAAACGCTCGGACAAGTGAATAGTCGGGGCAGCACCATGTGCAGCGGGATTGTAATGCCTCTCGGGGCGTCGCCGTCTGCTACTTGAATATTTTGAATCTCGGTGATCTCTTTGGCGTAGCCTTCTAAACAGCCGCATGTTTCTACGCGGACTAGTTGCAATTCGACGCTTTTAATACGCGTGGCGCAGTGTTCAATAGTGATTTCGCCGGACAATGGCTCAGCCATGCTGATTTGACTAGAATTAAGTTTGCCAGTAACGCGAAACTTAGGCAGGCTGGCTTTGTTCTGCACGTTGACAACGCTCTCCGGACTGATGGCAAAATTTACTGGCGTTTGAACGGCTGATTGGCCGGCATTCTTTGGATTGTATTCGACTAAGAATTCGCAAGTCTTGCTCAGGTCTTTGTTTAATAAAGAGCGCTTCAAGTCTAATTGAAGGACGTATTGAATATTGATGAATACGCCGTGATAAGTTTCGTATAGTGTTTTGTTGCCCTTGGATTTAAACGGAATTTCGAATGGGATTTCGGTGAGTCCGGCGGAAAACTTCCCCGGCTTAGCCAGTTCAAGATTGGCACCGATCAACTGGATCGGTTTAATACTGTTGTAGAAGGCTTCAAACACGCCGACATTTTTCGAGCTGAGCTGCATACTGACTGTGCCATTCAGACTCAACAATAGTCCATTGTGACTGCAGTCCTGTTTGCAACGAATCACAGCGATACCAGACACTGCATCGCCTTCCGTGTAGGTTTTGTTAATACGTTTTAAACGGATGTCTAATGAGGCGGCCATTGAGTACAAAACAAGTGGACGATTTTATGTTAAAAGATTGTTATCTGAAAATGGATTTGGCAGAGGTAGCTGGTCGTTTATCTCTGGCGATTTAGAAAGAATAGCTATATAGGAAAAAAAACTCAAGACCATCCATGCGATATGAGAGTCTTCCCTAGAAGCTAGACTGCTTTGAGAATCGCCCCTAAAATGCTTTGAGAATCGCCCCTACAATGCTTAGAGAATCTTCTCTAAACTGCTTAGAGAATCGTCTCTAACTGCTTAGGAAATCGTCTAAAATGCTTAGAGAATCGTCTCTAAACTGCTTAGAGAATCGTCTCTAAGTTGCGTAGAGAATCGCCCCTAAACTGCTTAGAGAATCGTATCTAATCAGCTTTAAAAATCGTCTCTAAAATTCAAAGAGAATCATTCCTAAACTGACTTGAAAATGACCCTTTTGCTATGCTAAATGCATAGCCAAATCACTTAAAAGCCTTTTAAGAAAAATTCCTAAACTACATAGAGAACCTTGTCCAAAATGTATTAACAATTTTCCTTAAACTGTATTGGAAAAATGTACCCAAAAGCAACTAGATAAGTACTACTATATTAGTAATGAAAATAACTAAGGCTATACAGTAAGAAAAGTGGTAAGCCGAATAACAAATCACTTGGTAAAACATTTATTACTATGCGAATTGTCAATTTAAATGCTTTTGACAGGTTTTTTAGGTGACTCATAAATCCGTTATCACACGATTAATTGTAGAAAAAACTGTTACATAAAGGAGCTAAACCACCTGGAGTAGCAAGACTAAAATTACAGTAAATCGTTAGATCTGCCCACTGCGAGCGAATTACAAGGGAAAATTTTTTAATTATAGCTACTAGAAAACTATGGACAAAAATGATCTATTCCTTATCTACTTATTGAAATATTCCGTAATCTATCAATAAAGACTTTAAAATAATTCTAAATCTAGATACTAACAATCCTAAATTCACAAACTTTAATTATTCCAAATCTACAAACTTTATTTATCCCAAATCTACAGACTTTAATAATCCGAAATCTACAGACTTTAATTAACTTAAATCTACAAAATTTATTTATTTATTATTCCCAAATCTACAGAATTTATTACTGCTAAATCTACAGACTTTAATAATCTCAAATCTACAGACTTTATTTATCCTAAATCTACAGACTTTAAATATCCCAAATCTACAGACTTTAATAATCTGTATTTATCCCAAATCTACAGACTTTAATAATCTGTATTTATCCCAAATCTACAGACTTTAAATATCCCAAATCTAAAAACTTTAATAATTCGAAATCTACAGACTTTATTTATCCCAAATCTACAGACTTTATTTATCCCAAATCAACAGACTTTATTTATCCCAAATCTACAGACTTTATTAGTCCCAAATCTACAAACTTCAATCATCCCAAATCTACAGACTTTAATAATTTCAAATCTACAGACTTTATTAGTCCCAAACTTACACACTTTATTAGTCCCAAATCTACAGACTTTATTTATCCCAAATCTACAGACTTAAATTATCCCAAATCTAGGGACTTTAATTATCCCAAATCTACAGACTTTCATAATCCTAAATCTACAGACTTATTAATCGCAAATCTACAGACTTTATTTATCCCAAATCTACAGACTTTATTAGTCCCAAATCTACAAACTTCAATCATCCCAAATCTACAGACTTTATTAGTCCCAAACTTACACACTTTGTTAGTCCCAAATCTACAGACTTTATTTATCCCAAATCTACAGACTTTATTTATCCCAAATCTACAGACTTAAATTATCCCAAATCTAGGGACTTTAATTATCCCAAATCTACAGACTTTCATAATCCTAAATCTACAGACTTTAATTAACTTAAATCTACAAAATTTATTTATTTATTATTCCCAAATCTACAGAATTTATTACTGCTAAATCTACAGACTTTAATAATCTCAAATCTACAGACTTTATTTATCCTAAATCTACAGACTTTAAATATCCCAAATCTACAGACTTTAATAATCTGTATTTATCCCAAATCTACAGACTTTAAATATCCCAAATCTACAAACTTTAATAATTCCAAATCTACAGACTTTATTTATCCCAAATCTACAGACTTTATTTATCCCAAATCAACAGACTTTATTTATCCCAAATCTACAGACTTTATTAGTCCCAAAACTACAAACTTCAATCATCCCAAATCTACACACTTTAATAATTTCAAATCTACAGACTTTATTAGTCCCAAACTTACACACTTTATTAGTCCCAAATCTACAGACTTTATTTATCCCAAATCTACAGACTTAAATTATCCCAAATCTAGGGACTTTAATTATCCCAAATCTACAGACTTTCATAATCCTAAATCTACAGACTTATTAATCGCAAATCTACAGACTTTATTTATCCCAAATCTACAGACTTTATTAGTCCCAAATCTACAAACTTCAATCATCCCAAATCTACAGACTTTATTAGTCCCAAACTTACACACTTTGTTAGTCCCAAATCTACAGACTTTATTTATCCCAAATCTACAGACTTTATTTATCCCAAATCTACAGACTTAAATTATCCCAAATCTAGGGACTTTAATTATCCCAAATCTACAGACTTTCATAATCCTAAATCTACAGACTTTAATTAACTTAAATCTACAAAATTTATTTATTTATTATTCCCAAATCTACAGAATTTATTACTGCTAAATCTACAGACTTTAATAATCTCAAATCTACAGACTTTATTTATCCTAAATCTACAGACTTTAAATATCCCAAATCTACAGACTTTAATAATCTGTATTTATCCCAAATCTACAGACTTTAAATATCCCAAATCTACAAACTTTAATAATTCCAAATCTACAGACTTTATTTATCCCAAATCTACAGACTTTATTTATCCCAAATCAACAGACTTTATTTATCCCAAATCTACAGACTTTATTAGTCCCAAAACTACAAACTTCAATCATCCCAAATCTACACACTTTAATAATTTCAAATCTACAGACTTTATTAGTCCCAAACTTACACACTTTGTTAGTCCCAAATCTACAGACTTTATTTATCCCAAATCTACAGACTTTATTTATCCCAAATCTACAGACTTAAATTATCCCAAATCTAGGGACTTTAATTATCCCAAATCTACAGACTTTCATAATCCTAAATCTACAGACTTATTAATCCCAAATCTACAGACTTTAAATATCCCAAATCTACAGAATTTAATAATTCCAAATCTACAGAATTTATTTATCCCGAATCTACAGACATTAATGATCTTAAATCTAAGACTTTAATAATCCTGAATCTGCAGACTTAAAAAATAAAAAATCTACAGACTTTAATAATTTCAAATCTACAGACTTTAATAATCCCACATCTACAGGCTTTAATAATTCCAAATCTACAGACGTTAATAATCCCACATCTACAAACTTCAATGATCTGAAATCTACAGATTTTACTAATCCCAAATCTACAGACTCCAATAATACCAGATATACAGACTTTACTAATCCCAAATCTACAGACTTTAAAGATCCCAAATCTTGACTTTAATTATCCTAAATTTCCAGAATGTATTTCCCCCAAATTTAACTTCAATTATTCTAAATCTAGACTTTAATTATCCCGAATCTAAAGACATCAATAATCCCAAATGGATTTCGCATGGATTAATCCCATTCCAACAGACGCAAAAAAACAGACAGACAGACAGGAAGAAATCCCTAAGCAGCTGCGCTGCTAGTCTTAGATGACAGAGCCTGCAGACAGGCTGGGCAAGAGTGCAACGAGTCGTGCAACATCCTGTCGCAATCGATGCAATAGTGAGACCGACAATCCGAGCACTGGTAGGCCTCGCTATTGGCTTCTAGACGATCGTTACAGCCGCAACAGCTGGTGCCGGCGGCCAGGGTGACCTCGGCGAAGATCTTCAATGGGAACAGGTGCTGATAGGAGCGGGCCAAGTGGGCGGCGCTAGCCAGACTGAGGCCGCACACCCGACAGTCCACGGGCAGTTCGCAGTAGAGAAATTTGCACTGCGGACAGGCGTGAGCGGCGGTCGCCGACGTCAGCAGGGAGCCGTGGCAGGCGCACACGCGGACTTCGGGCTGTTCAACGTCGCCAGACGAATACGGAAATCCCATGCGGATGAGGGCGGCGTCCGGGGCGGTGGCTGGCGGCGGCAGGAAGCTGGACATGATGTCGGCGAGGTGGCCGGCGTCCATTGGCACCGAGTAGCTGCCGCCAGTAGCTTGGGCCAGTTTGCGCAGGACGCGAATGTCAGCTGACAGGGAGATCACCTGCGGTTGGGGCCGGTTTTGGGCGGGGCTGGTTTTGGCGAGGGCGTCTTGCACAAGGTCGTGGGTTCGAATCTTAGCGCTAGAAAGGTCCTTAATAATAATAAGAATAATAAATTTGCTAAAATGTAGGAAAGTATGCCTAAAATCCAGCAAAAAGAAGAAAAACAATAGGGATAAAGATGTGAAGGCCCAAAATTAAACACAAAGGGTAAGAAATGAAGAGACAGTAAGACACACACGAAGATAAATTTACACATTTGAAATAATAAAATAACAGGAGAACAGATATAGAGACAGCGAGTCAAGCAGACAAACAGGCAGACAGTCGGACAGACAGAAATACAGACATACAGACACACAGACACACAGATAGACAGACAGACAGACAGACAGATAAACAGACAGACAGACAGACAGACAGACAGACAGACAGACAGACACACAGACAGACAGACAGTCAGACAGACAGACAGACAGATACACAGACAGACAGACAGGCAGACAGACGGCAAGACGGACAGACAGACAGAGAGACACAGAGTCACTGAGCAGCACTCACCGAGCAGCGAACCCTAGCCTTGACCAGCTTGTCAATGGTGGCCCCAATATCACCGGGATCGCAGGTGCTGAGCGCGGACACCAACAGCACGGCCTCTTTGCAGGCGTGCCCGGGCAGCTGGCCCAGCGTATCGTGCACCATCTCTAACAGATTCTGAAATGACGCCTCGCCATCCGGTCTAACGGTGCGCCCCGAGCCGGGCTGCGACAGATCCCTGAGCGCGTCCAGATGACGCCTGGGATTGCCAGTCAACTCGGTGACCCGCTCGGCCAATTTTCGCCTAGTCAGCAGGATGCCCAACTGTCCAATAGGATTTTGATCGAAAAATCCCGACACAAAATTTCTTATCACGGCTAGACAGGCGGCCAGACGGCAGGGTTTCAGATCGGGTAATCCCATGGTTTCTGAGCAGTCCAGGCACAGGAGGATGTGACGCATCATGCCCAGTTTGCTAGTGCCGGAACCGCCTGGGCCGCGCGACATGAGTGCGGCTGCTGCCAATCTGTGCCGGCGCTTTCGAGCCTGTCACAGTATTTGTTTTTTTTGTTTGATTTTACTCGTAGTATAAAATTTACCATATTAGTAGGCATGCAAGAGAAGAATCCCTAAATAGGGATAAATATCGATTTTCAAAGTGGCGAAAAATAACCTAATCTAATGGGGAAATTAAGAAAAAAATCCTAAAGTAGATTACAACTATCTAACTTCAATTCAAGCATTAAAACTTTACTTGCGGCCTAAATTTAATTGGGATTTTAAATTATACCGAAAAATAATTAAAATATAGTCTACGGTACTAGTCTTATTTACTAGGTAAAATATGCAAAAATTTGTATGATTAGAATTGGAGGTATAGCATTCTACGAGGTAGTTTTATTGTGATAACAACTTTTACCGCGCACCTAATAAAGATGGTACAGATGGAAAAAATCCCTATTCGAAAATTAAACACAAAGATCCTAAAAGTGGATCGAGTTAAATAATCCCATAAAATTTAAATATTTTCAAATCCCTATAGAAAAGATCCTAAATGGGATAAAAATTCGACCCTGGGGAAAAATATCCCTATTTGTAGTTGGATAACATTGATTTCTACAGTAAAGATCCCATTCGAATAACAAAAGCGTAGCAATTTCGTGACTGAGGATAAAAATCCCCAAATAAAGGTATCCAAAAATTCAGAGTCTGCACAATCAGTAAAAAAGCCGCTCACCTGCTCCAAACGTCCGACAGCCCCAGCCAAACGGCCCTCCTCATCCTCAGCCAGCGCCTCCCAGGACCGTTCGAATTGCGACTCCCAGCGGAAGCCGCCGCCAGCGAGGGCCGCCGCGTCCTCGTCCTGCAGACGGTAGCCGCTGGTGCCGACAGTTGGCCTGGCTGACGGCTTGGCGTAGTGGTAATTAGCCATTGTTGCTAGGCGCGTTGCTAGGGAAGCTTTTTTTTATTATTCGAATTAGATTTTAAGTTAGCTGAAATTTTGGTAGGTAAAATTTTGATTTTTTCGAAGCTGCCTGGACAAAAATCTGAATTTCCTAGATCATAAGCAATCAGCATGAGGATCTAGGAGGCTGGCAATCATCAGCATGGGGATCTGGGAGGCTGGCAATCATCAGCATGAGGATCTGGGAGGCTGGAAACCATCAGCATGGGGACCTGGGAGGCTGGAAACCATCAGCATGGGGACCTGGGAGGCTGGTAATCATCAGCATGAGGATCTGGGAGGCTGGCAATCATCAGCATGAGGATCTGGGAGGCTGGCAATCATCAGCATGAGGATCTGGGAGGCTGGCAATCATCAGCATGAGGATCTGGGAGGCTGCCAACCATCAGCATGGGGATCTGGGAGGCTGGCAATCATCAGCATGGGGGTCTGGGAGGCTGGCAATCATCAGCATGGGGATCTGGGAGGCTGCCAATCATCAGCATGGGGATCTGGGAGGCTGGCAATCATCAGCATGAGGATCTGGGAGGCTGGCAACCATCAGCATGGGGATCTGGGAGGCTGGCAATCATCAGCATGAGGATCTGGGAGGCTGCCAATCATCAGCATGGGGATCTGGGAGGCTGCCAATCATCAGCATGGGGATCTGGGAGGCTGGCAATCATTAGCATGAGGATCTGGGAGGCTGGCAACCATCAGCATGGGGATCTAGGAGGCTGGCAATCATTAGCATGAGGATCTGGGAGGCTGGCAACCATCAGCATGGGGATCTAGGAGGCTGGCAATCATCAGCATGGGGATCTAGGAGGCTGGCAATCATCAGCATGAGGATCTGGGAGGCTGGCAACCATCAGCATGGGGATCTGGGAGGCTGGCAATCATCAGCATGAGGATCTGGGAGGCTGGCAATCATCAGCATGGGGATCTGGGAGGCTGGCAATCATTAGCATGAGGATCTGGGAGGCTGGCAACCATCAGCATGGGGATCTAGGAGGCTGGCAATCATCAGCATGGGGATCTAGGAGGCTGGCAATCATCAGCATGAGGATCTGGGAGGCTGGCAACCATCAGCATGGGGATCTGGGAGGCTGGCAATCATTAGCATGAGGATCTGGGAGGCTGGAAACCATCAGCATGGGGACCTGGGAGGCTGGTAATCATCAGCATGAGGATCTGGGAGGCTGCCAATCATCAGCATGAGGATCTGGGAGGCTGGCAATCATCAGCATGAGGATCTGGGAGGCTGGCAATCATCAGCATGGGGATCTGGGAGGCTGGCAATCATCAGCATGGGGATCTGGGAGGCTGGCAATCATCAGCATGGGGATCTGGGAGGCTGGCAATCATCAGCATGGGGATCTGGAAGGCTGGTGGACCAACAACCTGAGGATCTGGGATGCAGGCGGACGAACAACCTGAGTAAACGGCAAGTTAATTAAAGCAATAACACAAAGAAACTAATCACGACGGGTAAAAAATTTAGCGAAAGACAAAGAAAAGCAATTAATAACTGTATTTTTACTATAAAGATAGATTATCAATTCTCTGTACAAGGCTCAGGCTAGAGCAATGCAAAATCAGCGAATTCGCATAGCCCAGAGCAAGGTGAGAAAGCCGCCCAACAAGTACCAGGTGACAACGTAGGACAGGTGCTCGTTGCGCAGGCTCAGACGGGTCTGTCCACCGATTGGCTGAGCGCCATTGTTGGAGCTGTCAAAATCAGTTGGATTTGAGCCAGCGTCAACAAAAAACGGCAGAGTGTTCAGCTCTTTGCTAAGCGATTCCACATCGCGACGAAGTCGGCATTTGATGACCCGACGGCCGCTGCCGCTGTCTGAGCGGCTGCTGCTGACTGGCACTTGGCCCTCTGAAATTGGTGAATTATTGTGTCTTTGCTGTCAATTCACTTCCATCTGTCTGTCTGTCTGTCTGTGTCTGTCTGCCTGTCTGTCTGTCTGTCTGTCTGCGTCTGTCCGTCTGTCTGTGTGTGTCTGTCTGTGTGTCTGTCTGTTTGTCTGTCTGTCTGTCTGTGTGTGTCTGTCTGTGTGTGTCTGTCTGTGTGTCTGTCTGTGTGTCTGTCTGTTTGTCTGTCTGTCTGTCTGTCTGTCTGTGTGTGTCTGTCTGTGTGTGTCTGTCTGTGTGTCTGTCTGTGTGTCTGTCTGTTTGTCTGTCTGTCTGTCTGTCTGTCTGTGTGTGTCTGTCTGTGTGTGTCTGTCTGTGTGTGTCTGTCTGTGTGTCTGTCTGTTTGTCTGTCTGTCTGTCTGTGTGTGTCTGTCTGTTTGTCTGTCTGTCTGTCTGTCTGTCTGTGTGTCTGTCTGTGTGTCTGTCTGTCTGTCTGTCTGTGTGTCTGTCTGTGTCTGTCTGTCTGTCTGTCTGTCTGTCTGTGTGTGTCTGTCTGTGTCTGTCTGTCTGTCTGTCTGTGTCTGTCTGTCTGTCTGTCTGTCTGTCTGTCTGTCTGCCCGTCTGCGTCTGTCCGTCTGCGTCTGTCCGTCTGTCTGTCTGTCTGTCTGTCTGTCTGTCTGTCTGTCTGCCTGTCTGTCTGTCTGTCTGTCTGCGTCTGTCCGTCTGTCTGTCTGTGTGTGTCTGTCTGTGTGTCTGTCTGTCTGTCTGTCTGTCTGTCTGTCTGCCTGTCTGTCTGTCTGTATGTGTCTGTCTGTCTGTCTGTCTGTCTGTCTGTATGTGTCTGTCTGTATTTCTGTCTGTCTCCGTATGTCAGTCTCTGTCTGTCAGTCTGTCTGGATGTCCATCTTGCCGTTTGTACTTTTTGTTTAAAAACAAGTATTTGACGATACATGCGCTATACAAATCACAAAGCAGAAACAGACTCTAAAAAAGCCCAGAAACTTCAGCAACTCACCATCGTTGCTAAACAACCCAGCCGGCTCCGACAGCCTCACCAGGCCCGTCAGTTCAACGCGTCCGAGCTGCCGACCCTGCGGTCTGGTTGACGGATCGGCGAATCTGGCTGGAATCCAGCCGCGATTGACCAGAACTCGCTCGCCGCTGTCAGCCAGTTGGAATGGAGTCACAACGTGATAGCCAACGCCGCTTCCGCTTGAGAATAGGCTGCTGCCGCCGCCGGCTTAAAGTAAGTTAACGAAATTATTAAAGCGTTAAAATTAAACTAACTGCCGTTAATTAAATGGAATTTAATGGTATTTAATTGGTAGTTAATTAAATGGTCGAAAGCTAAAGACACTTAAGGGAATCTTCATTAAAAATAATAAAGTAACGGAGGCCAACGAACTAAAGTAGCGGAGGCCAACGAACTGAAGTAGCGGAGGTCAACGAACTAAAGTAACGGAGGCCAACGAACTAAAGTAACGGAGGCCAACGAACCAAAGTAACGGAGGCCAACGAACTAAAGTAACGGAGGCCAACAAACTAAAGTATCGGAGGCCAACGAACTAAAGTAGCGGATGCCAACGAACTAAAGTAGCGGAGGCCAACAAACTAAAGTAACGGAGGCCAACAAACTAAAGTAACGAAGGCCAACGAACTAAAGTAACGGAGGCCAACAAACTAAAGTAACGAAGGCCAACGAACTAAAGTAGCGGATGCCAACGAACTAAAGTAGCGGAGGCCAACAAACTAAAGTAACGGAGGCCAACAAACTAAAGTAACGAAGGCCAACGAACTAAAGTAGCGGATGCCAACGAACTAAAGTAACGGAGGCCAACGAACCAAAGTAACGGAGGCCAACGAACTAAAGTAACGGAGGCCAACGAACTAAAGTAGCGGAGGCCAACGAACTAAAGTAGCGCAGGCAAACGAGCTAAAGTAACGGAGGCCAAAGAAGTAAAGTAACGGAGGTCAACGAACTAATTTAGCGGAGGCCAACGAACTAAAGTAGCGGAGGCCAACAAACTAAAGTAACGGAGGCCAACAAACTAAAGTAACGAAGGCCAACGAACTAAAGTAACGGAGGCCAACGAACTAAAGTAACGGAGGCCAACGAACCAAAGTAACGGAGGCCAACGAACTAAAGTAACGGAGGCCAACGAACTAAAGTAGCGGAGGCCAACGAACTAAAGTAGCGCAGGCAAACGAGCTAAAGTAACGGAGGCCAAAGAAGTAAAGTAACGGAGGTCAACGAACTAATTTAGCGGAGGCCAACAAACTAAAGTAACGGTCGATATATTTTAAATAATGGCTGAAGAAAAGTTATTAACGAAATTAACGGAAATATTAGGAGTATTAAAAAAGTAACGAAAGTCTAAAAAGTAACGGAAGTTATTAAAATTGACTGAATGGTGATAACACAAAAAATAGACTACTTACCTCCAGCTCCGTCAATAGATTTAGGATCTATCAGATGCCGCGGACCAATTAGCGCCTCAGCGCTGTGATCAAACTCGCCAACCAACCTCACAGGGTGATATTCAATGTCTTCAATAGAGCCAAATAGCAACTGGCTAACTGAACCGCCGTTGATTTCAATAGGCGCTTGATTTGTTCTGCGAGTTAAAGAATCAATTAAATCAAGTTTCCAACGTCTTCGATAAATTTGCCAAGTGCCTAGGCAGAAACAGATGGCTGGAAATGTTAGAAACAATTTGTTTCTGGGCGCGTCGCTGTCTCGACCCCGATAGGAGCCATAGCAACGGCGTTGACTGGCGTTGCTGGATTTGATATTATTGGTTGCTAGGTAACTGGATCTATAGTAACCAACGGACGCAGAGGATAGACGGTGAAATTTTAACCGAACAAGTGACAATTGAAGCATTGTTGCGCAGTTAAGCACGGAGCTTCACAGCTGAATTAGTTAATTGGTGTGGCGTAAATTTACATTAGGATTAGTTGCTAAAAACCTGCTATCCACGATGCTAGGTTTTTTATTGAATCTTTATTACGTAAAAATCCACTTGAATTTCTCTGTTCCAAAAGCTCTATCCACCCTCTCCTGAATCTTTATCCGCCCTCTCCTGAATCTTTATCCGCTCTCTCCCGAATCTCTATCCGCCCTCTCCTGAATCTTTATCCGCTCTCTCCCGAATCTCTATCTGCCCTCTCCTAAATCTTTATCCGCCCTCTCCTGAATCTTTATCAGCTCTCTCCCGAATCTCTATCCGCCCTCTCCTGAATCTTTATCCGCCCTCTGCTGAATCTTTATCCGCCCTCTCCCGAATCTCTATCCGCCCTCTCCTGAATCTTTATCCGCCCTCTCCCGAATCTCTATCCGCCCTCTTCTGAATCTTTATCCGCCCTCTCCCGAATCTCTATCCGCCCTCTCCTGAATCTTTATCCGCTCTCTCCCGAATCTCTATCCGCTCTCTCCCGAATCTCTATCCGCCCTCTCCTGAATCTTTATCCGCTCTCTCCCGAATCTTTATCCGCTCTCTCCCGAATCTCTATCCGCCCTCTCCTGAATCTTTATCAGCTCTCTCCCGAATCTCTATCCGCTCTCTCCCGAATCTCTATCCGCTCTCTCCCGAATCTCTATCCGCCCTCTCCTGAATCTTTATCCGCCCTCTCCCGAATCTTTATCAGCTCTCTCCCGAATCTCTATCCGCTCTCTCCCGAATCTCTATCCGCTCTCTCCCGAATCTCTATCCACCCTCTCCTGAATCTTTATCCGCCCTCTCCCGAATCTCTATCCGCACTCTCCTGAATCTTTATCCGCCCTCTCCCGAATCTCTATCCGCACTCTCCTGAATCTTTATCCGCCCTCTCCCGAATCTCTATCCGCACTCTTCTGAATCTTTCTCGCCTCTATCCTAAATGTCTATCTGCTCCCTTGAATCTCTAACTGCTACTTCCTTAATCTGAATTCTATTGAAATGAAAAATAAAATAAGACAAGCTTCTCACAAAACTTGTTGTAATAATGCAAGCAAAGCACGAAATACACAATAGTAAAACGATTTCATCATAGCAACCAACTACTCAAGTTCACCAGTAAAACGTAAGACACTTTAAAAAATAATGCATAGTGGCCAATGTCAGTTGAAATTAATTTTACTTTAAATAAAATATATATAGTATAATAAATTAAGATTGATTGGTAACATATTTTAACAACTCCAAGTTAACGAAATAAAAAAATCTGAGACACGAACAGAATAAACAATTAAGATTTTGTCAGAGAAAAATATAAATTGGTGCCCGGAAACATTAAATATACAAGAAATAAACTGCATACAGTTTCATCAGATGGTAATATGCGTGACTTCAATTTTTAACATTTTAACCTTTTAGACTTAGATTGTTTTGACTTCAAGCTTCAAGGATACTGCTTGATTTATCAGACTTCAAAATAATACGAGTAGTCTCTGTATAGTTGATTAGATTATCCATAACATTGATTTTTTTAGCTCATTGTTCTCTTTGTTGATGGATGAAAAACCTCAAATTCCTCTACTTGATGTGTAAGCAGTAAGTCACACTTAGTAAAATGGTCAGAATTTTCTATATTATTTTTCAATGCCAATATCACCGGAAGGGATCAAGAAATGGAAAACTAATCCGACCAAAAATCAATCATCGTCCTCATCGCTGTCGCTCAATTGCAAATCATTCTGCAATTGGTCCAAATTGTTGCTGGGTTTCACTTCAACAAACTCTTCGTCGGAAGATGATGACGAAGAATCGGAGGATACAGAATCGTCACCGGAGCTATCGGCGGGAGCAACGGCGGCGGCGGCGGCGTTGGCGGCGGCTGCAGCTGCTGGCTTTTTCGAATGAGACTGAATTTTCGGATGCTGTTGCTGCTTCTGGAGGGCGGATTTTTCGTCATCGGAATCGTCGTCTGATGACGAGGAAGACAAAGAAGATACGGATGATGTGTCCGAGAGAGTGGCGGTGGCTACCAACTTTTCCGTCTTTTTCAACTTCTTAGCCGGAGGAGGCTGCGGAGGCGGTTGTTGTTGCTTTTTCTGCTTCTTCTGCAACTGCTCTTGTTCGCGCTGCTTCTGCGCCTTTTTCTCCTGTTCCTTTTGTTTCTCCCGCTCCCGATCTTGTTCGCGTTGTCTTTCGCGTTCTTTCTCTTTTTCGCGCTCTTTTTCACGTTCTTTTTCTCGTTTGGCCTCAGCCTCGGTCTCCGTATCGGTTCCGCCGTCATGTTTCTTCTTTTTCTTTTTGTGCACTTGCTGTTGCTGCTGCTGATGGGTAGAATGAGAAGAAGCCCTCTCAGTTTTGCTTTTTCCAGAATCAGTGGACGAGATTTTCTTATGAAGAGGCGGTTGAGACGCTGGCTTCTGATTAGCGCCAGCAGCAACAGCGCTAGAAGAATACTTCTTTGGCAAAGTGGACGAAGCAGCCGCTTCAGCCGCTTTCATACCCAATTTCTTTTCAACTAAATCCAATTGGCACACTTCGATTCGAGCTTTCTTTAATTGCACATTCAAACTAACCCGTTCGATTCGAGCCTCCCTAGTTACTGGATCAAGGATTAGTACGGCGTCTTTGTGACATGGCCGTTTGTGACCTTTGAAAATGGTGTGAGAAAGGCTGCTATTAGCGCCGTGAGCCAGCGACACTGTCACATCGTCCGTGGCGCCGACCTCAACGAGGCCAGGCTTAGACTGGTCCACGCTAGCCGGCATAAAATCGTAACGAAATGTGGAAAAACTGGCCCGTTGACGAGCGGCTGGCACTGAATCGAATGTGTCCCCTATTCGAAGAGTGTAGCGGCCTCGCAGAGCCGACGTTGAGGATGCGTCAGACGAGGCCATGACCTAACCTTTTCCCTTCAAGATTAGTCCGTTAAATATCTTTTAAAGATTTGATATTTGTTTCGATTTTAAATGCTGATTTTGCTAGCTGAAATAGGAAAATTACAATGTTCGTGTAATCTATTTTTAGAAACAACTCGTGACATTTCTAATTTTAGCATCAATCGATAATTCTATATTTAAAATTACTCAATGCTGCTATTTTTAGAAAATAATTAACTTCTAATGACATTTACGAGAGCTTTGACCTAGAAATTAGTAGGTTAAGCTAATTAATAATACAAAAATAAATAAAACACCATCCTAGTAGGAATTTACGTACTCTATTGGTAACCAATCAATATTTATTTCTAGCATCTTAAACCAGAAAAAAACAAATAAATAAACATTGCGAACAACAATGCAATCAAAATTATGCCTATCCAAAAAAAATTATTTATGCACACAAAAACGGCATCACAATAGGATCCGATACTTCTCACTCTTAGGCACGTGACTAATCACTAAACGACCATCGTAGCTTAAAGAAGCAAATAGCCAAGGATCTGTGGCGCACCACACGGCAGCGTAGACGCTGTCCTCGTGCTCTTCAACAATGGAAACAGTTCGGTCAACGTTAGGAGCCTGCTGTTCTCGTCGCTGTTGCTGCTGACTGCGTCGTTTACCAGACGTCGAAGTTGACGACGATTTCCTATCATCGGCGCTGCGGCCAGTCTGTCTATCTTCCTCAGCCTCGTTGAAATCTTCATCGCCGTCTAAGTCGTCGTCTAAATCGGCCAAGGATAGCACTGGCTCCGACGAGATGCTCTGATTGTTAGTTAAATAGACTTTGGCATCGGTTCCGCCTGACAGCACCAACTGATCGTGATAGGGATTAAACTGCACAGAGCAGGCCCAGTGCTTGTGCAGCCGGAGACTCTTCACCGCGCCGCTAGGCTGTCGGGTGTCCCAGAATTTGATGGCTCCATCGTCGCCGCAGCTAGCTAAGTAATACTGCTTGTTCGGGTTGAAATCTACGCAGCGAGCCTAAGAAATGTCAGGAAAATAGGTGGGCTAGTGTTAATCCAAATCAAAATAGACAATCTATACTGCATAAAGATTTTATGCAGTATACTGAAGTTGTAGCCAAGTGGCTAGGGCGCCTGCCTTCTGACCGGAAAGTCGTGGGTTCGAGTCTCGGCTCCTAGGAGACAATTTGCGCCCTTAATCCCAAGGCACTTAAATTCCGCATTGCTTCAGTCCACCCAGCTGTAATTGGGTACCAGCATATGCTGGGTAATAACTGATCCTGAAGCAGGCCCATCTTACCCTGTCACTGTGCGGCTTTGTGAGTGAAGATTCACTGCTCGCCAGGCAGGTTTAAAATTAAAAAATGGAGCTGGCAGTGGGGTGCCTACCATGCCCGAGAGTGTTTCAGATGCAACGGGTGTGCAGTCTTCACCTGCATCAGCACCCGCGCTACAGGTTTACCTGTCAGCGTCTGTTTTTATTATTATATTAATATGCTGAAATCAATACAAGTAAAAAGTCTCAACGCCAAACATACTACTTATTATAATAATATAGTAGTAAGAACAGCACGTTGCCAATAAATCCCAAATATTCTACAGCATGTACCAAAAGCATGAACTTGTCAATAAAAAATGTTACGCAAAAAACCCAATCTGGTCAAGCTTGTCTAAAACCAGAAACTCAACTTTCAACCTTGAAAATGTGACCTTCAAATGACCCAATCTGGGTCCGAAAAAAATAGTATAAATAATCGAGCAACCAACAACCACAAGGCTGCAAGAAGAGAAGATTTCACGCGAGGTAGGTACGTACCACTACGTACCTAATAGCCAGTACGTTTAAAGGTACAGGGTCTCTCGGGGTACGTACCTAATGGCCAGTACGTTTAAAGGTGCAGGGTCTCTCGGGGTACATACCTAATAGCCAGTAGGTTAAAGAAAGGTGCAGGGTCTCTCGGGGTACATACCTAATAGCCAGTAGGTTAAAGGTGCAGGGTCTCTCGGGGTACGTTACTAATAGCCAGTAGCTTAAAGGTGCAGGGTCTCTCGGGGTACGTACCTAATGGCCAGTACGTTTAAAGGTGCAGGGTCTCTCGGGGTACGTACCTAATAGCCAGTAGCTTAAAGGTACAGGGTCTCTCGGGGTACGTTACTAATAGCCAGTAGCTTAAAGGTGCAGGGTCTCTCGGGGTACATACCTAATAGCCAGTAGGTTAAAGAAAGGTGCAGGGTCTCTCGGGGTACATACCTAATAGCCAGTAGCTTAAAGGTGCAGGGTCTCTCGGGGTACATACCTAATAGCCAGTAGCTTAAAGGTACAGGGTCTCTCGGGGTACGTACCTAATAGCCAGTAGGTCAAAGGTGTAGGGTCTCTCGGAGTACATACCTAATAGAAAGTAGCTTAAAGGTGCAGGGTCTCGCGTGAAGTCTTCTCTTCTTGCAGTCTTGCGGTTATTGGTTGTAGATAGACTGACAGACAGACTGTACTAAGTAACGCATCATTTACCTGGCCATTGTGCGCGTTGTCAATAACAACAACCGGTCCATCGTTAGGCGGACAGCGCAGATCGAAGCCGCGCAACGAGCCGGAGTCGCAGGCGGCAACCGTCTGTTGGCCGCTGTGATGCGGATTCCAGGCGGCGTGCCAGTAGCGCAGCTGGGCGCGCCCGTCCCTAGCCGGCAGACGGTTCAATAGGCGGACCTCGCCGCTGCCTAGGCCGAGCTGGTAGAGACCGCCGTCGGCAACTAGAATAGCTTCGGGCCTTTCCGGATGAAACACCACGCAGCGCGGCTCGCCTTGCTGATCCAGCTCCAGTGAGCCGACTGATTCCAACGCCTCTGTCGAGCTAAGGCCATCGTCGGAGCCGATTCGCTGCTGCTGATGCTGCTGCCGACGCGGTGTATCATCGCCTTTATCGTCTGGCAGCTTCCACAGGCACCAGCGTTTGCTCACCGTTGGATTGGCGCCAGAGTCTGTGATTACTCTAAGGAATTGAGTGCGGATAAAGACTGAAGGTCTTGGTGCCAGGCTGACTGAGTGATTATGTAGCCATTTTTATTGCGAATTAGGGGCTTTAAAGGGCGAGTATTAAAGTGATTAACAGGGCCATTTTTTACGGTGTAAAGGGCGATAATTAAGTGGCTAACAGGGCGATTTTTACGGCTTAAAGGGAGATTATTAGAGTGGTTAACAGGGCGATTTTTTACGGCTTAAAGGGCGATTTTTTACGGTCTAAAGGGCGATTATTAGAGTGGCTAACAGGGCGATTTTTTAAGGTTCAAAAGGCGATTTTTTCGTGACTAAGAGGGCGATTCTGGAGTCGTTTAGATATGCGATTTTTTTCTCCACAGAGAAATTCTAGGGGTAGTTTTAGCCAAGCGACTAAAAGACTGTTATAAGGGAGATTTTCACACTATACAGGTTTGATAAAAATAACTACTTAATATACAGTATGTTTAGTCCTAATTAACTAGAATAGAATAACATAATAAGCAGCTAGCAGCAACTAAAAAACTAACAGACCTGTTAAATACAGTAGCGCACAGAGATGGGTCATGAGGCGCCACAGATACGGACCAAATCTCATCACTACCATGACCAAAAATCCTCTTATCAACAGTATTTGCATCGGCATCAAATGTTAAAAGGTGCAACTGGTTGTGCTCAACGCGGAGACCCTGAGTGCCAACTAGGAATTGCTGGCTATCGTCTAAAGCTGCAACGGAGCACAGGGCTCTGGCTTGGGTCTCCAGGCCATAGATTACTGGCGGGTCGTCAATGTCCATTCAGTGACTGGTAATGAAAAACGAAGAATATTAAAAAAATATTATTATTATATCAAAGTGTATCAAAACTTGATTTTATTTTAATGGCCCTAAAACTAGTTGTTAGCAAGTTGGGTTTCTTTGGACTACAAGTGACAATACTTATTGTACCTAAAGCTTGAGCATTATATCCTTAAATTCAAGATGAGATACAATTTAATATATTTGAATTTAGCAAAGTTTAGAACTAATTTTAATATAAAATCGAAACTACATTTATTATAAATAACAAAAATATGCTTTTATTAGCACACTGATTTTAGTTGCGACTGAATTTTGGGTGCGACTGATTATACGAGCGGAGCGAACGTAGCGGCAATGATAAACAGCAAGCACTGAAGTTATTTCAATTGTTTCACAAATTGAAATAAAAATCGAGCGGAGCGAACTGCAGATTCTCCCCGTCGCCCACTCCACTCAGCTCTCCTCTCCTCCTCTATCTCCCCCTTCTGTCCTCCCCTCCTATCTTCCACCGTCCTCTCAAGCTTCCTCCTTCCATCTCACTTTCTCCTTTTCTTATCTGTCCTCTCAAGCTTTCTCTTTCCTTCTAACTTTGCATATCATAAGGGCTTAGGAAAGTAAAGGTCTTGAATGACGATGAGGTGAAGTGATAAAGTCATCATAAATTCATAGCTATGATGTTATTAAGTCAACTACGCTCGTATTCAACTGAAATCCTTTCTCCGCCTTTTCATCTCTCCTCTCATCGTTTTATCGCATCCTCTCTCCTCTTTTCTCCTCTTATCTCAAATGTAATTTCTTTCCGCTCATTTCCTCCTATGCCTCATCCTCTCCAGCCCTTTCCTTTCTGATCCGTCCTCTTCGCCCCTGCCATCTAACATTATTTTCTTCATGTCCCTTTCCTACCTTCTCCCCTCCAGTGTCCTCTCCCTCCTGCCTAACCTTCTCTATCTTTCCCACCATATCCTGCGTCCCTCTTCTCCCCTCTATCCCTCCCTCTGCTGCCCTGTGCATTCTTCCTTTTTTCTCCCCTCTCATTCATCTTGGGTTCCACCACCTGCTCTCCTCACATGTCCCCCTGCCATCTCATCTTCCCATTCTTTACCACCCCTCTTATCGCTTTCTCTGCCTCGTCCCCTCCCCTATCCGCTTTCCCTGCATGATTTTCTCTCCTTTCACCCATTTCTTCTCCCTCGTTTCATCTCTCCCCGATATCCATTGATCCCATACTCTCTCTCTCTGTCCTCCACCACTCATTCCTCTCATTTCCTTCTTCTGTTTTATCTCCTCCCCGCCTCTCCCTCCTTTGTCATCCTTTTCTTCTCCGTCCCTGTCATCTCCCTTTCTTTTCTTCTACTCGTCCCTTCACTTACCTTCTCCCTGAAATGTTTTCTTATCTCCTCCCTTCCCTCCTCTGTCTATCCCGCGTCCTCCTCTTCTCTTTTCGTTCCTCGCCCGCCTTTTTCCCTTTCCTTTTCAACTCCCGTCCCCTTTATTCGTGTGTTCCAAAACTTCCTTTCTTTTCTTTACCGCTCTATTCAGAACCTTCAGTCCCCCAACCTCCCTTCTCCCCCTCGTCACCTTTCTCCCCTTCACTCCCCTGTCCTCTCCAACTCATTATTCTCATTTCCTTTATCTGTCGCATCTTCTCCCCTCCACTCCCTCCTTTCTAATCCCTCTTGCCTCCGTCTCTGCCGCTACTTTCTCCCTCTAAGGACCCCTTTCTACTCTCTACCCCTCTCTATCTAATCCCCCATCCTTCTCCTCCGCTCTATCTTTCCCTGCCTCCCCTGTGGTCTCCCTTCGTTCTTTTCCGTCTCCGCTCTCATTCATCTGGTGTTCCAACACTTTCTCTCATTTCTTCTCTCTCCCCCTCTTTTCTGAACCTTCACCTCTTATGTCCCCCATGACCTGTCACAGTATCCTCTCCCTCACTTTCCCTTTCCTCCTTTTCCTTTCCCTGCCTCCTCCGCTCCCCTCTCTTTCTCTTCCCCCAACTCCCTCCTTATAGCCCTTCCTTTCCTCTCTTCTTGTTTCCATTCTCTCTCCATTTTCATCCTCTCCTCTCTTCAGTTTTTTCTACCCTCGCATTTCCCTATTTTCACATCTTCATCTCCTCTTGCTCTTTCCTCTCCTTATCCCATCTTCTTCCTCACTTCTTTCTATTCCAAATCCCTACTCCCCGTCATCCTCTCCTTTCTGTCTCTTCTTCATCGTCTTACCCTGCTCCCTGCCCTTCAATGTAATTAATCTCTTTTCCTCACTTCTTTACCCTGCAATGCCCCCTTTCCCTCCCTTCTCCTCTTGTCTTCTTCCCTATCTTTCGCCTTATCCTATGTCTATCACCGGACCTCTTTCTCTTCTTTCCCTGCCCCTTCGCTTCTCGTGAACCCTGTACTGTTTTCCTCCCTTTTCTTTTCTTCTGTCTCGCATCTCCTCTCCTCTTATCCTCTTATCTTTAGTCTTAACCTCGTATTCTTTTCTCTTTCCCTCCCTTCCCTAACTGGTTTGCCCCATTTTTTTACCCACAGAATGAAGTTTTGCCCATGTGAGATTTCCAGTTGGGCCGCAGATTTCAGAATGATTTTCAGTGGCCGTTGGATATTTAAAATCTTTGTTTTATGAAGTTCTGGCCACACCGCAGTTTTCAATACTTTTCATACTGTCTGCATACAGAGAAATTTACACGCGGAGCAAAAAATTTCATTGTCCCAGACAGCTAAAAGTTTGTGATTTGATTTGGGCTTAGGCTTTGTGTGAGCAGTGCCAGACCTATCTGAAGAAAAGAAAAGGAAGGAATCTCTACTGTTTTGTGGGTTGAAGGGGCATGATAGTGTACACAGATTGAGTCTACCATGGGCGTCTAATTCTTTTTGTTTAAAGATTTGCAGAGAAAAAATTTGCACACATGACAAAGATATTTGCCGCAAGTTGATCAGTATCAATCGGGAGGCGATATGGGTAGGCAGGCGAAGAGAGAGGTGGGTGGGTCTGGCCGTGGCTGCATGCTACGGACTTGCTGGAGCTTGACCGCCTACGTGCACTCTGGGTGTTTGGTTGGCGGGCTGCCTAGCATTAGTGCAGGCTCTGGATGAAAATTTTGGTTCTCTCTTATCTTTGGCAGCCAACTCACATACATTGATTGAGTTCGATAGCCAGGCCTGTGAATTTTAGATGCTTTGATGGAACAGAAGGGCTTTTAGGGTTGGGGGTGTCGACTCTGCGCAATCATTTGGCTTCACTATGCACAAGCGAGCTGGTGAGGCGCAGTGTACATTTTTTGTGAGGGAAAGACAACTATTTGGATAGTTGAAATTGCAAGCCTCAAGTCAGTTGACTTTTAAGTTTTAAGGCTGTTGCTATATTTAGTAAAAAACAGAAATACTTGAGTTTGAACAGGAAGGAAGCAAAAATTTGCAAATGTCTTGGGAGAGTCCCCATCTGAATTTTCGAGACGAATCCACTGGCAAAAATCCCATTAGAATCGGTTCAGTAATAGCAAAGTTATGAGGGGGGGGGGGGTTTCCCCGTTGGATTCCCCATCATCTTACCCAGATCACAAACCTATAAACTCGCTACGCTTCGCTCTGCTCAAAAATATTTTTATTCCAATTTAATTATTTTTATATTAGTAAAAACAGTACTATTGACCTGGCCCTAGGCCTAAACTTTTATTGTTGCTAAGTGGCAAATACCATAGTTACATGGCTAAATTTCTATTTAAATAAGTTTAGTTTAGACAAGGCAAAATCCCACTCTGAGGGAGAAAAATTAACTAAGTCACTTTATTGAAATTTATATTAGTGAAATCTTTTATCCTTGCAGAATTATAATGAAAATCCTCTCTGCAAAACCCACACCCCTCTTTACCCCTGCATCTCTTCGTAGCCCCTCCTTTCTCCTCTCTACCCCACCCTTTATACCTTTTCCAATTCCCTGCAGCCTTCTATCCCCAAACTAATCCCTATATCCTCTCTGCAACCCTCTACCCCCTGCATCCTTGTCTAATTTGTTGCACTTTCTATACCTTGCACCCCTCTTTACTTACTGCATCTCACTCTAACCTCTATACCCCTATCTAACTTCTGCATACCCTCTTTATCCCCTATACTCCTTTATAACCCCTGCATCCCCTCTACCTTCCTGCACTCTTTTCTACCTTCTAGAGCTATCCCTGACTACCTTTGGCTTTCTCTGACTTGCACTCTATCAAGCTTTAAAAAGTTTCTTTAACTGATTTGCACCTCTCTATAGACAGTGCCTGCCCCTATTAATGAAATGTATAAAATCCCTTGTAGCTATCTTAACAAATGTTTGGCTATGCAGATTACAAAATGTTTCCAATTTTATTCGATCTAAATTTTAATCCCCTATACACCCAAATGTATAATCTAGCTAGAACTTAAAAAATCTTTTCCCTAATTAAATATATTCTTTTATGATTATGTAAAAGGAAACAATCTAATTAAATTTAATTTCAAATTCTATAGTGGAATGGAATTATTTGGAGATTTAAAATTATACAAATCTCAATGTGATTTCAATTTCTTCATATGAACAATAAATACAATAGGACCTGGGATATAATTCATTTGGTCGATAAAAAGAAAAAGAATAAAAGTCCAAATATGGTTAAACATGAGTAAAAATAGGTTCTCTTTTAATTGTTCTGTACATAAAAAGTTACTTAGATATAAAGCCTTGTTTTACTGTAATGTGCCTTATATAAAGCCTCTTTTGCAGCCTTTCTATTGGGCCTTCTCTTCTGTTCCCCTTTTATTTCCATAGATAAGACTAAGAGCACCTATAATTCCTATGGAATATATTGTACTAACCACAATAAAGAAAAACCCCATATCCTAGCCCATATTCTAGCTAACTGGCCCTTGGTTTCCTAGTTGCTTGCTTTGGTTTTCTACTTTTTTAAAGTACTTAAAATTAAAAATATGATATTTAAAAGTAGCCTATAGCACTCTTGTAGTTAAGATGCATCTTTTAAATTTCATTTTGCAAAGTTATGACCAGCTATTTCAAGGGTGATAGTAAGCAAACAAATAGACAGACAGACAGAGACAAAGAAAGTCCATTCCATTTTTAATTTTAGTATTATATTGATATTCATTAACCTATTTCTACATTTTAAATTTTGGACTTGTCTTTGATTATAATTTATAAAAACTCATCTGGGCAAATAAAGTTGAAAACCATTTTGTCTGCCATGCTGCCAATAGGAGTGAACTGAACTAGAATGAAAAAGTTCAATAAGAATTGTTTTAGGCAGATGAAAGCATTGATTTTCATCTGTTAAATAATGGCTGTTAGGGCCTATAAGTGACATTTGCGTGGATTGTACATTTCAACAGACAACAGGGCTCTGGTGAGCCTAGCCTGGACTTTATGCCATCATTACACCAGAAATTCCGAAGATTAATATTTAGAATCCCATGCCTCTTAAATAATAAAATTAGCTAATAAATTCGACTTGCTTCTGTTGGTTAAGGTCAGCAGACGAAGTCTTAAAAACTAAAAAACCAAAAACCACTTCGTCTGCAGGGCAGACGACTTGGCAGCAGACGAAATGACTGGCACCCACTTATAAATGTAGAATTTTTTTATGAAGTAAAAAAGAGATAGTTGTAATTATTTTAAAAAAGAGCTATAAAATTGTAATTTTTCTCTGCATAAGATAATGTCCCCATGCGCTGCCAATGCGACTGATACGGGCTTATAAACTCAAGTAAAAGCTATCTTAATAAAGTCTTTTATTAAAATCAATAAATGACTTATGATAAGAAATTATTACGGCAGCAATTTTCTGAAAAAATGTGGCTTTAATTTTATGTTGGTAATAGATACTAATTGTAGTAGTCGCCCGTAATCGTAAAGCATCAGTAACCAATTTCCAGTAAAATTATTTCGTCATTTCCAGTATTTTCGTACGAAAATTAAAAAAATCTAGACTTTATCGATCACAGCATAATTAAATTTTGTTTATTTTTTTTTAAATAGTAATGAGCAACGACCTACTTAATTAGTATAAAACTGCAAAGGCTTTTGGCTTCTAGTAAGTAATATTTGTTATGTTGATATGTAGCAACTAAATAAAAATTTAAAATGGCTTGTTCGAAAACTAGATGATGATCATCACTAGTTTAAACCAAGGACCACTAGGAGTAGACTCCTAGTGGTCCTTGGTTTAAACAGGCGATGATGATCAAATTATCAACACGCTCGTGCACAGTGCACTCAAACCTATGGTTTTAGGGACGAGTAGCTCGGCATCTAGCACATCTGCCTTGTGCCACTGGTACAGGTTCGAGCCCGCGTTGTAGGTTGGCTATTATCCCTAGCTCGGTTACAGTGGTAATTGTAAGAATTACTGGCTAGGCCTAATTCTAATATAAGAATATGAAGTTATGGACTTACTTAAGATGTCCATGTCCATACCAACTAAATTGTAAAATCTGCATCACATCCTTTGAAAAAATTCTAGGTGCACTTTTTGCAACCTCAGTAAAATTTTAGGGTGCAATTTGTAAGACCAGGATGCCATTTGCACCCATTTGCACAAATATACCCAGGCCTAATTATTTGTTAATTAGCATAGCTATTCAGGTCTAGGAGCATAAACAATTTTATTTTTATTTGAGATAGGCCTACTAGTTTTTTTGTGGAATCAGATTCCTATCTTTACAAATTCTAACTAACTGCATTTACTTTTTGCAGAAAATTTAGGAATTATTATTAAGGCAATATTGGGGATTGAAAAATTGGCTCTAATTTATGCAAATTTATGAACAATTAAGTTAGCTTATTCTGATGTCTAGTTTTGCATTACTGTTTTTATCTATTGTACAATTTTTTGCTCAGTCATTGCCATGTGTGATGTGAATATGATATGTAATGTGGAACCCAAACTGGGAACACTACCAGGAAACTCACCTGGGGTGCCAACCTAGGGCGAAACCCACACCAGGGACCTACAATTCACACATGCCCACATGGGACATACATGGACACCATATATGGCATATTCCCAATTGGCCAACTAACATGGGGGAGTTGAATAGGTAGCCCTTGAATGAGAGGTAAGGGTATGAGCTGTTAATGAAATTTTGAGTTTTATTTGTACACATTTGTACATTAATACTCTTAGTAGGCAAGTAGGAGTATATTGAAAATGTTTGAAATGTTGAAATGTATCTCATCTCGTTATGTTCTTCATGTAAAAAAAACTATTCCTTCACAGGAAGGGAAATAATAGGAACAGGGAGGGAGAACTGATAAAAACTCCAAAAAGGAGGGAAAAGAAAGAAAAGGGGAGATTTGAGAAAATAGTGGCTTATTATTTTACTGTGCTTAGTTTCACTTTCAATTAAGCGTGGTTGCTGAATGTCAGCTCTGCAATTGTTGTGTCATCACCCACCCCAGCTACCCCTACCCTGTCCTAAATGCAAGTCTCTCATTGGTCAATTCACAGAGATGAAGTTACAGATCCTAAATAAAATTATTAAACAAATAATCAAACAAATTATTGGAATGTCACAAAAATTTAGAATATTTCTTGGCTTTTTTTCTAGATTAAATAATTCGCTTTTCCTGCTTCCAGGCTAGCATGCGCAGGTTCACTTGCTACATAGTACACATACATGCTCACTCATAAATACATTGTATAAATAGATTTACATACGTAGCTTGTGCAATAGCAAGATAATAATGTTAAAATTTACATTTACACACGTAAATGTAGATGTGCCTACTTGTTCTATTTCTATTCTCTATTTTGATGGTAACCAGTTCTCTATAGATGTACACATAGCCTGAGGGATTCATGAATTATAAATAACTTTAAGAGAGATTTGAAACACGCCTACTAACATGCATGAATCTTGAGATGCGAGTTTAAATCAACAACATCTTGGTTTAAATTTTAACAAAATGTATTGCCAAGTATTTTGTTTTTAGATTTTAGAGTTCTAAAGTTAGCAAAATGGCTTCAGTCACAGCGCATAAGCACAATTAAAGACCAAATGTTTGTTTTAATGCACAATTATTCAAAATTCTTGAAGTCAAATCAGTGCAATCTTGAGCCAAGGACAACTTAAGTAGGAGGACGGGACACTTCTATTTCCTGGAATATTTGAAGTCTCTTTTTCGCGAAAAAATACACTACGGAGATAGGAAAATTTTAACTTTTTTACATAAAATTGGTGATTGTGTTTGACTCGAAGCCTACCAAACGTTCTTCTTTTAATGAAAGCTTCGTGTTTACTTGCTTCATCGACTTCAATAGACATTCAGTTGTTTTTGGATTTCGTTTTTTGGATTTTATATCTTTTATATTGAAGTCCCCCAGAAGTCGCAAAATAGTACTATGACAACTTTGAAGTTCACTGTCAAGTTTTGCTTTGTGTTTTTCCCTTTCCCTTTATCATTACCTTATTTAGTATATATACGAGTATGAATACTGCAGCTAAGCAAGCTATTTGGCAGTAGGATTGCCCTATCTAACTACACACATATAATTAACAGTAGGTAAAGAATAAACAAGTTTTTTTAGTAAATAGAAAGCAACTTTTGTAGGAATTAAAGTCTATGTAGAAACTGAGAATTAACAATTACTAACCTAACTAGGCTATATAGAGCCTACTATGGATGGATATTAACATCTTTAATAATATTCAACTTATCAACTGGAAAATGTGTACCATACTCCTAAAAAGTAGCTATTGGTAAAAACCTATAGAATGTAGACATTTCGAGTCAAGAAAGTAACAAGAAACTATACACTAACAATATAGTTTTTATAAGTATTTAATAATGGATATTTCATTGGTAATTTTTCTTTTGGACTGGGCATATTTTAACTTCTGCATATTTTAAAGCAATTTGAAGCTATTAGCAATGGATATACCAACTATATTTGCAAGAGAGATTTCAGACCAGTTGGTAGCTCATTTACTTTTCTAGGCAAGCAGTCTAGTAGTTCCATTTCAGTATTGGAGAGTGGAGAAGTGCAACATGGACCAAATTTGTGCACTGCTGCGAGGCCTTCCAAAAGACTGTAGAGCTGTATGCATTGCAAGCATGCACTCTCCAAGATCTGTTCAATAGATATAAAATAGCAGCCTCCATGGCCCTGTTGGTATATTCCAAATTCTGCTTCTAGGTGGTCAGATTGCAACTCACCTAAAGATTAATTTAGGTAAGTGATGGTTCTAGCCTGCATTGCCCTTGCAAAAGCACACACGAAAAATTAAATGTAGACAATAGATATTTACTAAGCTCAATCAGTCCACTAACTATTTAAACCATATATGCGCAACCTCCTGAATCTTACCCAGCCAGTGCAACATTGTTTCTGACAAAAGTGCAACATTGCTTGCATCCAGTTGGCTGGAATGACTTGGTGAAAAGAAAATTTGCAACTTACATTGGCGATTTTGTGACGTCCCTTGCTTGGCAATCCTGTTACCCAGCCAGTTCAGCTGGGTTGGCCAGGTGTTGCACATGTATGGTTTGAACAATTGCCTTTTTTGTCTCTATTGTAATTGTAAGTGAATGTGTTCGAGATGCCCCATGCCCACCAGGCATGTGGTCAATCATAGCAGCAAAGCCTTCTAAGTAAGTTAGACAATTTGAATCAGTAGATAAAATTGGTGAGGGAAAATCATCATTTAGCCAAATACATGCCTAGACTGACTTGACATTTACAACCTTCCTAAAGTTCACCACCAGTTCAACAAAAAGTGCTGTTGATTGTCATCCATTTCTTCGAAGCAGAGCTACAGTCTTATCATTAAATACATCAATAACTATATAGCCTAGTTAGGCTAGTAATTGTTAATTCTCAGTTTCTACATAGACTTTAATTCCTACAAAAGTTGCTTTCTATTTACTAAAAAAACTTGTTTATTCTTTACCTACTGTTAATTATATGTGTGTAGTTAGATAGGGCAATCCTACTGCCAAATAGCTTGCTTAGCTGCAGTATTCATACTCGTATATATACTAAATAAGGTAATGATAAAGGGAAAGGGAAAAACACAAAGCAAAACTTGACAGTGAACTTCAAAGTTGTCATAGTACTATTTTGCGACTTCTGGGGGACTTCAATATAAAAGATATAAAATCCAAAAAACGAAATCCAAAAACAACTGAATGTCTATTGAAGTCGATGAAGCAAGTAAACACGAAGCTTTCATTAAAAGAAGAACGTTTGGTAGGCTTCGAGTCAAACACAATCACCAATTTTATGTAAAAAAGTTAAAATTTTCCTATCTCCGTAGTGTATTTTTTCGCGAAAAAGAGACTTCAAATATTCCAGGAAATAGAAGTGTCCCGTCCTCCTACTTAAGTTGTCCTTGTTCCAGAACCAGAATTTTACAAGAAATATAGCAGTTTAACAAAAACTTACACTATTTTTTCATTCTCCTAAATCTTTAATCTATTGTAAGAATTTAAGTTAACTATAAGTAAATTTTAGTTGTTGAAAACAAATAAACCGAATCCTAAATTGCAGCCTATTTGCCGCTAAAAAGTTATACTTTGCAAAATGGTTCTGGTTCTAGAACCAGAACCGACGAAATGAAGAGACTCCTTAAGAGAAGAGGAGGACTTCAAATGTCTACTTGCTTTGATTCACACATTTATTAAAAGTAGTTTTTGTAAACTAAAAATTATTGGGAAAATTTTCTTACAATTAAGCCTACCTACTGTAGCCCCAATAGTAACAACTTTAGATCATTGCAGAACATTTCACTATAGTCTTAAAAACTATTATCTCTATAGCATTTAGTAACCCTGAGTCTTAAGGGACTCATTACTCAACTCACCTACCCCAATTATAGCCAATAGCAATGGGTGCAGTATGGTAGTACTAGTACCCCCTTTTGAACAAGCCAGTCGGAGCTGTGGCAGTTTTAGACATGCGCCCACAGGGTTAGCCCACCTATTACACTAGTCTACACTTTTTAGTGCACTAGCTGTGTATAGGATTCTAGCTCCATTGCTACCTATGTCACTATGCAGCTATGTGTAGCCATGTGCTGACAGAGATTTTGGTCCTAGTTATGTGCCAGAAAATTCCAGCAAACCTGCCACCTTCCAAACTGTGGCTAGTATTCCATTGTAAAATTTCATATTTAGTAAGCTCTAGCTAGGTTCAATTCTGGATATACTATCAATAACAACAACAACAAAATACATTGTCAGATTAAAAAAGCAAAAAATATTAGAAAATTCTAAAAATTTTGCACTTGTCCCAGGCTCAAGTGGTTCTCTCCTAATCTATACAATTTCCCTGGTAGCATTGGATCCTAGTCACTTTGTCATCTTCTATTTCATCATCTGGGATAGTAAAATCATTGACTTTTTTCTGGTCACTTCGTCATCTTGCCAGGATGTCACTCTATAACATGGGATACTTCGTCATACACCAATGAAAACTCAGATAGCTAAGAAATAAGAATAGTGGTCAGATCATCATCTGCATGCATCTGCCTAGTGAGGCATTTCTACTTAAAAAATACATTTTGATGACTGTTGTTTGCTGATAGAAACATGCAAATAAGAGTGCGCAAAAAATTATAAGAGGTGTAAGACCAAAATGTCCACAGACCAAGATTGACACATAGGGTCTTTATTTTCTATTGGCTTGGAGGTGGGAGGAGGCGAGGGTGTATAAACCAATAGCTAGGTAGGTATAATTTTTGTCTGATTGATTTTAGTTTACTTCAATGTTTTTTCATCTAATATTTCTGGTTAAATATCTGATGGCCATTATTTGAACCAATTAATTTGTTTCAATGGGTAGAAAAAAATTGCAGGTATAATCTGATTGGTAGATAACAAAATGTCTCTGCATTTTGTTATTTTTGGATACTTTGTCATTCTTTGTAACGTAGCAATATTATTTTTGGTCATTTCGTCATCTTAGATGACAAACTGGCAGATGACAATCTGACCAGCACCCATAGCATTCTACAGTGCCAAGCAGTAAGCACTGATTCTGTCCAAAAGGTGTGCCTGTGAATTGGGAATGGCCTTCAGTCTCTAAGATCTTTCTATTTCAGGCCCTAAGATTCTTAACTCTAGCCCCTAAACTTCCTAGCTTCAGTCCTTACTTTGCATGTACTTGGCACTTGGCTCAATTGGCACTATGGCCCTTCCTGGCTTTATGGCCATTAAATTTACTAAGGCTGTTGAACACTGTACTCAGACAATTGGATTTTATTATTGAGTTTACTCTTGAACATAGTTGACTTTCCACACTAAAAATTCGCTCCTTATGTACCCAAAAAAGTATTTTTTGTTTTAATTCATGTTATTAAAATATTATAAAAGTTTTATATTGCACATTTAAACAAATTTTATAGGCTACAGACAAAAAAATTCAAACGAACAAGAATGGAACATTTTTATTTGATTTTTACACGTTTTTAATAGGGCCCTTTACAACTTGCCCTCTCTTAAGTGCTTTTTGTGAAAAAAAAAAGAAAAACATTTTAGTGAACAAAAACACAAAGGAACAACAATCATATTAAGCAAATACAGAAAGCATGTAAGGAAATAGCATAGCACAAAGTAAAAATTGCACAAGCATAAAATTGCACACAAGACAAGACAATGTCTCCAGTAGTTCTTGTAGGTACCAATAGCCAAGTTGCGCCAGAGCTCAGCAAATCTCGGTTTTGATGCAGGCATTTTTGGCCCCCTGTCGCACAACTGCTACATCGCGGCGCACATCCTTGGCAATGTGTTGGATGACGTCTAGACAGGTACACTGGTCATAATTCTGCCGAAGTTGCTTCAATGCGTTCTACACCTGTGTGCGTTGTGGGAACGCTTGTCCATCAAGTTGAAAGAACGCCACATGCATCAGGTATTGGGACGCATTATGCGGTGGACCTGGCTGTCGCCCGCATCTGTGAGCCTTTGGACCGTGGCTCGGAAGTCTCCGTATGGCACAGCCTGCTGCTGCAACGGCCCAGCAGCCCTCTGTCGTGCTGGTGGCGGCTGTCAGTCAGGCAAGAAGTGCAACGTTGCTGTCAGCGGTGATCCAGTTCCGTTGACCCTGTTCAGCGTATGCCCTTTGCATCGCATGGGAGGTGGCTCTAGCGCGGTCAGCTGCACTGGGTGCCGCAGCGGTGTGCTGAACGGTGGGGCCCGCCTGCCTGTATGGTCGATGTCCTGGCGGCTGAAGCGGCGCAGCAATCTGGATCGTGCAACTGCTACTGGCCCCGTCTAGTGCCACATACGAGCGCACAGGCATGCCTACAGCAGCCCTGATCGTCGCCGCCCTCTTCAGATGCGGCTCGCCATTGGTCACTTGCCAGAGCATCGTCAGCCTAATCGGCAGCTGCGGCTGCTTGCTGTTGGAGACACCAGCCGGGCTTTTGCCACTGACTAGCCGTGGGCGCGTCTTCTGCTGTAATGGTGCCTCGTCGACTAGCTCTCTCAGAGGGGACCATCATTCCTGTTGCACAATAGTGGGTGCCACCTCAGATGAGAAAGTCTTGCTTTCTCAGCGGTATAGTCTCACCCTAAGGTGGTATCTCTGCTCTCTCTAACAGGTGGGTGTATTCTTGCTATCTGGGTGGTCTCTTTGCCTTTGGCAGGTATTCCCCTTTGTCTCGCCTTCTAGGTGTGGTGTCTCTGCCTGTGCAGGTATCTACTTTCTATCTCGCCTTCTGGGTGGTTTCTTTGCTTTATGCAGGAGCTCCTTATGAGTGACTAAGGCCAGGAAGACTTTGTTTGAACTCAAGCTTTTACTTGGGTAAAGACCAGGAGCCGAATAGTTGCTCTCTTTTTCCACAAACTTGCGTCTATTTATACTAGTTTTTAAGCTTTGTTTAAATGATTACATTTATTTTTGTGACATTAATAAGACAAAAATTTGTATAAAAATTCATAATAATATTTATACTATTTAAAACAAATAAGCGCGAATTCAAAGTTCAAATTTCATAGAAACTTATTATAAGGCCTTCTACAATTTATATATAATGCTTATACATGTATATATATATTTATTTTTTATATACCATAGCTAATTGATTAATTTCAAATGTAAATAGCATTATATTGTGATTTTTCTGCTGGCTTTTTTAAACATAAAATTGCAAGTTAAATTTTTAGTCTGCATGTTATTCTATTTACAAATTAAATATTGACATTTGGTAGGACAGATATGGGCACAGAAAAAAGGGAGTTATTACAAACAACAGCTTATCAGTTGAGAAATTGTAGTAAGAAGTTGCTAAAACAATCAAATTTGTTTTTTATTAATTTTTTATAAACATGTAGGCTAAATGCACTACTATAGATCTTATATGACTTCATTGGATGAATGATTTCCCATAGCCTAAGAAGCAATGTTGCCAGCCAATCCAACACGAAAGCTAATCCAGTTTTTCTCTTACTTTTACTTAATCTGCAGCTGTATCTCATCAGTTATTATCAGAATAGAGAAAAAATGGTACTGCAATCATTGGGAGAGGCGTACTTCAAACGCAGCACAGATGCTCGCGTGTCTTTGCACGGTTTTTTCACTGGTGCTGCTGTTACCATGTTGCCCACTCTGCTCGCCCATTCAACATTCTTGGCCACCGATTCTTTGTCGTTTCCATGGCAACGGTTGTTATGCGGATGTTTATCGGCCAGTTTAGTTGTTGGACTTTGCCGATGGCTTCTGCTTCCAGTTAAGAATTATCCTAACTACTGGCAGAATGGCAAACGCGCCCTGCTGTTAGGCTGGGCATTCTCTTCTGGCGCTGTACTAAGCTTCTATTCGCAAGATTATTGGAGTTTCGGCTTGTATACCTGCTATCTGAGCTTGTTCCATTGGTCCGAGTACTGGGTCACCGCTGTTACTAATCCCGCCACTCTGCGGCTCAGCTCCTACATGCTGGATCACAGTCCGGAGTACCACATTGCAGCCGTTGTTAGTTGGTTGGAGTTCTGGCTGGAAGCACTGTTAATGCCCTGGATAAAGGTGCGAAAAAAAATAAATTTGTCGAACAACAGAAAATCGTAAATGTGCTTCATCCTTTTCTCACACCTTCATTGCGGGTTCCCTTCCCCTTATCAGACCCTTGTAATGTGCTTCATCCTTTTCTCACACCTTCATTGCGGGTTCTCTTCCCCTTATCAGACCCTTGTAATGTGCTTCGTCCTTTTCTCACACCTTCATTGCGGGTTTTCTTCCCCTTATTAGAACCTTATGATGAGCTTCGTTCTTATCTTCACCCTTTTTATAATGGGGTTTTTTACCTAAAACCCTTCTAATTGGGTGTTAAAACTAAACCAAAAAAACTACGTGTCAGCTGGTAATTAATTTTAGATGTACACGTTGCCCATAGCAACCGGCCTAGCGATGTGTACAGCTGGCGAGCTACTTCGCAAACTGGCCATGATCACTGCCGGTAGTAATTTCAATCACGTTGTTGAGCACAGGAAACGCATTGACCACATCCTGATTACTAATGGCGTGTACGCTTGGATGCGACATCCAGCCTACACTGGCTGGTTTGTCTGGGCGGTTGGCACGCAGTTTCTACTGTGCAATCCGGTGTCAATTATTGGCTACACATTGGCCAGCTGGCGATTCTTTCGCGAACGCATTCTGGAAGAGGAGCGCCTGTTAATTAACTTTTTCAATCAGTCTTATTTGAATTATCAGCGATCAACTTGGTCTGGTATTCCATTTGTTCGCGGATATTTTGTTCGCGTTTAAAGTTAGTAAATAAAGACATTAATTTCTGCACATTTCTACTTAGTTTCTGCGGCGTCAGTAGTGTAGTTTGGACTAATTTTATTAAATTTTGATGTTTTATCGATACAGTTTGTTAATGCCGTATGCGAGTTGAATCGGATTCGTTTTTTAGCGGCAGCTGGCTGCATTTTTATCACAATTTGAAAGATTCTATTCCAATTTTTTTGTTTTCAGGACAGGATTGTCTAAAACTTTAGTTAGCTGTGAACAAGAGTGTCGTATTAACATGTTATTTGAAACTCAAGACTGCAACCATTTCATTGAATTTTTCCCTATTGTGCCATTGCAAGTAATGTTAATTAAGCGCTGCTAGGCTCGTATTGCTGTAAATTGTACCATTTATTCTGTTCTTTTAATATTAATGTACGATTATTTGATAAAATCTGCTTGCTATTGACATTTTATTGCTGCCCAAAACCATAAAATATATAGCTAATTTCACATACGTAAAACTACTTGTGTAAAAATGTAATGCTTCTTATAAGTCGGTTGCAAAAAAATTATTTTTGTTAGTTTAAGCATCACAGCTAAGTCTTCAATCAGTCATTTACTTATTTATTTCATTTATTAAATCTAGTGTAAACTAACAAACAAGGCAAAATACATCAGGCCTTGGACTAAACATACCCTGCAGACATGTACATAGTATTTAATTTAATAATTCGATAAGCCACTGACTCCTTGAATGTACACTTCTACTAAGCCTCTGGCCCCCTTTTGAATGTACGCTTTCAGCCAAGCCACTGACTGTTGAATGTACTCTTCCACCACGCTAGTGGTAGTGACTTATCTCGAATGTACACTTTCACCAAGCCAGTAACTTATCTTGGTTGTACTCTTCCACTTAGTCATCTTGTACGAGCTATTTTTTCAGCTAAATCATGCAATTAAATTTAATTTAGACCTCCGACTAGTACGAGCTAAAATTCTTATCTTTCTGTGCGTGCATACTTTGGCCTTGAAAGTTTCCCTGTCTTCTATTAGTGTGCATTCTCAGTTGGGCATACTTTATTAATGCTAAATAAAAAAATATGATTAGGCTGACCTGTATATTTCACGTTAATATAGAATCAGTTTGTTTCGCAAATCTGCTACTAATACATGTAATTGGCTTATAGCTTATGGACTGGTTATTTTAGTCAGTGTTGACGGCTCATCCCGTATCTAAATCCGCAGATAATGTTCAAAATCAACTCTAATCCTTCGGCTATGCAAATAACGGTTATACCGCTAAACAGCGATAGAAGCCCGCCAACTTGGCTCAGGTAGCTAGCCAGCCCAATGATGTACTGATGTATCACCATTGTCGACATCTTGTTAGGGAACCAGACGATAACTGTGAGAAAATTCTGCTCCAAATAGTCCGTATTTTCTATTAGTTGACGAGCTTCAGTCAGGCGATTCTGCGCCTTAAGTTGAATCGCTTTCTCGTAGGGCTCCAAGTGGTGTCTTAATCTGGCGTGGGCCGATGTGTTGGCCACCAGAGTGCGAAATATTTCTAGCGCCGTGTTCTTTGACGCGCCTCGAGACGCGCTCCTAGCCGTGGTGAATTCCAGATAGCGGCACGGCTTCGGGCATTGACGATTTAGGTCGATTAGGAGGGAGGCGTCGTCCTCTGTTGAAGGAATGACACCGCCGTCACCCAGCTGCAGAAGCTTGTCGACCTGATGTTATAAAGTGTCGGTTTGCGGTTTTTCTTGTGGAACTCAGATTCTAAGACGTTGAGAATTCTTAAGATTTGCGTCCGACGTATTTTATCATGGAGACAGTGTTATAGTGCTAGCAGACGTCTTTATAGATCAATCGGACATAGTTATCTATCAGTAGCTTTAGTTAGACATCTTTATCGATCAGGCAGAGATATTGCTATGAATTTAAATTAAATTTGTCGGAATTTTCCGTCAAAATTCTACAGGAAATATTTCAAAGCATGAAGGGTCAGTCGGGTAAACAAACGAATGTTATCTTTGGCTTACTCTTAGATCCCAAAACATTTGGCAATTGAAGACTTACCTTCATAACGCATTTGACTCCATCAAAGTTGTCCATGCTGTTGCTAAGAACCTTCGCCGAGCACGAGGGCAGTTCAGAAGATCCGTACGACGCATTAGTACCTTGGTTTGTCGATTCGAATGTGTTGACCAGTGAATCGGGGTAGGCAGTGGCCGAGCAGTGACAAATCTTTCGAATAATATCGTTTCTAGCCAACCTAAAGCACAATTCCCGATCGTAATCGGAGCTCATCGTCCTACCATAGAGTGTGAAGTAGAGCTTCCTGGGATAAGAATCCGAGCATCCACTAGCCAGTGCGATCCTCTTTGACTTGAGCAGTACCGAGTCCTGCATGCCAGGTGTCACATACATGCCTGCGTCAACCGATACTGGATAAAGACTTTGCTCGTGGACAAAGACTATAGTTCCAGTGCGCAGCGTCTCCATGTGCTCGGGTATACAGTGCCGACATTCTAGGACGTTCTCTTCCGAATCGAGCAAAACGTGAAATCCGAGTTTATTAATTTTTTCCCCTGGCAGGCCTGCATCAACAGTTGAACAAGATAAGTAGCCAGGTACGATGGTTCGACGCACGCGGGCGCATGGTCTGATGACGTGCTTGCCGTCAATCTCGGCGTGTGCGTGGCAACTATCGCTAAGCACTATCGAATCGTTTTGATCCTGCATAATGTAGTTGGCTAGTTCCCGATGCATAAAATCGAAGTAAGTCTTCGGATTAAGCAGCTCGCGTAGCAGTATTGTTTTTTCGTCGCTATCACCTTTACCATCGTTGTAAGACTTGTTAAACAGCAATTCAGCTGAGCGCAGTATCTTTACCCGATATTCCGTTGGCGTTAGTGGCAATTTGTCTATGGCTGCTAGCGGCAGAGCGCTGGCGTCGCACACCGTTACGCTGGGAAAGTCCGGTCGTGGGCGCAGCGGTCGCTCCGTGATTACAACATCGCCTCGACGGTAGGCAATAGTCAGCATTGCCAGATTGTACACCAAGCTCGATAGGAAGATAAGCACAGCGGCGGTCCAGAGTAGTTTAAGGTGAACCTCTTGGCTACTTAGGATGCGCGGTAAACCGCGAATCGAACTCTTGCGCAGACAGTCAAGACAGAGCTGCTTAACCAATGGTTTGATAAAAGGCGACTCGTCTACAACAATAACCTTGACTGGATGCTGATTTGTGTCGTTGAGTGCATCATTGGGCACCGCAGTCCTGTCTAGCTCAATTGAGTTTTCCATGTTTTTTTCCAGAATGGATGTTAATTCACTTGGCGAGAACGAGCTAAATATAATTTTTTTCGGCGCTCCATGAATGCTCAGGGATGCATGATCGGAGACCGGAAGAGCAATTAGATTACATGTAGCTTGTATGGCTATGGCTTGTTAGAGAGTGAAATTATTATCTGAACTCAATGGCATGCACAGAGTTTTAGGGCTGATTTTTGCTCACATCGTTAAGTTAAAGTTTCGAGTTTAAAAACAACTCTATCTACTGACCCTATCTGTACGTCAAATCCTCAATAGGAGGTTACGGTTGCATTTGAGTGCAGTTGATAAATTTTCATAGGCGATGCATAGGTTTTGCATTGATAAATAGCTCGTAAATCCGTCAATGCACTTAGTTTTTATAGATTTTTAATACTCGTAGTTCAAAAGAAGTTTTTTTCTCGGCAAACAGTAATTTTCTGTTTAATTAGTCTCATAATTTTCAATTATACCTAGAACTCGAACTCACAACAGTAATTAATGGAGAGTGACAGGAATGTGTAGTTAGCGTTTGGATGATGCTTTCCGTCATAAAATTGTTTAATTTAATTATATAATGCTCTAAAAACGTTTTAAAAAAACTAATTGCGTGCTTAGTGGACGAATGCGTTTGAAACAAAAAAATCCATAATTACTGTCGCATTCCAGTTTGTCATTAAATTGTTTATCAGAGCTTAAAATATATGTTTTAGTTCGAGCTTTCAACGGTAGTTGGTCTCTTCGAGAATGAAGCTGTAATTTTATGCGTTTTTTCCGAAAAAACGGATTTAAATTTCATAATATATCCTCCTTACAGGGCTTTGTCAAGCCGACATAATTAAAAAAAGTTTACTTCCGCTTTAGGCTATACTGTATAAAAAGTGGAAGCATGTGATAGCATTTTACTTTTAAAGTGCGATTCCAAATTTTCTCGCCTATTTTATTACATTTTATTCTAGCTTTTTAGTTTTTTACTTCAAGTAGGAAATATGGAACATAAAATTTTATCGATGCTACGAGTACAAAGGATTTTTATGCACGTGTAAAAATGATTGGGACAGTAATACATGATTAATACATGAGTAATACACGATGCAAAATATCAATTTTTAGGATTAGAAGGCAGTTGAAATGAGTAAGAAAATGCACGAAATATTACTTAATTTTAATTTGATTGGTTGTTCACTTCGAGTCGTTTCAATCTGAAAATTCATTTTCTCATTTTCTATCGAGGTTATATTAGCTTCAGAACACAGTAAAGATTAACCTCTGCACGCTATAGTTTAGTGTGCGTTGCGCCTGTTGATAAGGAGTTCATATAAATCAATGGACAGACGCAATCTCTATCTTATCCAGAAAGAAGCGAAGCTCCACCTCAGCTCAGCTATCTGCGAATTCATGCCGAGCGCATGGCATACGCGCCAGCAATCTGTAAATGCTCACGAAAACAAACAATTCCCAGAATTGCCAGAAGCTATAGCTAATGCCGAAAAAAAATCTTTTTTTTTGTCGACATTGCAGCCAGATTGGTGCAAAGTAAAGCGCCATGGGTGACTCAGCTTAGCATTTAGGCCTTATCTAAAAAGCGCCCCTCCCTTTTTTCTAAATCAAACGCTGCTGCAGGTGGATCTCGCATGTAGCTAAGTATATTAGCTATCGTATGCGTTTTGCTCGACGGAAAGCAGTGAGCGACTTTGACTTCACTGTTGCCGTCTCAAATAAAACAAAATTGTTCGGATTGAAATTTTTTAAGTCTTGAAAACTATGTCGCAGTCACGCGTAGGACTGCTGTCAGTGATCGTTCTGTCCACTATAGTTGCCGACTGTTGTAAGTCAATTTATGTTATCCCAAGGAGCTGTAGAGAAAGCAATTCGATCTTTAGTAGCTGATTTAGTTGATTTTTAGGTTGATTTTATTTATCAGAACTTTCAGTGTCTACAATATTCTCCATTTTTCAGTTGGACAACCAGAACTTTTCGAGCCGAGAGTTGATGTTATCCCTTCTAGTACCCAAGGTGTTTCGTTTACTTTTGAACGCCAAGTTAACATCTTTGGCGTACCCTATGCGGCCAACGTTGAGCATTACGTAAGATTTAAGTAACCCATTAAATTTAGCTGCATTCATTTATATACAGCTAAAAACCCAGCATAAATATATTATGATTTATAATTTCAGATGCAAAGACAAAATGGACGAATCACCTTTGACAACAATCAGGACTTGAGTAGGCTCGATCTGTCCAAAATGCGTCCAAAATCCATGCTCCATCTGGCTGAACACTTCCTACCAGACTATGGCGGTAGTATTGCTGCCTCTTACCAGAAACGCTTAACTGTTGACGAATCGCGACAAGTTGAAGCTATAGTGCGAGAGAATTTCTGGAACAATGCCGGCTTTTCAGCTATTGGTGGACACGTATTTACATGGGAGAATCAGCGGTCACAAGATTTGAAGGTGAGGTACTTTAGCGGTGTAGTCGAAATTTATTATTTTAATCTTTAAAAAATAATCACACAATACAATTCGACTTTCTTTATTTATTAGGAAAATACCGTACAGGCGGTGATTGTGTATGACGAGTCGAGGACATATATTTTGTTAAATTATGTCAAGGTGGAATTTATCGAAACTTCTGGACACAAACTTTTGGTTGGTTAGCTGTTTGAAAAAAAGCTCCATATAGTTGTTTTGATTATAGATCTTGAAAATAATAAAATTGTTATTAAAACGCACTAAAAGGCCGGCTTTAGCGTTATCGACACTTTCGACACAGTTCGAATGCCATTCTCTGGCGATGAAGCTATCGAGCTGCCTAGAAACTCCGGCCTTGGCAACCGCACCTTGGGTCGGTACGTCTATCGTATCGATGTTTGGCCACCGCAACGGGGCGGCTGCCTCACAGCAGACGGCGATCGAGTCCTGTCATCAACCATTGTTCGCGATTCCGTACTAGGCCGCAGTGTGGCAATCCTATCTAGCCGCTGCCACGAACCCGGCGCCACCGGGACCTGCACCCTAGCCGTGGGTGGCGCAACCATAGGCCAGAGTCAAACTATCACCTGCAACGAAGGCCAGAACTGCACGGGAGCCGGCGTGTTTCTGGCCTGTCACTTACCGCCTGCCTATCGACAGGGCGAAGCTCAACTGTCCTTGTCAATCAGCACAATACAGGGCAGCTCGTTCAGCACTAGCATCAATTTTGGTGAGTAAATTTAGGCTTATCATGGAGTGTGCATTGTACATGTACAGTTCAAAAATCGGGAGTATAACTTAAGAAAAGATTTTCTCAGATGCTCAATGTTGAATTGTTTAAGGTTTTCTTTTAAAAAGCGAGACGTCTTGAGATTGCTTTAGACATTATTTCTTGGTTGAGCCACAAATAATAGCAGAAAACCTCCGACCCAAAACGATTCAAGTTAACCCGGACGAAAATTTTCCGGGGAACATTCAACTTGCCGGAGATTTCTCTAACTGGATGAGAACGTCCTCGCAAGGTCTGCAGGTAAAAATTGATTTTTGCTTTGATGGTTTTTGTGTTCGCATAATAAGCTTACGCGGTTTAATAAGCTTACGTGAATTTTATAAAAACGTATTTAGATCACGTACGACTCGACGCTGAGGGGCGAATTAAAGCTGCGAATTATCGGATATTCAGAGTCTCGCCTGGAAAAGATCGACACTGAAAGTGTAAGTTCGGTTCTATTACTCAGTTCCTCGAGTCAAATCCTCAAGTCCTCGAGGTCCTCGAGAGGGCTTCGACTTTTATTTAACGATTTAGCACTTTTTCTAGCTATATTCATAGACAGGGTCTGTACATTTACCCTGTGAATTGCAGACTCCGTTGAAAGTTTTGCTGGAAGTTCCAGCTCAATCCAACGGTCAAATGGACGTCAGCGGCCTATCCTGTCCCGCTGAAACACCGGAATGCGAGACGCATCACGTGGGATTTTTTGAAATCATCGATAGCGGATATCCACCAAGGTAATAAAAACATTGGCACTTCCTATTTTTAGAGCTACTTCATGCATTTACTAGTCAGATCTGCGGTTAACGGCACAGTCTTTGTTTCACGGGACTTCTCGGTCAAACAAAGACGCACTCTTAAAGACAGCCGCTTCTCAAGCAGAGCCTTCTTTCTTTATTAATACTATTAGATATCTCTCCTACATTCACACATTTTCCCGCGAATTTGGGTCCTGAACCCGCGGAAAATATATAGACCCTTAAAAGGGCCGTTTTAAGTTCAATTTTTTTATTTTAGCATTTTCCTCAGTATTTCTCTTGGCTTGTCTTATCATACTGAATAATGTTAGCATTTGTCGGCTAGGTTTGGGAAAGCCTCATTCGGATCACGACTTCGATTCCAGATATCTCCGCTCCCGTATTCTGCCACTCGGCTGGTTCGTGAACACGTACTACACAAACAAGCAGCAGGCGAATTGGTACAGTCAGAAATGCCAAGAACTGTCCGGCACGGACGATGCTACCCGACGAACACGGGAGAAGCTTCGCACTTTGACCTGCCCGAATAATCTAATACAGGCGAGGGCGGACTCGAGCCGCTACTTGAGACTGGGCTATTGTCCGGAGTTGCCAGGCGGCTGCGGTTCGGCTACGCCAAGTCAGACGTGCTTTGTGTCTCGAGCTGAAGCCGAGTAAGTCGGATTATTAGGGATTGTATATACCGATGTACTGTATCGTACTCGATGCATCTGTGCACCCTTTATGATCTCGTGACTAACAGGTAGCCAATAAAACAATGCAGTGCAGTAAATTTCTATGGAAAATGATATGCATTTAAAAATATTTCTCATGCAAATACGGCGTATAATATTAGGGCTTTATCTAGCTGCAATACCCACCGATAAAATTTTCCCGACCAACACTAGTACCCAACCACGACCTTCTGGTTTTTGGATTTCAATGCGCTGTCAAAACTGGTAATCTAATGCTTCGAAAAAAACGAAAAAAATTATCCAGAGCCGATCTGCGAAGTGCTCCAGCGTCTGTTTGCTGCTACGGCGCCAACTCAGGAAACTTCATATATCAGGACTTCATAAGCTCGCAGAGCGGCAACGATTGGAACCAACGTGGCAGTCGGGCGATTCGCTCCCATCCGGAGGGTGTCGCCCCAGCTGGAGCTAATCCTCTCCTACCAGGTCGGGTCCCATTCATGTCGCACTGGTACTGGGACACGCTACCGTTTCTCTACTGTTGCCGCTGGTCAAGCTCAGGCGACTGTCCGTACTACTTCATGGAGGAGAGGCCATCGCCAAAGTTGTCAAGCTTTGTCGCCGGTCGCGGCGGCGGCATTGTGGGCGATCCGCATATGACCAGCTTCAGCGGTCGGCCGTACCTGTTTAACGGTATAGGCGAGTTCTGGCTGCTGCGAGCGGACAACGATTTTCAGGTGCAAGGAAGATTTTTGCGATTACGACCGTCGGACAATGCAACATTCTTAGTGGCAGTTGCTGTCAGGGTGGGCGACGGTGCAACTTTTCAGGTAAGTTTTGCCGAAATGCCTTATTAGTAGCTGAAGGTTTGCGCTACCTCGTACATCGTGAACTGGCTAGAAAACAGCGCGTCACTTGTGGAGGCCTGAGGGGGCGAGTGGCTCGGCGGTCTAGCGCATCTGCCTTATGTGCCACTTGTCCAGGTTCGACCACGCGTTGTAGGTTGTCTATTTTCCCTAGCGCAGTTTCGTGTGCAGGGTCGCATTAATTTGGGGCCTTGTGCACGAATTGGTTGGGCTATGGGCCAGTTGCGCAATTCACGCCCATGAGGGCAACCCCAAAGGCATAGAGAGTGTACATTCCTGGAAACGCCGCTTGTACACCCTATGTGAGTGCGTGACTGTGAGCCGGCCTGTGTGTGTGTGTCTATGCCTGCAAACCGTATTTGTGTGACTGAACGCGCTTCAGGAGCCAGCGCAATGGGTAGTCATGCCCCGTCGCTGGTTGTGAAAAGATGTTGCTCTAAGCGTCAAAGTGCCTGCAGCCCTCCTGCAGATTTAGCTTTTATGGAGGCCTGAAGGGCTAACACAAACAACGTCAATTAAAATTGATTGATTTTAAATAAGCTTCTATTTGCTTTGCACATTTAGGTGTCTGTAAGAGCAGCAGCGACAGGAGTGCCCAGATTCCGGCTCTACCGCCGAGAGCTAAACACTGGAAATCAAAGGGAGATTTCTCTAGTCGTAGAAAAACCTTACATTGAAGGTGGAGTAACAGTGAGATTAGCCACAACAGACAACCTGGTTATACAGCTGTACAACAACAACCAATCAATGGGAATAGACCTATACGCAGCGGAAATGGACTACATGGACGCTTACGTGGCTTTGTCAGCCTCTCTGAAGGGCCGCACACGAGGCCTCATGGGCCAATGGACAGATAATGTTGACAATGAATTTGTTGATATCAACGGCAATACGATTGCTTTTAGCGAGAATAGAACTATATTTCACTATCGATTCTGTAAGAATAATCAACTGACTGCGCCCGAGACCAGTTTGTTTGTCTACGATGGTCCAAGGAACCTTGCTTTTTTGACTTACAACAAAGAAATAGTCGGCCCGTACGAACAGACAGCAAGATTTTCAATCGATGACATTAATTCTCATGGCGAGGAGTCGAGAATCTGTCAATCAAATTTCGCCTGCGTTTTTGACCTCAGAGTGATGCAGATGACTAACATTGCTCAACGTACAGTAGAGAAGACCCGAGATTTTGAAACAATGCAAGCATCAACCAATGTGTCAGGTTTGTTCATCGAATCTGTGTTCCCTTGGGCACCAACAAAATTAAAAAATCTTGGCTAATATGAAAGTAACCAGTAGTGACTGTGAAAATAGAATTTGTTTAAGTCTCTTAATCCTAATCTTCGTTTGAAATTGAAATCGATGGTATTTGTCTGTCTGTCTCAGTTTATGTCTCAATAATCTCAATAAATCTAGTCAATTCTACCAACTGTTTCACACAAGCCTAACAATCTAAAAATCTGTTTCAAGGACGCTATTGCGACAGACCAGCCATCCGCGGCCTAACTCTGCCAGCTGATGCCGTCCTTTCTGAGGGTTCGAGCATTCAGCTGAGCTGCGCGCCGCCACTGAGAGCCAGTCGCGATCAGCCAACTGTCCAGTGCGTACGGCAGGCGGATGGAGCACCAGTGTGGCAGCCAAGTATTGACGGATTGGGATTTACCTGTCAAAGTGAGTAAATAATGATTTCACTTATTTTCTATATTTACGATCGAAGGATTAATAATTTTTTATTGCAAATTCATGGCTTTAGTGGACGCGGTTAATCCGGAGGTGAATGAAGCGAACATCGGTCTGATAGTGGGTATTACCGTGCCCGTAGCTGTGCTACTCATCGTAGGCATTATTGTGCTCGTGATTTTTGTGCTACGTCGCCAACCATCTCGGTGAGTACAAACTAACGTTAGTGATTGCCTTCTCTCTCCAAATAAATGCGCTTATCGTTAAAGCGAAAAAAACTATTCGGAAAAAATATTCTACTGCTAAGTTAGCTATGCAAGCAAAAGCTTCACCGATAAGATAAGCCTCGTGGCTCTCGTTTCTGGAACGTGAACTCACATACTCGTAATTACGAGTATTTATGTTTCTCAGTGTCTAAGTCTGTGCGCCAAAAGTTTTGGCTATTGGCAAAAAAAGAAATTAACTGCACAAGCTGGGAAAGGGCTGGGGAAGGAAATGTGTGGTGTTGGGTGTGAGGGCTTGGAAAAGGAAATCGGGTGTGTGTGTCTAAAAAACGGAGCGTTATGGCTGGGGAAGGAAACGTGGGTGTTGGGTGTGAGGGCTTGAAAAAGGAAATGGGGTGTGTGTCTAAAAAACGGAGTGTTATGGCTGGGGAAGGAAATGTGGAGTGTTGGGTGTGAGGGCTTGGAAAAGGAAATCGGGTGTGTGTGTCTAAAAAACGGAGCGTTATGGCTGGGGAAGGCAACGTGGGTGTTGGGTGTGAGGGTTTGAAAAAGGAAATGGGGTGTGTGTCTAAAAAACGGAGTGTTATGGCTGGGGAAGGAAATGTGGAGTGTTGGGTGTGAGGGCTTGGAAAAGGAAATCGGGTGTGTGTCTAAAAAACGGAGCGTTATGGCTGGGGAAGGAAATGTGGAGTGTTGGGTGTGAGGGCTTGGAAAAGGAAATCGGGTGTGTGTGTCTAAAAAACGGAGCGTTATGGCTGGGGAAGGAAACGTGGGTGTTGGGTGTGAGGGCTTGAAAAAGGAAATGGGTGTGTGTGTGTGTGTGTCTAAATACCGGAGTGTTATGGCCGGGGAGGGAAATGTGGGGTGTTGGGTGTGAGGGCTTGGAAAAGGAAATGGGGTGTGTGTGTCTAAATACCGGAGTGTTATGGCCGGGGAGGGAAATGTGGGGTGTTGGGTGTTAGGGCTGGAAAAGGAAATAGAGTGGTGTGTCTAAAAAACAGAGTGTTACGGCTGGGGAAGGAAAAAGGGGTGTTGTTTGTAGGTGGGCTGTAAAGACGGTCTCTTTGTCTGTCGATAGCCCGCCTGAAGGTCTGCGGTGTGAGTTTTCGTCGCATCCTATCTCACCAAAGGCCTGTAACAGGCAAGGGGCGGCTTGCAATTGAGTACCGACCTTTACTTACGTAAGTCGAGCTTACTTTGTTTCTGATGAGGGGCTGAAGCGGCACCTGGCGACGATGGCCTTTGTAGCCTTCTAGCCGTGCCCCAGGCGGCCCCGCCCGAACTTATTATAAGGGCGGTGAGACCTGGATGAGTTGTGCAGGTATACCCTCCCACTGATGAGCAGCGTGGCTCGCAGGATCCTTTTTTGGTGACGCGATGCTCGAGCTGTGCAATGGTTGATGTTCTTCGCCTCCCCCTATACTGGACCCATCTAGTGCCGCTCTGCGGACCGCTTAGCAGCCCCTGAATCCTGCAGCCCACCCCGTAGGCCGAATTCCCCAGTTAGAGCTCCAGAGTGCTCCTGGCTCCGTGCCGCGGGGGGAGGGGTAGGCAGAGGGTTGCCCATCTACCTAGTAGCTGAATCCCTCTAGTTAGCTCCCTTGTAAACCCTAACCTAGTCCAGTAATCTTCCGCTGGTCATCCCGAGATTTATCTCCTGGTGGCTCTGGCCCGGGGTAGAGTGCCTCGGCACTGATCCCCTAACCCTGCGTTTTACCAAGGTGGGCTGAAACTAGTGTCTGAAAAAAAGGGTGGCGGGCCTGTGTTTTACGAGCCATTTTAATTTTGCACCTTTATTCAGCCTTATTTTCAACCTATATTAATTAACGGCTGAATCTGCAGCAATCCTGGCGGCAGTAGAGGCGGCTCGCGTCAGGCCCAGCAGAGCGTGGCAGCCAGTCGCACTACAATTGTATCTGAGGGCAGCGCCAGCGGTGCAGGAATCGACAACCAAGGCCAGGCTAACAGGCGAATTCCAACAACTGGTTCTAACGGAGAGCCCTCATCTACTTCTGGTCGTCAGTACGAGACAAGACAGCAGCAGGAGCAACCGAAGCAGCAAATGGCCCAGTCTGAGGATCTAAGAAGTGAGTATTCTAAAGACAATGGGTAAGAAAATCATTGAAAACCCAAAACCCCAAACTCGTGTTCCCCAAAACCTAACAGGAAGCTACGAACAAGCTCAAATGGTTCCAATGGAACCGGATGGAGATTTCAATCCGGATTATGCAAGCGTTGAACACCAGAAAGGCGTGTCGAGGTCCGAGGTGGTGTGATTTGTGATTAAGAAGACCTCTAGCCTTGGGTGTTCTTTGAAAGCTGTTAATTTTAAAACACATATGGACATTTTGCACCAATAATATTGTGCAATTTTGTGTTAGTTGCACCGTCTGCAGTGCATAATTTCTATAAAACTTACCTACCTAGTTTGTTGAGCATCAAAAGTTTCAGCCAGTTATTTGATTATTTCTTGGAACCTGTATGGATGAACGTTTTTTTTCAAAGCAATTTACCACTTTAACGGCAATCATTTGACCCAAATTATTTGGATGTAATTCGTTTTCATAAACATGACCGAATTTTTTGTAATTAAAAAAATATTTTTTTGTTCCTATCAAGTTAATACACTAAAAAAACACATTCCATAACAGCGAAAATAATTATCTTTAGTTTATATAATTTATTATTTCACTTGAAAATATTCACGTTTTGTAGTGTAAAATATTAATAAATAATAAATTTCATAACATATATTTAGTAATTATCGATAAAAAATCAATAAATCGTGATCATTATCAGTTATACTTATACAATGGTGTACAACAAAAATAATCATGGTAAAATCGTTGTAAATATTATTTGTAAAAATTGAAGCAAGTCAATCAGGAATTACATGTAAGGCAGACCACCAAAATGGAAGCTGGTAAAGATTGCACACAGCCAATAGCTACAATTAAGGCTAAATAGACTTACAAACTAATGTTGCTGGTAGAGAAAGGACTGTGGAAAGAAATATGGGGTGGTGGGTGCAAGGGCTGGGGAAGGAAATATGGGATGGTGGGTGCGAGGGCTGGGGAAGGAAATATGGGGTGGTGGGTGAAAGGGCTGGGGAAGGAAATATGGGTCGGTGGGTGCGAGGGCTAGGGAAGGAAATATGGGTTGGTGGGTGCAAGGGCTGGGGAAGGAAATATGGGATGGTGGGTGCGAGGGCTGGGGAAGGAAATATGGGGTGGTGGGTGCGAGGGCTGGGGAAGGAAATATGGGGTGGTGGGTAAAAGGGCTGGGGAAGGAAATATGGGGTGATTGGTGTGAGTTCTGGGGGAGGAAATATTAAAGGCTGGAGAAGGATAAAGCAAATTGCTTAACTGAGCTAAAAAAGAACAACTTTGTTATAGTATTGCACACTGAAATAGCAATAAATCAGAAATCTACAGTTGATTGTCAATTAGTAGTAGAATAAGTAGAATCGTCGTCGATAAATAACTTAATAATTTCTGATTGCGAGAAATAAAGTAAGCAAAAGCAAGGCAGAAAAAAAGTAAAAGCAAAATGTTTAAAGGTACAAATGGAATATTTTAAAAAATCAATGTAGATAGAATAACAGTTTCATGGTCTACTAGCAGAAACGTTGCAAGTAATTAAACCAACCAAAGGTTATTTAAATTTTTCAAATAAAAATCCAAACAATATTAAAACGGCAGCCTTAAAAACCAGGTCGCCAGGCCCATAGCAACCGCGTAAGCTAACAAATTAGATCGCAGGCTCGAACCGCTGGCGAACACGTTCAATTGGAAGACATTCTGATAGGGATCTTTCCCGTCGTTAAAATTCATCGGACAATTATCGAATAGACGCTCGTTCTCGGTGAGCTCCAGCATCAAACTGGCGCTGTCCTCCGGGTAGGCGCTCGAGCTGATCTGGTTCGGCATGCACTTGGACGCCAGGCTCCGGGACAGGCGGTAGGTGCGCAGGCCGGTGCGTCGGTAGATCCAGCAGCGGAAATTGCCGACAACCGGGTCATCTGGGTCGTACGTGATCAGATAGGACTTGGCATCCTCCATCCAGTAGCCAACGCAGGTCAGAATGTTGTCGGCTACGTCGTACTCGGCTAGGGGTCGGCCGTTATGATCCAGCTTCATGCATCGGTCGACATCAAGTCTGAGCTGCTTGTTCTCGCCTGTGCAAGCGTACAGATCTGATTCTCTGAGCCCGTCCGGGCAAACGACTTGGACTCTAAAAATTTCAAGAGAAGAATATCCATTCAGCAAGTTCAATAGAAGATAGAGAAATTAAGGACACATAGATAGATATACAGATAAATAGATAGATAGATAGATAGATAGATAGATAGATAGATAGATAGATAGATAGATAGATAGATAGATAGATAGATAGATAGATAGATAGATAGATAGATAGATATATAGATAGATAGACAGATAGATAGATAGATAGATAGATAGATAGATAGATAGATAGATAGATAGATAGATAGATAGATAGATAGATAGATAGATAGACAGATAGATAGATAGATTGATTGATAGACAGATAGATAGATAGATAGACAGATAGATAGATAGACAGACAGATAGATAGATAGATAGATAGATAGATAGATAGATAGATAGACAGATAGATAGACAGATAGATAGATAGACAGATAGGTAGATAGACAGATAGATTGATAGACAGATAGATAGATAGACAGATAGATAGATAGACAGATAGATAGATAGACAGATAGATTGATAAACAGATAGACAGATAGATAGATAGATTGATAGATAGATAGATAGATAGATAGATTGATAGATAGATAGATAGATAGCTCAAGCTACCTAGGCCGGATGGTGACGCCACCGGGTATTTTCGTGTAATATTTCTCAGCCTGCTGGCCAATCATGTTGAACTTGTAGCGGCCCTGCAGCGGGCAGTTGACCGGCACGGGAGGATTCAACACGAAGTACTCGTAGGTCCAGTCCACCTGGTCCATGGTGAAGCTGCCCCAGTGGCAGGCCTCGCGGAACCGGTTGCTCATGTAGGACGCACCTTCGCCGTGATTTGGATCGTGTTTGATGGGCTTGGACATCCGGAATCTGATGATGTTGTGATGCCGAGGCATGAAGTGCATGCACATGTAGTCCACGTCGCAACGGCCCTCGGTGACAACCGCCATTAGATAACGGGATTCTTGCGCCTGGGAGTGGGAAATTGGATCTTGACTGATTGAGTGACTGACTGACTAAATGACCGACTGACATACTGACTGACCTGGCGGCACACAAAGTAGACCTCCTCCCATTGGTACTGATCCAGCTGGCGTCGCATTTTGATGGTGGTGGAGTTGATATAAACGTCAGTCTGATATTCGGCCGGGTGGAACCAAACGCCGGTGAAATTTAACGGCAGGTTGCAGCCTGGACGCAGGTGCGGCACCTGGTCGCCGTCGTCTAGGGTCGGTCGGAGCACCAGCTTCATCGGTGACAAGTCGGGTGACTTCAGGGTGGAGCAATCGGCGTCCACAGTCATGCCCCAGCTGCAGCGGTTTGGGAATGTATGGTATGTGACTGAAAGTGCGATGGTTTGCGAGCTCGCATGGGGTTTTAGATGGCTGCGCGATTCTTATTGAGGCTGGAGGATGATTCTACGTGGGGTTGGAGAATGATTCTTCGTGGGGTTGGAGGATCATTCTTTATGGGGTTGGAGGATGATTCTACGTGGGGTTGGAGAATGATTCTTCGTGGGGTTGGAGGATCATTCTTTGTGGGGTTGGAGGATGATTCTTCGTGGGGTTGGAGAATGATTCTTCTTGAGGCTGGAGGAAGTTTCTTCGTGGGGTTGGAGAATGATTATTCTTGAGGCTAAAGGAAGTTTCTTCGTGGGGTTGGGGGATGATTCTTCGTGGGGTTGAAGGATGATTCTTCGTGAGGTGAGAGGATGATTCTTCGTGGGGTTGGAGGATCATTCTTTGTGGGGTTGGAGGATGATTCTTTGTGGGGTTGGAGGATGATTCTTCGTGGGGTTGGAGAATGATTCTTCTTGAGGCTGGAGGAAGTTTCTTCGTGGGGTTGGGGGATGATTCTTCGTGGGGTTGGAGGATGATTTAGTCATTTTTAGTGATAGCTAAAGCTAAAAAAACGTGTAAAAGTTAAAAAAATATTCGTGCAAATAAACTTTTGTGTCAAGCAATAGAAAACCAATTTTTAGCGTACGAGGAACAATAATAAAGCAGTTAGTGTGTGCTCAAGACTTGCTTAAGTGTGCAAAAAGTTCAAGTTATCTTTTCGTATCCGTCGTGCTGCTAGATAATGGGAGTTCTACCTCGTAATAAACAAAAAACAAATACCAAGCAGAACTTGATGCGATAGAAAAACCTGCCACTGATATAATATGCAAATGTTGTTTGTCTATCCAACAGCCACCAAGTGACGTCATTGAGTAGCTAAACTAAATAAGTTTTAAGTAGCTACGGGTTAGTGCACACATTGAGGAAGTTATTGGCAACATCTTAGTGGCTTACAGAGCCATTAGTGCGAACTAGCTTTGAGTGGTGTGCATGCAGTAGGCGTATACTCGTACATATGTCATTACCTTTCTTACTCTAGAATTTTCGCTATTTCTGACTGAAAAACATGATGAAATAATAACATATTAAGATGATAAATTAGCGCGAATTTTTATATTAAGTATCTTCTGTCCAAAGGTAACTCACCGATACAAAATGCTCCGCTCATTTTGATCCTTCCTAGTCACCAGGCAGCGATATTTAAACTTAATATCGCCCTGGTCCATGCCGATTGCAGCAAATACATTGTTATTGGTGTCCGTCCACATTCCGTAGCAGTAGTAGGTCTGCGCACCCTGGTCTTTCATCTCGGCTAGGCCGGGGCACAGGCCCCAATTAATGCTGGCTATGGAGTTGTCGCGCTCCTGAGAGCCGGCTCTTTGACACGCCTGTTTTATTCAATTTTTTTTTTAATCATGTGTACAGTCATTAAATCATTGAAAATCAAGCTGCGCAAATTCTGCATAACTGAACAAGCTAAAACCTATCAGAGACCAGATTCTAACACACAGGGCCAAGTTGAATTATAGAAAGTGAGGCGCGTTTTTAATCTAATTTTATAAGGGGTGGATACCAGAGACCCAAAAAGAAAAAATATTCAGAACAAAAATTTCAGAAAAGATGCAGGAGGATAGGAAAATAACAATGAAAACTTGCTAAATACATATTTATTCCGACAATATTTTAAGGATTTTCTTGTTGCATTGATTAACCATTTTCACCGTTTTTACTGTGTAATTAAAATACTAAAAATTAGATAAAATATCAGCACCAACTCTTGTTCGCGAATCTAATGGCAATTATAAATAGCAGCAGTTCAATAGCCAGCCCCGAAAGCATGATGAATTTTGTTCACCAAATAACAAAGCAAAAATCACAGGGCAGATTTACAAGTATCTAAGCTCGTGGTCAAGGAGTTACTGTAATAATTTCGGTTTGATATTTGAATATGAAAAAGTGAAATTTGTATATCTTTTATATACTCGTAGCTATACTTGATCAATTTTAAATGCAAAATCATATTACCTTGATTTTATTATTTAACGCATCACACGGCGTCCTCGACGAATCCTTGAGCTGATATGTGAACCAATAAACTCCCTCGAATATTGTTTTACAATTGTAGTGCTGATAATTCTGCGAGAAGCCGACAACAGCAAAACTGTAGCGATTGTTCATTTCAAATTGGACGCAGTCCGACCTCGCCTTGGCCTGATTGGTAGCATAGAAACCGCTGAGCTGGTACTGGACAACATTGACTGATTGCCAGTAAAGCTTCACGCAGAAATAAGTCTCCCCGACTGTTGTCTGGTTGCGGTAAAGTATTAGCAAGTTCCATTTGGATTTTTGTTCAGTTTCTACCCGGTTTCTATCAATTATTTCTATGCATCGACCAATACGAGTTTCAAAGTTGCCTTGGCGATAAGCTAATCCGGAATCGGATATGACAAACTCTGCGTTTTGGCCGCCGTCTATGGCAAACAGGGACATGATGTAGCGCCTGTCATCGCCCCGCAGTGGACAGCCAGTTGAGTTGACTGACTGAGCTGATGTCAATTGAAACAGCAGCGGTGCAAACAGCAGGGGAAATAGGCACAGAAGTGCTGCTTTGCATTGCAGCATTTTAAATATAGCTGCCGGAGTTTTCAATGCAAATATTTGTAAATAAATTGGAAACGAAATAAAAATAGTTTAAACTGATCTTTTTTAAATTCTTTAAATTAAATCAATATAGCATACTAAAGAGTCTTAGAAAAATAGCTACTGCATAGCTAGGTAAAAGTGCGAGTTAGTTTGGCTCAATAGGTAAAGTAGTTATTCTAGAAAATAATACTTGGTAAATTATAGAAAAAACATACATAATATAATGCATAATTTTTTAACAATTCAAGAAATATATTAATTTTAATTTTTTAAATTATTAATGCTGCTATAACTGTCTTTCAGAACCATGTAAAGGACCAATTATGAATTTATAATATTTTTCGAAAAGTGTCGTGACAGAAAAGGTAATGAATCAAAAAAACGATAAAATATTTTCTAACACATCCAAGACTTACAAAAAGCGATTTTACGAGACAAGCTAAATAAAAACAAATTTTCTTGCTACTTGTTAGCCTATGATAACGGGATTTATCCTTTCTTTTCCATTCGCATAAAATGTGCTTAAGTTAAGATACTTATCAAAACATTCATAAAAATTAACAATTTTCGATCCAAGTCATAAAAACCAGCCTAAATGACGATTCGTTGACAGACATTGACAATATTTTAATTTTGCCTTCTTTCCGCATTATTTCTTATAAAGTAATTATTTTTAAAACATTTACCGTTTTAACTGATTAAAACTAAATTTTTTGCAGAATTAATCTTATTACGTAAAACTGTTTTATTTTAAAGTATTTTCAGATAATCAGCGATATACGCAATTTTAAGTCCCACGACCAATAGTAAATATTTTAACAATGAAATAGTTTTTTGCACCTTTTTTATCACACTGTCTATTAAGAATTAACGATTTATTCTAAAACTAAAAATTCACGCATGTGACTTGAATTAATTAAAGTTGCTGTCCTCCAGAAAGCCTCATACATGAGCCCTTCTTTCATCAAGGACATCTTAAGATGTCCTTGCGTTTAGTTTAGTAACTAACTAGCTCTTCGGTGCCCCCCAGGGGGCGCAGACAGGCATTTTAAATCACTCGTGTACTCAACGGAAATCTCCCTAAGCTGCTAGAAAATCTCTGCAGCAAAGTTAAAGTCTCCCTAGAAGCATAATATCATTCCGTGTATTCAGAAAATCTACTGAAAGTCTCCCCGAGCAATTAGCAAATTGCCCCGAGCACTTGAAAAATCTCCCAACCAGCTAGATAATCTTTCTGATCAGCTGGAAAATTTTTGAGACCAGGAAAAAATTTTTCTCCAGCAGTAAAGTAAAAAACCCCGCCAGCAATTAGAAAATGCTACAATCAAATAGAAACTTTCCCCGGACAGTTTAAAATCCCCTAAGCGAGCGAAAAGCCCCCAGAGAAGAAAAATCTTCGGGTAAAAAATACCCCCCCCCACAGACAGAGAATTCCCCAACCAGACAAAGAATCCCAAGCAGAAAAAAAGTCTCATGAGCAGTTGAAAATTCTACCCGAGGCAGTTGAAAAATCTTCCGGAGCATTTAAAATTAAAAAATCCCCTTTAAGCAGTTGTAAAATCTACCTGAGGCAGTTAGAAAAACTTCTCATGCAGTTAAAAAACTCATGGAGCATTTAGAAAACCCCCCTCGAGCAGTCCGAAATCACCAAAGCAGTTAAAAATCCCCCGATAAGATAGAAAATTTGTCCTAACAGTAAGAAATCCCCAAAGCAGACAGAAAATTTCCATGAGCAGCTAGAATATCCCCATCAAGCAGTTAGAAAATCTAACAGTTCGCAGTTCGAAAAACTCCTCATGCAGTTAAAAATTTCCCGGACCACTTAGGAAATCCCCCTCAAGCAGTCCGAAAACAACCAAGCAGTTAGAAATCCCCTAATCAGACAGAAAAGTTCCTCGAGCTTTTAGAAAATCCCCAAGCAGACTGAAAATCTCCCTGACCAGTTAGAAAATCTCCTTCAAGCAGTCCAAAATCACCCAAGCAGCTAAAAATTTTTTCGAGCAGCCAAAAATCTTCCTCCAGGATAAGGTAGAAAACCCACGAACAGAAAAATCCCCCCTGTGGCGGTCATCGGCACGCGGCGCGGCAAGAGTGCAGCCGCACTCACGCTACAGCCCAGCCAGCCTACCCAATGGCTTACGCCGCCTCGCGGCTAGCGAGCACCAACCCCCTGCTGGCTAGGCCGGGGGCTTCTGATTGGCTGGGGGGTGACATTGATAACTTCGCCACTTACTGTATGCGAGCACCACCTCCCCACGCGCCCGTCTAGTCTCGCTGCTACTCTGCGTGCATAAAAACAAATAAACCGTCAGCCACGCTCTGAACTTTTCTCTGCGCAATTACTGGCCTCGCCAAATATATGCGAGCCGCCAAACCCCAGCAGTTAGAAAATCCCTTTTGAGAAGTCGGAAATTCCAATCAAATAGAAACTTTCCCCGAGCAGTGAGAAATCCGCTAAACATAGAAAAAACTTTTGCGAGCAGTCGGAAAATCTTTCCCCAGCAGTCAGGTAGAAAGCCCCTCAAGCAGAAGGAAAAATCCCCCAGCAGTTAGAAAATCCCCTTCTAGGAGTCAGAAATCCCCCAATCATAGAGAAAATTCCCTGAGCAGTCAGAAATCCCCCAAGTAAACAGAAAATTCCCCAAGCAGACTACCCGAACATTTATAAAATCCCCTTTCAGCAGTAAGAAGATATCTTCGAAGCAGACAGAAAACCTCCCTTAGCAATTAGAAAATCTTCCCGAACAGACAGAAAATATCCTTCGAGCAGTCAGACCGCCCACATTAGAAATCCCCCACTCACATAGAAAATTTTCCCGAGCAGTAAGAAGAGGTAGAAAATCTCTCAGGCAGACGGAAAATGTCCCCCCGAGCATTTAGAAAATTTTCTTCGAGCGGTCAGAAATTCCCAAGTAGACAGAAAAGTTTCCTAGCAGTTAGAAACTCTCCCAAGCAGTTAAAAAGAATTTGCGGGCAGTCAAAACTCCTCCCCGAGAAATTAAAAATCCCCCAGGCAGTTATAAAATCCCCTTCAAGCAGTCTCAGAAATCCAGCAATCATAAAGAAAATCACACGCGAGCAGTTACAAAGTCTCTCTGAGCCGATAGAAAATCCCCCAAGCAATTCGAAAATCTTCCCAAGCAGTGTAACAATACCATTTGAGCAGTAAAAAATCTCCCAAGCAGTTAGAATGTGCCGTTCGAGCTGTTAAAAATCTCCAGTCACAAAGATAATTTCCCCAAACAGCAAGAAATCCCTAAGCAAACAGAAAAATCTCAATAGAAGGTACAAAATCTTCCATGCCGAAAAATCTCCCCCGAGAAAGGTCGAAAATCCACTAAGCTGACAGAAAAACCTCCACGAGCATTTAGAAAATCCTCTTTGATCAGTCAGAAATTCTTCAAGCTGTTCCCTTCGAGCAGCTCGAAGTCCCCTTCGAGCAGTAAGAAATCTCCCAATCAGATAAAAAAAAATTTCTCAGAGCAGTAAGAATATCTCCTTAAACAGTGGGAAAACTTCCGAACAGTAAGAAAATAGCTTCGAGCAGTTAGAAACCCCCTGAGTAGATAGAAAATTACCCCGAGCAATTAAAAATCCACAAAGCCGACAGAAAAGTTCCCCAAACAGCTAAAAAATCTTTCGAGCAGTGAGAAAATCTCCCCCAACGGTTGGAAACCTCCCAGCAGTGAGAAATCCTCGAAATCAGATAGATATTTCCCTAAACAGATAAAAAAATCCTCAAAGCAAAGCAGACAGAAAATCTCCCGAGCATTTAGAAACTCCCCTTCGGGCAGTTAGAAATCCCCAAGCTGACAGAAAATATCCCCGAGCAGTCTGAAATCCCGCAAGCAGACAGAAAATTTCCCCGAGCAGACTAAAATCCCCCAAGCAGTTAAAAAATCCCCTTTGAAAAGTCACAAATCCCGCAATCAAATAGAAACTTCCCCCAAGCAGTCTGAAATCCCCCAAAAAGTTAGAAAATCCCTTTTGAGAAGTCGGAAATTCCCCAATCAAATAGAAACTTTCCCCGAGCATTCTGAAATCCCCCAAGCAGACAGAAAGTATCCCCCAAGCAGACAGAAAGTATCAACCAGCAGTCTGAAATCTCCCTAGCGGGTGGAAAAGTTCCCCAACCAGTTAGAAAGTCCCCTTCGAGTAGTTTAGAAAATCTCCCCCAGCAGCTAAAAAGTCTCCCGTAGCATTTAAAAGTCCCCTTCGGGCAGTTAGAAATCCCCCAAGCATACAGCCAATTTTCCCGAGCAGTCTGAAACCCCCAAGCAGACAAAAAATCTCTGTCGAGCAGTTAGAAATCTCCCAAGCAGTTGGAAATTCCCCTTCGGGCCGTTAGAAATCCACAATCAGATAGAAAAAGGCAGAAAATACCAATCGAGCAGTAAAAAAGTTCCCTTGTCACTTAGAAATCTCCAAATCAGATAGAAAATTTTCCCGAGCAGTTAGACATCCCCTAATCAGTTAGAAAATTTACCCGAGAAGTTTGAAATCCCCCAATCAGACAGACAATCTCCCCGAGCATTCTGAAAATACCCTTCCAGCGGTTGGAAAAACTTCCCGATGCAGTAAGAAAACCTCCTTGAGCAGTAAAAAAATCTCCCAGAACATTTAGAAAATCCCATTGGAGCAGTCAGAAATCCACAAACAGTTAGAAAGTCTCCCAGCACCCTAACAGTCAGAAAATTTATAAGAGTCGTTAAAAAATCTCCCAAGCAGTTTGCAAATCCCCCTGAGCATCTAGGAAAACCCTAAAAGTGTAGAAAATTGTTCCCGAGCTTCTAGGAAAATCACTACAGCAGATAAAAAATCCTGCGAGCAGGTAGGAAGTCGCTATTATAACGCCTTATCAAAGACACATGCGCTTTAAGAAAATTAAGCTAATCACAATTTAAGATTTGGCAGGCTATCAGACTTACCGATCAGTATCGTGCTCGACGAAGACCTCTTAAACAGCTTTTGCTTCTTTGAAAAGTTTTCTAAATCTAACAGGGCTACAAAAACTAACATTCTTTACTTACTGACTGGAGACATGATTGGCAAATTCACTGCAGAACGGCCCACGGCTACTTAAATGAAAATATTTCGCTCAAGCATCCACACTTTTAAGCCAATTTATTCAATTTTGGCTCTCCAGCTGGGCGAGAAATAATCAATCGCTAATAAAATTTACACAGATTGCTTGAGCAGTTTTTCTATTGCCCTTGTGCAAAACCATTAAGCTAGGGCTGGGGCAGTGTAGTCTAGCTAGGTGAGAAAATTTATATTCTCTTCTTACCGGCGCGACAATTTAGGTAAACTTGGAGCAGTGTACTCTAGCTTTATGACGCAACCTTTTCAAATAAAAAAATAGACAGTGCAGAGTTTGAGAATTATTGGCCCGCGAATTGGAGCAGTGTACTCTAGCTTTATACCGCGAATTTTAACTGAGCACAAAACTTTATGACGCAATCTAAATTAAAATCAACATTCTGACAGTGCCGACTTTGACCTTTGTTGGCCTCGCATTGAAAGCATAAGAAAAACTCGTTTTTCGAATATTTAATCCCCTTCCACTTGGAGCAGAGCTTGCAAACTTTCACCGTCTCATCCTCAAAGAATTTGCAATCTTTTGGAGCAAATTTGATCAAAATCGGTTAAGCCGTTCGAGCTCTACATCGTTACGGAGAAAGCTGCCACAGACAGACAGATAGACAGACAGACAGACACACATTAGACATTTAGTATAGTAGATTGAGGGTGACTTAGCTGCATCGATCGTCATTTCGTAATATTTTTTCATGGTACATGCAAACATATAAATGTAGCTAGGTCAGAAAATGCTAAATTCTAATGTTTCTTTTAAAAAAATCGAGTTTTCGTTCAAAAACTACCTTATAGTTCCGAATTTCACAATCCAGTGGCACCGCCACAGGGGGGACAGGGGAGACATGTCTGCAGCTGCCAGATTATTGAGCCTAGGCTACCTAGCTATCTATTGTGTTCAATTTTGCTCTTTTCGCTCCTTATGCTACAGTGCATTGGCTCCGCGCTCTTTCTGTCACTGCTGCTGCTGGCTGGCCCTTGGCGTCCTAGATCACCGGGCTGTGCAGTTGTTGGGCTGTCGGTCAGGGTGCGACAAACGCGACTGATTAGATTTATGCCTACTTTGCTAAATAGGAGACCTACTTCGGGAATCTGGCTACTTCCAATTTTAACTCCTGCGACCTGACTCTGTGGGTCGGACTCTCCAATCAGTATGGCTCCCTGCATTCTTGAGAAATTCAGCGTTTGTACTGATTCACACAACCGGTTCACCATTGATGGTGCTATGACAACGCCAAAAAGCTATTTTAGCCACCTCTTTCACAACACTGAAACTTCATTAGACAAAAAACTTCACAACACCGAAAAATATGGCAAGAGACTAGATAGGACCGAAACTTCATAAGACCGAAACTTCATAGCTCCGAAAGGCAATATAAAGCTAAGCTCTGGCTATAATTTTCGGCGTTGTGAAGTTTTTTGTCTTATATGAAGTTTTGGTGTTATGAAGTTCGCGGAAAGTAAACAAAAGCCATGTCTTGCTGGTCTTTTAATACATGTACTTTAGTAACGGAAGATCCGATTTCCCCAGCTGCTTCAGAATATGTGCGTTTGACATTCGGTAATAATTATATGCAGCAGAGAATTACATCCAAATTCGCCCAGAGAAGTATGCGAAATACGATTCTTGATGATGCGGTTACCTAGTTAGCCGTTGTGTGCACATGTATTTCGAATAAATTACTGACAAACCTCATGAATCAATACAACTACATTTAAAGTGATGGTACAGCCATCTTCAGTTCTATCAAGCCAGCAGCTTCACGTCCTGAACGATGGGTCCCACGAAATCAGCAGGTGCCAGGAGCAGGAGCAGGCGGAATCAGTGACTTAACGATGCAGCGACCAGCGGACGGCTCATAGCACGGCGAATATGTATCGGGGGTAAAAATATCACATCGCAACGAGCACTCGTACACGCCTTTCGAGTAGTCAATAGCGTTTCCAACACAGTAGCGCATCCCTATCTCCGCATACAGCTGAGGATAGGGAATCTGCATCAATTCGCTATCCGCTGGAAACCTGAGAAATGCCATGAAGTCGCGAGTCAGAGTGTCCTCGTAGCCGTGGACGACTTCCACGTCGCCTGTTGGTGGAACGCAGCCGGGACCGAAGCAAAGGCAGCTGCTGAAGACAAGTAACAGAAGGAGGCTGATGCACTGGGCTGACGTCTGCATTTTCGAGTTAATTTTTTTAAATTAAGGAGTTTCTTTGTAATTTTACGAACAGTTTCGAGAATTGTTAATGAACTGAAGGCAGCTAGTAGCTATGTTTAAATAGTTGTCAAGGAACGGAAGTTCGCTTAAATTAATGCGCTAAAATAATTCGAAAAGTCGTTAATTTTCTCAAATTAATTGTCAGTTTATTGATAGCTAAAATCCTGTGAGCACTTACATGTAAATGAAATACCATTTTAAATGATTCTTTTTCGAAATTACCCGTTGCACTGAAGATTGCTCAAGCAGCAGATCTTCACCCTGGTTTTATGACAGCAGAATTTTCTAAAGAGCTGAATTATAGCTTTTTTACTCGTTTTTCTTGCCTGCATAAATCACAAATCAAGCTGAATAGAAAAGTCAAATGTTTTCTGGTTTTAAAAACCGCTAAAAAGTGGAAATGCAAACTTTTAAATTGATTTTTGGATGGAGGCATTCGCTTAAAACCCATATTATATTCAGGCATATTGATGTCACAATGAGGACTATCGCTCAAATTTCATCGAACCATTCATAATAACACAGCGCTAAGAAAAGCAGCAATAGTCCTTTCCAATGACACCAACAAGGTCACTCAATCTAGTGGCTTCATACCTTAGTTAAGCCTAAACTTATAAGGTTCCCGAACAAGATCAAGGTGCAGTAGATTGAACAGCTTCGCGGATATTCACCGTGGACGTGCGTGATGAAATCATGTACATGTAGTTGGTCTGGTGCATGTCTAAAAAACGTGTGAACACTCCAATTCGATGCCAACCATCGGGGATTTTATTTTCTGTATAGGCTATGACATGTTTCTCTGAACGATCGGTATACTCAGGTACTCAGAATACAAAAATGGAAATCAAAATAAAACAAACAAAATTTACCATCAGACAAGAAATGGCGCAAAATTATAGTTTAAATGTACAAAAAATCGTGCTATGCGTTAATATTTTTCTAATAAAAGTACAGTATTTCGGCGCAGCTGCAGTTCTCTCGCAAATTTTTTATCGGCTGTGTAGCTATTTAGCTAGCTAGCTAAGGGGGCGAGTGGCTCGGCGGTCTAGCGCGTCTGCCTTGTGTGCCACTGGTCCAGGTTCGACCCCGCGTTGTAGGTTGGCTATTTTCCCTAGCGCAGTTTCGTGTGCAGGGTCACATTAATTTGGGGCCTTGTGCACGAATTGGTTGGGCTATGGGCCAGTTGTGCAATTTACGCCCATGAGGGCAACCCCCAAGGCATAGAGAGTGTACATGCCTGGAATTACCGGTTTGTACAAGTACACCCTATGTGAGTGCGTGACTGGGTGCCGGCCTGTGTGTGTGCCTATGCCTGCATACCGTATTTAGTGTGACTGAACGCGCTTCAGGAGTCAGCGCAATGGACAGTCATGCCCCATCGCTGGTTGTGGGACGATGTCGCTTTAAACGTCAAAGTGCCTACAGCCCTCCTGCAGATTTAGCTTAGCTTTTTAGCTATTTAGCTAATATTTGCTATGTTTTCGTAATGCCTTGGAAATCGTCTTTCACCGCTTTTAACTTTTCGTCGGTGCAATCGCGAACAGAACAAGTGGACTTCGTTTTCTGTGTGGCTATCCTTGACATAGAGGGCAAAGTCTTTCCTGGTAGGGATTTTTTGGACAAAATGTCCATAGATTACTACGATCGAGTAAATTGTGATTACTAAGATGGAAAGCAGAAAATGACAGCTTATTATTATGTGGGCTCAAGCTGCTACTCAGGTAACACTCGATTGCTTGAGGGATTCACAAACTTAATGCAATAAAGTATAGTAGGAAGCGACCCAACTTCTAGCTGAGAAAAATTTTACCCGCCAAGTGCCAGCCAACAAATTCTGTGAATATCTGATACCAGCACTGGTGCAATACAGAATAGGTGATCCTTTTAGGCTGAACAAGGGAAATACGCTTGTAGCGTAAAGCCTAAATAACGCGTGTAGCCTAAATAAGATTTTTTATAAGGCGGTTGCCGAGTTAGCTGAGGTATATTTTGCTTAAAATAAACTGCAGAGAAACCTATCAACCAAACAAATATGGTGACGAAGCTGTCAACTTCAGTTCTATCAAGCCAGCAGCTTCACGTCTTGAACGATGGGTCCCACGAAATCAGCAGGTGCCAGGAGCGGGAGCCGGTGGAATCAGTGACTTAACATGCAGCGACCAGCGGACGGATCATGGCAAAATGTATCGGGGGTAAAAATATCGCATCGCAGCGAGCACTCGTACAGGCCTTTCGAGTAGTCAATAGCGTTTCCAACACAGTAGCGCATCCCTAGCTCCGGATACAGCTGAGGATAGGGAATCTGCAACAATGCGCTCTCGGCCGGAAACCAAAGAAATGCCATGAAGTCGCGAGTCAGAGCGTCCTCGTAGCCCGTTGACGACTTCCACGTCGCCTGTTGGTGGAAAGCAGCCGGGACTGAGGCAAAGGCAGCTGCTGAAGACGAAGAACAGCAGGATCACTGGGCCGATGCACTGGGCTGACGTCTGCATTTTCGAGTCACTTTGTTAAGCTAAGAATTTTCAGGTGGACAGCTGGCAGGTGAGTTTCGTTTTAATTTTCCGAACAGTTTCGAGAATTTTTAATGTACTGAAGGCAGTTAGTAGCTTTGTTTAAATAGTGGTCAAAGATCGGAAGTGCGGTTTGAATGAATGCCCTAAAATAATTTGAAAAGTCGTTACCACTCGCTCAAATAATGTTCAGTTTATTGGTTCATAAAGTATGGTAAGCGACTCAGGGAGTTCAACTTTCAAACAAAAAAGGCTATTTGTTTTAAATTGACCGCATACTACAAATGATTCAACCAGCCTTTTACCTGGTTTTATGACAGCGGAAGTCGTTAACGTTTCATTTCATAGGTAAGGAAAAAAAATTCAACTTTTTTATATTTTTTACATAAGCACCTTTTCAATAAATTCTTAAACGGAGGCAATAAGGCAATCGGAGGCAACAACCTAAATTCATTTTATTCTCATCAATTTTTTTGTATAACCAAGCACCACAAAAAGGACCGATAGGCCTTTCTTGTGAGACCACACGGTGCAACAATCTCGGTTACCGATTGATTTTTAGGTTCGTTGTGTTGGCCTATGAAACACTGTTTTCATAGGTGCCTCTAAAGCACCTTGGCGTTGTGTTAGCCTAAATGGCACAGGCCAGCGCGGCAATAAAATGACAATTTGGAGACCCCAGTCGTACCCGATCTTTGAAGGCACCGCACCGACTTGTAGCTCGAGCGAGTACGTCAGACGTCCGTCAGCGTCCAAGTCTCGGCGTAACAGAGCATGATGGTCCCGAACACTGTCTGAAAAAAAGCCCCCCTCTCTGATGTTTTGGCAGGGCCTAAGATCCTGCTTAAGTTCTCAGTGACGCCTATGGTCATCGCGAATATGAGAAACTAAACCGTTGAGGTAAAAAAACCGCTGAAAGGGCGATAGTTCTGTTGACAGGCTGTCAGGCACCACGGGAGAAAATAGCAGCTTTAATGTCATTAGGCACGCAGAGCCGAATGCTAGCTGTCCCAGTGCTAAAACATCAGCAATTGGTGTCACGGTCACATGTCACCTTGCATCCCCACAACTGCGGCGTGCTCCGGCACATTGCACCCCCATCCCCCAAGCACCTTGGGAAGAGCGCGGCTCCGAAGAAACTAGTCGAACGCCTGCAGGAAATCAATCGAAGATAAACAATAGGAATCAAATGGTGTGTCTGCCACTCTTCACTGACTGAACCCAGATGCCTCGATTCGTCTCGACTTGGTGGGGCCTGTCGGGCTTATTCGAACAAAGGCTATGTGGGCTGAACGAAGATCACAAATTAGGAATTATATGAGCAAGGCTCAGCGCGCGTCAGTAAATTAATTGATGCACACGAATTCAGAGCCAAATTGACAAACCCAACGCCGCCTCAGCCTGTTGGACTATCAGCATCTTTGACTAACCCTAAATGGTCGACTCAATCAGCTTATGTAAGTTACTTGCGGACCCTACGCACAATAGACAATTGAGTCAGTAGGTTTACGACAGGTTTAGTGCATTTACGTCCTTTTCAGATCCTTCAATGTCATTTAAACTTGACAGGGCACTAGTCTATCTCAAGCGCAAATAATCGATAACGCGTTTGTTACTTTGGTTACACGATAAATTGCGGTTTATTAAGTAAAGGCAATGAAACACTGAGTGTGAAGTCTCAATGCAGTGTCCGTTATATTTTTGTCACTGAATTGCTAGCTATCTTTTTTCTATAAAAATAAATTCGAGTTGCTCTTTATTATTTATTTTAGTTACACTCGTATAACTTTTGTTTGACATACCTGTGGCATTCTATAATGCTATTATCGACTTGTACATTCAGCAGCTTTTTTGCTCAATAGAGTCACCGTGCGGGTAACTTCATATCTTCAGCGATTGATCTCCAAATTAGCAGTTGCAGGGAGCTGAAGCAGGCAGAATCAATGACTTAACGATGCAGCGACCGCCAACAAATGGCTCACATCACTGGTCGAACAGATTGGAGGCAAAAATTGGGCATCGCAACGAACACGATCGTACAGGCCCTTCGAGTAGCGCATTTTGAAACTCTGGACACAGCTGAGGATAGGGAATCTGCATGAATGCAGGATCTCATCGAATCCTGAGTAATGTCATGAAACCGAGGTTCAGAGTGTCCTCATGCCTTTCGCACGACATCCACGTCGCTTTGTTGAATGAAGCCCGGATCTAAACAGACGCAGTTGCTGAATACGCAGAACAGCAGAAGGCTGGTGCACTTGGCCGAAACTTGCATTTTGCAAATGATTAAAGAATTGTCAATGCTGAGTTCGCAATCAAATGAGCACAATAAAAGCTCATTATTGCCTCTGCAAATCAAACCAATAGCACTAAAATACTATCGATTAAAGTACGGTTTCTTGAGCTTCAAAGAAAATTAAAAATCACTCCCTGTGTAATTTGCTTCCAATTAATGTTTAGTAGACGCTATTACAAACGTAGTTAAAACTTAAGTCGAACAATTTTTCTATTACTTTTAATTAGACATTAGCAATACCCCAACGCATAATAGTACCTACTTAGGACCCCTACTACATTGAACTACCAATTCAAATTGTTGCCTTTGCGTTGCCTTGTCAATGTTTCAGTGAATAGTCACAATAAATTCCAACTCCCTCGAATCCTCTTGGGGGCTAAAATTCCTCTTAATTTTCCTATTACACAG
>CATNEM010000205.1:17500-142509 GCA_950096795.1 Macrostomum cliftonense | reverse complement strand
TCAATTATTGGCTACACATTGGCCAGCTGGCGATTCTTTCGCGAACGCATTCTGGAAGAGGAGCGCCTGTTAATTAACTTTTTCAATCAGTCTTATTTGAATTATCAGCGATCAACTTGGTCTGGTATTCCATTTTTTCGCGGATATTTTGTTCGCGTTTAAAGTTAGTAAATAAAGACATTAATTTCTGCACATTTCTACTTAGTTTCTGCGGCGTCAGTAGTGTAGTTTGGACTAATTTATATAAATTTGATGTTTTATCGATACAGTTTGTTAATGCCGTATGCGAGTTGAATCGGATTCGTTTTTTAGCGGCAGCTGGCTGCATTTTTATCACAATTTGAAAGATTCTATTCCAATTTTTTTGTTTTCAGGACAGGATTGTCTAAAACTTTAGTTAGCTGTGAACAAGAGTGTCGTATTAACATGTTATTTGAAACTCAAGACTGCAACCATTTCATTGAATTTTTCCCTATTGTGCCATTGCAAGTAATGTTAATTAAGCGCTGCTAGGCTCGTATTGCTGTAAATTGTACCATTTATTCTGTTCTTTTAATATTAATGTACGATTATTTGATAAAATCTGCTTGCTATTGACATTTTATTGCTGCCCAAAACCATAAAATATATAGCTAATTTCACATACGTAAAACTACTTGTGTAAAAATGTAATGCTTCTTATAAGTCGGTTGCAAAAAATTATTTTTGTTAGTTTAAGCATCACAGCTAAGTCTTCAATCAGTCATTTACTTATTTATTTCATTTATTAAATCTAGTGTAAACTAACAAACAAGGCAAAATACATCAGGCCTTGGACTAAACATACCTGCAGACATGTACATAGTATTTAATTTAATAATTCGATAAGCCACTGACTCCTTGAATGTACACTTCTACTAAGCCTCTGGCCCCCTTTTGAATGTACGCTTTCAGCCAAGCCACTGACTGTTGAATGTACTCTTCCACCACGCTAGTGGTAGTGACTTATCTCGAATGTACACTTTCACCAAGCCAGTAACTTATCTTGGTTGTACTCTTCCACTTAGTCATCTTGTACGAGCTATTTTTTCAGCTAAATCATGCAATTAAATTTAATTTAGACCTCCGACTAGTACGAGCTAAAATTCTTATCTTTCTGTGCGTGCATACTTTGGCCTTGAAAGTTTCCCTGTCTTCTATTAGTGTGCATTCTCAGTTGGGCATACTTTATTAATGCTAAATAAAAAAATATGATTAGGCTGACCTGTATATTTCACGTTAATATAGAATCAGTTTGTTTCGCAAATCTGCTACTAATACATGTAATTGGCTTATAGCTTATGGACTGGTTATTTTAGTCAGTGTTGACGGCTCATCCCGTATCTAAATCCGCAGATAATGTTCAAAATCAACTCTAATCCTTCGGCTATGCAAATAACGGTTATACCGCTAAACAGCGATAGAAGCCCGCCAACTTGGCTCAGGTAGCTAGCCAGCCCAATGATGTACTGATGTATCACCATTGTCGACATCTTGTTAGGGAACCAGACGATAACTGTGAGAAAATTCTGCTCCAAATAGTCCGTATTTTCTATTAGTTGACGAGCTTCAGTCAGGCGATTCTGCGCCTTAAGTTGAATCGCTTTCTCGTAGGGCTCCAAGTGGTGTCTTAATCTGGCGTGGGCCGATGTGTTGGCCACCAGAGTGCGAAATATTTCTAGCGCCGTGTTCTTTGACGCGCCTCGAGACGCGCTCCTAGCCGTGGTGAATTCCAGATAGCGGCACGGCTTCGGGCATTGACGATTTAGGTCGATTAGGAGGGAGGCGTCGTCCTCTGTTGAAGGAATGACACCGCCGTCACCCAGCTGCAGAAGCTTGTCGACCTGATGTTATAAAGTGTCGGTTTGCGGTTTTTCTTGTGGAACTCAGATTCTAAGACGTTGAGAATTCTTAAGATTTGCGTCCGACGTATTTTATCATGGAGACAGTGTTATAGTGCTAGCAGACGTCTTTATAGATCAATCGGACATAGTTATCTATCAGTAGCTTTAGTTAGACATCTTTATCGATCAGGCAGAGATATTGCTATGAATTTAAATTAAATTTGTCGGAATTTTCCGTCAAAATTCTACAGGAAATATTTCAAAGCATGAAGGGTCAGTCGGGTAAACAAACGAATGTTATCTTTGGCTTACTCTTAGATCCCAAAACATTTGGCAATTGAAGACTTACCTTCATAACGCATTTGACTCCATCAAAGTTGTCCATGCTGTTGCTAAGAACCTTCGCCGAGCACGAGGGCAGTTCAGAAGATCCGTACGACGCATTAGTACCTTGGTTTGTCGATTCGAATGTGTTGACCAGTGAATCGGGGTAGGCAGTGGCCGAGCAGTGACAAATCTTTCGAATAATATCGTTTCTAGCCAACCTAAAGCACAATTCCCGATCGTAATCGGAGCTCATCGTCCTACCATAGAGTGTGAAGTAGAGCTTCCTGGGATAAGAATCCGAGCATCCACTAGCCAGTGCGATCCTCTTTGACTTGAGCAGTACCGAGTCCTGCATGCCAGGTGTCACATACATGCCTGCGTCAACCGATACTGGATAAAGACTTTGCTCGTGGACAAAGACTATAGTTCCAGTGCGCAGCGTCTCCATGTGCTCGGGTATACAGTGCCGACATTCTAGGACGTTCTCTTCCGAATCGAGCAAAACGTGAAATCCGAGTTTATTAATTTTTCCCCTGGCAGGCCTGCATCAACAGTTGAACAAGATAAGTAGCCAGGTACGATGGTTCGACGCACGCGGGCGCATGGTCTGATGACGTGCTTGCCGTCAATCTCGGCGTGTGCGTGGCAACTATCGCTAAGCACTATCGAATCGTTTTGATCCTGCATAATGTAGTTGGCTAGTTCCCGATGCATAAAATCGAAGTAAGTCTTCGGATTAAGCAGCTCGCGTAGCAGTATTGTTTTTTCGTCGCTATCACCTTTACCATCGTTGTAAGACTTGTTAAACAGCAATTCAGCTGAGCGCAGTATCTTTACCCGATATTCCGTTGGCGTTAGTGGCAATTTGTCTATGGCTGCTAGCGGCAGAGCGCTGGCGTCGCACACCGTTACGCTGGGAAAGTCCGGTCGTGGGCGCAGCGGTCGCTCCGTGATTACAACATCGCCTCGACGGTAGGCAATAGTCAGCATTGCCAGATTGTACACCAAGCTCGATAGGAAGATAAGCACAGCGGCGGTCCAGAGTAGTTTAAGGTGAACCTCTTGGCTACTTAGGATGCGCGGTAAACCGCGAATCGAACTCTTGCGCAGACAGTCAAGACAGAGCTGCTTAACCAATGGTTTGATAAAAGGCGACTCGTCTACAACAATAACCTTGACTGGATGCTGATTTGTGTCGTTGAGTGCATCATTGGGCACCGCAGTCCTGTCTAGCTCAATTGAGTTTTCCATGTTTTTTTCCAGAATGGATGTTAATTCACTTGGCGAGAACGAGCTAAATATAATTTTTTTCGGCGCTCCATGAATGCTCAGGGATGCATGATCGGAGACCGGAAGAGCAATTAGATTACATGTAGCTTGTATGGCTATGGCTTGTTAGAGAGTGAAATTATTATCTGAACTCAATGGCATGCACAGAGTTTTAGGGCTGATTTTTGCTCACATCGTTAAGTTAAAGTTTCGAGTTTAAAAACAACTCTATCTACTGACCCTATCTGTACGTCAAATCCTCAATAGGAGGTTACGGTTGCATTTGAGTGCAGTTGATAAATTTTCATAGGCGATGCATAGGTTTTGCATTGATAAATAGCTCGTAAATCCGTCAATGCACTTAGTTTTTATAGATTTTTAATACTCGTAGTTCAAAAGAAGTTTTTTTCTCGGCAAACAGTAATTTTCTGTTTAATTAGTCTCATAATTTTCAATTATACCTAGAACTCGAACTCACAACAGTAATTAATGGAGAGTGACAGGAATGTGTAGTTAGCGTTTTGGATGATGCTTTCCGTCATAAAATTGTTTATTTAATTATATACATGCTCTAAAAACGTTTTAAAAAAACTAATTGCGTGCTTAGTGGACGAATGCGTTTTGAAACAAAAAAATCCATAATACTGTCGCATTCCAGTTTGTCATTTAAATTGTTTATCAGAGCTTAAAATATATGTTTTAGTTCGAGCTTTCAACGGTCTAGTGGTCTCTTCGAGAATGAAGCTGTAATTTTTATGCGTTTTTTTCCGAAAAAAAACGGATTTAAATTTCATAATATATCCTCCTTACAGGGCTTTGTCAAGCCGACATAATTAAAAAAAGTTTACTTCCGCTTTAGGCTATACTGTATAAAAGTGGAAGCATGTGATAGCATTTTACTTTTTAAAGTGCGATTCCAAATTTTCTCGCCTATTTTATTACATTTTATCTAGCTTTTTAGTTTTTTACTTCAAGTAGGAAATATGGAACATAAAATTTTATCGATGCTACGAAGTACAAAGGGATTTTTATGCACGTGTAAAAATGATTGGGACAGTAATACATGATTAATACATGAGTAATACACGATGCAAAATATCAATTTTTAGGATTAGAAGGCAGTTGAAATGAGTAAGAAAATGCACGAAATATTACTTAATTTTTAATTTGATTGGTTGTTTCACTTCGAGTCGTTTCAATCTGAAAATTCATTTTCTCATTTTCTATCGAGGTTATATTAGCTTCAGAACACAGTAAAGATTAACCTCCTGCACGCTATAGTTTAGTGTGCGTTGCGCCTGTTGATAAGGAGTTTCATATAAATCAACTGGACAGAGCAATCTCTATCTTATCCAGAAAGAAGCGAAGCTCCACCCTCAGCCTCAGCATCTGCGAATTCATGCCGAGCGCATGGCATACGCGCCAGCAATCTGTAAATGCTCACGAAAACAAACAATTCCCAGAATTGCCAGAAGCTATAGCTAATGCGAAAAAAATCTTTTTTTTTGTCGACATTGCAGCCCGATTGGTGCAAAGTAAAGCGCCATGGGTGACTCAGCTCTAGCATTTAGGCCTATCTAAAAAGCGCCCCTCCCTTTTTTCTAAATCAAACGCTGCTGCAGGTGGATCTCGCATGTAGCTAAGTATATTAGCTATCGTATGCGTTTTTGCTCGACGGAAAGCAGTGAGCGACTTTGACTTCACTGTTGCCGTCTCAAATAAAACAAAATTGTTCGGATTGTGAAATTTTTTAAGTCTTGAAAACTATGTCGCAGTCACGCGTAGGACTGCTGTCAGTGATCGTTCTGTCCACTATAGTTGCCGACTGTTGTAAGTCAATTTATGTTATCCCAAGGAGCTGTAGAGAAAGCAATTCGATCTTTAGTAGCTGATTTAGTTGATTTTTAGGTTGATTTTATTTATCAGAACTTTCAGTGTCTACAATATTCTCCATTTTTCAGTTGGACAACCAAGAACTTTTCGAGCCGAGAGTTGATGTTATCCCTTCTAGTACCCAAGGTGTTTTCGTTTACTTTTGAACGCCAAGTTAACATCTTTGGCGTACCCTATGCGGCCAACGTTGAGCATTACGTAAGATTTAAGTAACCCATTAAATTTAGCTGCATTCAATTTATATACAGCTAAAAACCCAGCATAAATATATTATGATTTATAATTTCAGATGCAAAGACAAAATGTGACGAATCACCTTTGACAACAATCAGGACTTGAGTAGGCTCGATCTGTCCAAAATGCGTCCAAAATCCATGCTCCATCTGGCTGAACACTTCCTACCAGACTATGGCGGTAGTATTGCTGCCTCTTACCAGAACGCTTAACTGTTGACGAATCGCGACAAGTTGAAGCTATATGTGCGAGAGAATTTCTGGAACAATGCCGGCTTTTCAGCTATTGGTGGACACGTATTTACATGGGAGAATCAGCGGTCACAAGATTTGAAGGTGAGGTACTTTAGCGGTGTAGTCGAAATTTATTATTTTAATCTTTAAAAAATAATCACACAATTACAATTCGACTTTCTTTATTTATTAGGAAAATACCGTACAGGCGGTGATGTGTATGACGAGTCGAGGACATAATTTTGTTAAATTATGTCAAGGTGGAATTTATCGAAACTTCTGGACACAAACTTTTGGTGGTAGCTGTTTGAAAAAAGCTCCATATAGTTGTTTTGATTATAGATCTTGAAAATAATAAAATGTTATTAAAACGCACTAAAAGGCCGGCTTTAGCGTTATCGACACTTTCGACACAGTTCGAATGCCATTCTCTGGCGATGAAGCTATCGAGCTGCTAGAAACTCCGGCCTTGGCAACCGCACCTTGGGTCGGTACGTCTATCGTATCGATGTTTGGCCACCGCAACGGGGCGGCTGCCTCACAGCAGACGGCGATCGAGTCCTGTCATCAACCATTGTTCGCGATTCCGTACTAGGCCGCAGTTGTGGCAATCTATCTAGCCGCTGCCACGAACCCGGCGCCACCGGGACCTGCACCCTAGCCGTTTGGTGGCGCAACCATAGGCCAGAGTCAAACTATCACCTGCAACGAAGGCCAGAACTGCACGGGAGCCGGCGTGTTTCTGGCCTGTCACTTACCGCCTGCCTATCGACAGGGCGAAGCTCAACTGTCCTTGTCAATCAGCACAATACAGGGCAGCTCGTTCAGCACTAGCATCAATTTTGGTGAGTAAATTTAGGCTTATCATGGAGTGTGCATTGTACATGTACAGTTCAAAATCGGGAGTATAACTTAAGAAAAGATTTTCTCAGATGCTCAATGTTGAATTGTTTAAGGTTTTCTTTTAAAAAGCGAGACGTCTTGAGATTGCTTTAGACATTATTTCTTGGTTGAGCCACAAATAATAGCAGAAAACCTCCGACCCAAAAACGATTCAAGTTAACCCGGACGAAAATTTTCCGGGGAACATTCAACTTGCCGGAGATTTCTCTAACTGGATGAGAACGTCCTCGCAAGGTCTGCAGGTAAAATTGATTTTTGCTTGATGGTTTTTGTGTTCGCATTAATAAGCTTACGCGGTTTAATAAGCTTACGGTGAATTTTATAAAAACGTATTTAGATCACGTACGACTCGACGCTGAGGGGCGAATTAAAGCTGCGAATTATCGGATATTCAGAGTCTCGCTGGAAAAGATCGACACTGAAAAGTGTAAGTTCGGTTCTATTACTCAGTTCCTCGAGTCAAATCCTCAAGTCCTCGAGGTCTCGAGAGGGCTTCGACTTTTATTTAACGATTTAGCACTTTTTCTAGCTATATTCATAGACAGGGTCTGTACATTTACCCTGTGAATTGCAGGACTCCGTTGAAAGTTTGCTGAAGTTCCAGCTCAATCCAACGGTCAAATGGACGTCAGCGGCCTATCCTGTCCCGCTGAAACACCGGAATGGCGAGACGCATCACGTGGGATTTTTTGAAATCATCGATAGCGGATATCCACCAAGGTAATAAAAACATTGGCACTTCCTATTTTTAGAGCTACTTCATGCATTTACTAGTCAGATCTGCGGTTTAACGGCACAGTCTTTGTTTCACGGGACTTCTCGGTCAAACAAAGACGCACTCTTAAAGACAGCCGCTTTCTCAAGCAGAGCCTTCTTTCTTTATTTAATACTATTAGATATCTCTCCTACATTCACACATTTTCCCGCGAATTTGGGTCCTGAACCCGCGGAAAATATATAGACCCTTAAAAGGGCCGTTTTAAGTTCAATTTTTTTATTTTAGCATTTTCCTCAGTATTTCTCTTGGCTTGTCTTATCATACTGCATAATGTTAGCATTTGTCGGCTAGGTTTGGGAAAGCCTCATTCGGATCACGACTTCGATTTCCAGATATCTCCGCTCCCGTATTCTGCCACTCGGCTGGTTCGTGAACACGTACTACACAAACAAGCAGCAGGCGAATTGGTACAGTCAGAAATGCCAAGAACTGTCCGGCACGGACGATGCTACCCGACGAAACACGGGAGAAGCTTCGCACTTTGACCTGCCGAATAATCTTAATACAGGCGAGGGCGGACTCGAGCCGCTACTTGAGACTGGGCTATTGTCCGGAGTGCCAGGCGGCTGCGGTTCGGCTACGCCAAGTCAGACGTGCTTTGTGTCTCGAGCTGAAGCCGAGTAAGTCGGATTATTAGGGATTGTATATACCGATGTACTGTATCGTAATCGATGCATCTGTGCACCCTTTATGATCTCGTGACTAACAGGTAGCCAATAAAACAATGCAGTGCAGTAAATTTCTATGGAAAATGATATGCATTTAAAAATATTTTCTCATGCAAATACGGCGTATAATATTAGGGCTTTATCTAGCTGCAATACCCACGATAAAATTTTCCCGACCAACACTAGTACCCAACCACGGACCTTCTGGTTTTTGGATTTCAATGCGCTGTCAAAACTGGTAATCTAATGCTTTGAAAAAAACGAAAAAATTATCCAGAGCCGATCTGCGAAGTGCTCCAGCGTCTGTTTGCTGCTACGGCGCCAACTCAGGAAACTTCATATATCAGGACCTTCATAAGCTCGCAGAGCGGCAACGATTGGAACCAACGTGGCAGTCGGGCGATTCGCTCCCATCCGGAGGGTGTCGCCCCAGCTGGAGCTAATCCTCTCCTACCAGGTCGGGTCCCATTCATGTCGCACTGGTACTGGGACACGCTACCGTTTCTCTACTGTTGCCGCTGGTCAAGCTCAGGCGACTGTCCGTACTACTTCATGGAGGATGAGGCCCGTCGCCAAAGTTGTCAAGCTTTGTCGCCGGTCGCGGCGGCGGCATTGTGGGCGATCCGCATATGACCAGCTTCAGCGGTCGGCCGTACCTGTTTAACGGTATAGGCGAGTTTCTGGCTGCTGCGAGCGGACAACGATTTTTCAGGTGCAAGGAAGATTTTTGCGATTACGACCGTCGGACAATGCAACATTCTTAGTGGCAGTTGCTTGTCAGGGTGGGCGACGGTGCAACTTTTCAGGTAAGTTTTGCCGAAATGCCTTATTAGTTAGCTGAAGGTTTGCGCTACCTCGTACATCGTGAACTGGCTAGAAAACAGCGCGTCACTTGTGGAGGCCTGAGGGGGCGAGTGGCTCGGCGGTCTAGCGCATCTGCCTTATGTGCCACTTGTCCAGGTTCGACCACGCGTTGTAGGTTGTCTATTTTCCCTAGCGCAGTTTCGTGTGCAGGGTCGCATTAATTTGGGGCCTTGTGCACGAATTGGTTGGGCTATGGGCCAGTTGCGCAATTCACGCCCATGAGGGCAACCCCAAAGGCATAGAGAGTGTACATTCCTGGAAACGCCGCTTGTACACCCTATGTGAGTGCGTGACTGTGAGCCGGCCTGTGTGTGTGTGTCTATGCCTGCAAACCGTATTTGTGTGACTGAACGCGCTTCAGGAGCCAGCGCAATGGGTAGTCATGCCCCGTCGCTGGTTGTGAAAAGATGTTGCTCTAAGCGTCAAAGTGCCTGCAGCCCTCCTGCAGATTTAGCTTTTATGGAGGCCTGAAGGGCTAACACAAACAACGTCAATTAAAATTGATTGATTTTAAATAAGCTTCTATTTGCTTTGCACATTTAGGTGTCTGTAAGAGCAGCAGCGACAGGAGTGCCAGATTCCGGCTCTACCGCCGAGAGCTAAACACTGGAAATCAAAGGGAGATTTCTCTAGTCGTAGAAAAAACCTTACATTGAAGGTGGAGTAACAGTGAGATTAGCCACAACAGACAACCTGGTTATACAGCTGTACAACAACAACCAATCAATGGGAATAGACCTATACGCAGCGGAAATGGACTACATGGACGCTTACGTGGCTTTGTCAGCCTCTCTGAAGGGCCGCACACGAGGCCTCATGGGCCAATGGACAGATAATGTTGACAATGAATTTGTTGATATCAACGGCAATACGATTGCTTTTAGCGAGAATAGAACTATATTTCACTATCGATTCTGTAAGAATAATCAACTGGACTGCGCCCGAGACCAGTTTGTTTGTCTACGATGGTCCAAGGAACCTTGCTTTTTTGACTTACAACAAAGAAATAGTCGGCCCGTACGAACAGACAGCAAGATTTTCAATCGATGACATTAATTCTCATGGCGAGGAGTCGAGAATCTGTCAATCAAATTTCGCCTGCGTTTTTGACCTCAGAGTGATGCAGATGACTAACATTGCTCAACGTACAGTAGAGAAGACCCGAGATTTTGAAACAATGCAAGCATCAACCAATGTGTCAGGTTTGTTCATCGAATCTGTGTTCCCTTGGGCACCAACAAAATTAAAAAATCTTGGCTAATATGAAAGTAACCAGTAGTGACTGTGAAAATAGAATTTGTTTAAGTCTCTTAATCCTAATCTTCGTTTGAAATTGAAATCGATGGTATTTGTCTGTCTGTCTCAGTTTATGTCTCAATAATCTCAATAAATCTAGTCAATTCTACCAACTGTTTCACACAAGCCTAACAATCTAAAAATCTGTTTCAAGGACGCTATTGCGACAGACCAGCCCATCCGCGGCCTAACTCTGCCAGCTGATGCCGTCCTTTCTGAGGGTTCGAGCATTCAGCTGAGCTGCGCGCCGCCACTGAGAGCCAGTCGCGATCAGCCAACTGTCCAGTGCGTACGGCAGGCGGATGGAGCACCAGTGTGGCAGCCAAGTATTGACGGATTGGGATTTACCTGTCAAAGTGAGTAAATAATGATTTCACTTATTTTCTATATTTACGATCGAAGGATTAATAATTTTTTATTGCAAATTCATGGCTTTAGTGGACGCGGTTAATCCGGAGGTGAATGAAGCGAACATCGGTCTGATAGTGGGTATTACCGTGCCCGTAGCTGTGCTACTCATCGTAGGCATTATTGTGCTCGTGATTTTTGTGCTACGTCGCCAACCATCTCGGTGAGTACAAACTAACGTTAGTGATTGCCTTCTCTCTCCAAATAAATGCGCTTATCGTTAAAGCGAAAAAAACTATTCGGAAAAAATATTCTACTGCTAAGTTAGCTATGCAAGCAAAAGCTTCACCGATAAGATAAGCCTCGTGGCTCTCGTTTCTGGAACGTGAACTCACATACTCGTAATTACGAGTATTTATGTTTCTCAGTGTCTAAGTCTGTGCGCCAAAAGTTTTGGCTATTGGCAAAAAAAGAAATTAACTGCACAAGCTGGGAAAGGGCTGGGAAGGAAATGTGTGGTGTTGGGTGTGAGGGCTTGGAAAAGGAAATCGGGTGTGTGTGTCTAAAAAACGGAGCGTTATGGCTGGGGAAGGAAACGTGGGTGTTGGGTGTGAGGGCTTGAAAAAGGAAATGGGGTGTGTGTCTAAAAAACGGAGTGTTATGGCTGGGGAAGGAATGTGGAGTGTTGGGTGTGAGGGCTTGGAAAAGGAAATCGGGTGTGTGTGTCTAAAAAAACGGAGCGTTATGGCTGGGGAAGGCAACGTGGGTGTTGGGTGTGAGGGCTTGAAAAAGGAAATGGGGTGTGTGTCTAAAAAACGGAGTGTTATGGCTGGGGAAGGAAATGTGGAGTGTTGGGTGTGAGGGCTTGGAAAAGGAAATCGGGTGTGTGTCTAAAAAACGGAGCGTTATGGCTGGGGAAGGAAATGTGGAGTGTTGGGTGTGAGGGCTTGGAAAAGGAAATCGGGTGTGTGTGTCTAAAAAACGGAGCGTTATGGCTGGGGAAGGAAACGTGGGTGTGGGTGTGAGGCTTGAAAAGGAAATGGGTGTGTGTGTGTGTGTGTCTAAATACCGGAGTGTTATGGCCGGGGAGGGAAATGTGGGGTGTTGGGTGTGAGGGCTTGGAAAAGGAAATGGGGTGTGTGTGTCTAAATACCGGAGTGTTATGGCCGGGGAGGGAAATGTGGGGTGTTGGGTGTTAGGGCTGGAAAAGGAAATAGAGTGGTGTGTCTAAAAAACAGAGTGTTACGGCTGGGGAAGGAAAAAGGGGTGTTGTTTGTAGGTGGGCTGTAAAGACGGTCTCTTTGTCTGTCGATCAGCCCGCCTGAAGGTCTGCGGTGTGAGTTTTCGTCGCATCCTATCTCACCAAAGGCCTGTAACAGGCAAGGGGCGGCTTGCAATGAGTACCGACCTTTACTTACGTAAGTCGAGCTTACTTTGTTTCTGATGAGGGGCTGAAGCGGCACCTGGCGACGATGGCCTTTGTAGCCTTCTAGCCGTGCCCCAGGCGGCCCCGCCCGAACTTATTATAAGGGCGGTGAGACCTGGATGAGTTGTGCAGGTATACCCTCCCACTGATGAGCAGCGTGGCTCGCAGGATCCTTTTTTGTGTGACGCGATGCTCGAGCTGTGCAATGGTTGATGTTCTTCGCCTCCCCCTATACTGGACCCATCTAGTGCCGCTCTGCGGACCGCTTAGCAGCCCCTGAATCCTGCAGCCCACCCCGTAGGCCGAATTCCCCAGTTAGAGCTCCAGAGTGCTCCTGGCTCCGTGCCGCGGGGGGAGGGGTAGGCAGAGGGTTGCCCATCTACCTAGTAGCTGAATCCCTCTAGTTAGCTCCCTTGTAAACCCTAACCTAGTCCAGTAATCTTCCGCTGGTCATCCCGAGATTTATCTCCTGGTGGCTCTGGCCCGGGGTAGAGTGCCTCGGCACTGATCCCCTAACCCTGCGTTTTACCAAGGTGGGCTGAAACTAGTGTCTGAAAAAAAGGGTGGCGGGCCTGTGTTTTACGAGCCATTTTAATTTTGCACCTTTATTCAGCCTTATTTTCAACCTATATTAATTAACGGCTGAATCTGCAGCAATCCTGGCGGCAGTAGAGGCGGCTCGCGTCAGGCCCAGCAGAGCGTGGCAGCCAGTCGCACTACAATTGTATCTGAGGGCAGCGCCAGCGGTGCAGGAATCGACAACCAAGGCCAGGCTAACAGGCGAATTCCAACAACTGGTTCTAACGGAGAGCCCTCATCTACTTCTGGTCGTCAGTACGAGACAAGACAGCAGCAGGAGCAACCGAAGCAGCAAATGGCCCAGTCTGAGGATCTAAGAAGTGAGTATTCTAAAGACAATGGTAAGAAAATCATTGAAAACCCAAAACCCCAAACTCGTGTTCCCCAAAACCTAACAGGAAGCTACGAACAAGCTCAAATGGTTCCAATGGAACCGGATGGAGATTTCAATCCGGATTATGCAAGCGTTGAACACCAGAAAGGCGTGTCGAGGTCCGAGGTGGTGTGATTTGTGATTAAGAAGACCTCTAGCCTTGGGTGTTCTTTGAAAGCTGTTAATTTTAAAACACATATGGACATTTTGCACCAATAATATTGTGCAATTTTGTGTTAGTTGCACCGTCTGCAGTGCATAATTTCTATAAAACTTACCTACCTAGTTTGTTGAGCATCAAAAGTTTCAGCCAGTTATTTGATTATTTCTTGGAACCTGTATGGATGAACGTTTTTTTTCAAAGCAATTTACCACTTTAACGGCAATCATTTGACCCAAATTATTTGGATGTAATTCGTTTTCATAAACATGACCGAATTTTTTGTAATTAAAAAAATATTTTTTTGTTCCTATCAAGTTAATACACTAAAAAAACACATTCCATAACAGCGAAAATAATTATCTTTAGTTTATATAATTTATTATTTCACTTGAAAATATTCACGTTTTGTAGTGTAAAATATTAATAAATAATAAATTTCATAACATATATTTAGTAATTATCGATAAAAAATCAATAAATCGTGATCATTATCAGTTATACTTATACAATGGTGTACAACAAAAATAATCATGGTAAAATCGTTGTAAATATTATTTGTAAAAATTGAAGCAAGTCAATCAGGAATTACATGTAAGGCAGACCACCAAAATGGAAGCTGGTAAAGATTGCACACAGCCAATAGCTACAATTAAGGCTAAATAGACTTACAAACTAATGTTGCTGGTAGAGAAAGGACTGTGGAAAGAAATATGGGGTGGTGGGTGCAAGGGCTGGGGAAGGAAATATGGGATGGTGGGTGCGAGGGCTGGGGAAGGAAATATGGGGTGGTGGGTGAAAGGGCTGGGGAAGGAAATATGGGTCGGTGGGTGCGAGGGCTAGGGAAGGAAATATGGGTTGGTGGGTGCAAGGGCTGGGGAAGGAAATATGGGATGGTGGGTGCGAGGGCTGGGGAAGGAAATATGGGGTGGTGGGTGCGAGGGCTGGGGAAGGAAATATGGGGTGGTGGGTAAAAGGGCTGGGGAAGGAAATATGGGGTGATTGGTGTGAGTTCTGGGGGAGGAAATATTAAAGGCTGGAGAAGGATAAAGCAAATTGCTTAACTGAGCTAAAAAAGAACAACTTTGTTATAGTATTGCACACTGAAATAGCAATAAATCAGAAATCTACAGTTGATTGTCAATTAGTAGTAGAATAAGTAGAATCGTCGTCGATAAATAACTTAATAATTTCTGATTGCGAGAAATAAAGTAAGCAAAAGCAAGGCAGAAAAAAAGTAAAAGCAAAATGTTTAAAGGTACAAATGGAATATTTTAAAAAATCAATGTAGATAGAATAACAGTTTCATGGTCTACTAGCAGAAACGTTGCAAGTAATTAAACCAACCAAAGGTTATTTAAATTTTTCAAATAAAAATCCAAACAATATTAAAACGGCAGCCTTAAAAACCAGGTCGCCAGGCCCATAGCAACCGCGTAAGCTAACAAATTAGATCGCAGGCTCGAACCGCTGGCGAACACGTTCAATTGGAAGACATTCTGATAGGGATCTTTCCCGTCGTTAAAATTCATCGGACAATTATCGAATAGACGCTCGTTCTCGGTGAGCTCCAGCATCAAACTGGCGCTGTCCTCCGGGTAGGCGCTCGAGCTGATCTGGTTCGGCATGCACTTGGACGCCAGGCTCCGGGACAGGCGGTAGGTGCGCAGGCCGGTGCGTCGGTAGATCCAGCAGCGGAAATTGCCGACAACCGGGTCATCTGGGTCGTACGTGATCAGATAGGACTTGGCATCCTCCATCCAGTAGCCAACGCAGGTCAGAATGTTGTCGGCTACGTCGTACTCGGCTAGGGGTCGGCCGTTATGATCCAGCTTCATGCATCGGTCGACATCAAGTCTGAGCTGCTTGTTCTCGCCTGTGCAAGCGTACAGATCTGATTCTCTGAGCCCGTCCGGGCAAACGACTTGGACTCTAAAAATTTCAAGAGAAGAATATCCATTCAGCAAGTTCAATAGAAGATAGAGAAATTAAGGACACATAGATAGATATACAGATAAATAGATAGATAGATAGATAGATAGATAGATAGATAGATAGATAGATAGATAGATAGATAGATAGATAGATAGATAGATAGATAGATAGATAGATAGATAGATAGATATATAGATAGATAGACAGATAGATAGATAGATAGATAGATAGATAGATAGATAGATAGATAGATAGATAGATAGATAGATAGATAGATAGATAGATAGACAGATAGATAGATAGATTGATTGATAGACAGATAGATAGATAGATAGACAGATAGATAGATAGACAGACAGATAGATAGATAGATAGATAGATAGATAGATAGATAGATAGACAGATAGATAGACAGATAGATAGATAGACAGATAGGTAGATAGACAGATAGATTGATAGACAGATAGATAGATAGACAGATAGATAGATAGACAGATAGATAGATAGACAGATAGATTGATAAACAGATAGACAGATAGATAGATAGATTGATAGATAGATAGATAGATAGATAGATTGATAGATAGATAGATAGATAGCTCAAGCTACCTAGGCCGGATGGTGACGCCACCGGGTATTTTCGTGTAATATTTCTCAGCCTGCTGGCCAATCATGTTGAACTTGTAGCGGCCCTGCAGCGGGCAGTTGACCGGCACGGGAGGATTCAACACGAAGTACTCGTAGGTCCAGTCCACCTGGTCCATGGTGAAGCTGCCCCAGTGGCAGGCCTCGCGGAACCGGTTGCTCATGTAGGACGCACCTTCGCCGTGATTTGGATCGTGTTTGATGGGCTTGGACATCCGGAATCTGATGATGTTGTGATGCCGAGGCATGAAGTGCATGCACATGTAGTCCACGTCGCAACGGCCCTCGGTGACAACCGCCATTAGATAACGGGATTCTTGCGCCTGGGAGTGGGAAATTGGATCTTGACTGATTGAGTGACTGACTGACTAAATGACCGACTGACATACTGACTGACCTGGCGGCACACAAAGTAGACCTCCTCCCATTGGTACTGATCCAGCTGGCGTCGCATTTTGATGGTGGTGGAGTTGATATAAACGTCAGTCTGATATTCGGCCGGGTGGAACCAAACGCCGGTGAAATTTAACGGCAGGTTGCAGCCTGGACGCAGGTGCGGCACCTGGTCGCCGTCGTCTAGGGTCGGTCGGAGCACCAGCTTCATCGGTGACAAGTCGGGTGACTTCAGGGTGGAGCAATCGGCGTCCACAGTCATGCCCCAGCTGCAGCGGTTTGGGAATGTATGGTATGTGACTGAAAGTGCGATGGTTTGCGAGCTCGCATGGGGTTTTAGATGGCTGCGCGATTCTTATTGAGGCTGGAGGATGATTCTACGTGGGGTTGGAGAATGATTCTTCGTGGGGTTGGAGGATCATTCTTTATGGGGTTGGAGGATGATTCTACGTGGGGTTGGAGAATGATTCTTCGTGGGGTTGGAGGATCATTCTTTGTGGGGTTGGAGGATGATTCTTCGTGGGGTTGGAGAATGATTCTTCTTGAGGCTGGAGGAAGTTTCTTCGTGGGGTTGGAGAATGATTATTCTTGAGGCTAAAGGAAGTTTCTTCGTGGGGTTGGGGGATGATTCTTCGTGGGGTTGAAGGATGATTCTTCGTGAGGTGAGAGGATGATTCTTCGTGGGGTTGGAGGATCATTCTTTGTGGGGTTGGAGGATGATTCTTTGTGGGGTTGGAGGATGATTCTTCGTGGGGTTGGAGAATGATTCTTCTTGAGGCTGGAGGAAGTTTCTTCGTGGGGTTGGGGGATGATTCTTCGTGGGGTTGGAGGATGATTTAGTCATTTTTAGTGATAGCTAAAGCTAAAAAAACGTGTAAAAGTTAAAAAAATATTCGTGCAAATAAACTTTTGTGTCAAGCAATAGAAAACCAATTTTTAGCGTACGAGGAACAATAATAAAGCAGTTAGTGTGTGCTCAAGACTTGCTTAAGTGTGCAAAAAGTTCAAGTTATCTTTTCGTATCCGTCGTGCTGCTAGATAATGGGAGTTCTACCTCGTAATAAACAAAAAACAAATACCAAGCAGAACTTGATGCGATAGAAAAACCTGCCACTGATATAATATGCAAATGTTGTTTGTCTATCCAACAGCCACCAAGTGACGTCATTGAGTAGCTAAACTAAATAAGTTTTAAGTAGCTACGGGTTAGTGCACACATTGAGGAAGTTATTGGCAACATCTTAGTGGCTTACAGAGCCATTAGTGCGAACTAGCTTTGAGTGGTGTGCATGCAGTAGGCGTATACTCGTACATATGTCATTACCTTTCTTACTCTAGAATTTTCGCTATTTCTGACTGAAAAACATGATGAAATAATAACATATTAAGATGATAAATTAGCGCGAATTTTTATATTAAGTATCTTCTGTCCAAAGGTAACTCACCGATACAAAATGCTCCGCTCATTTTGATCCTTCCTAGTCACCAGGCAGCGATATTTAAACTTAATATCGCCCTGGTCCATGCCGATTGCAGCAAATACATTGTTATTGGTGTCCGTCCACATTCCGTAGCAGTAGTAGGTCTGCGCACCCTGGTCTTTCATCTCGGCTAGGCCGGGGCACAGGCCCCAATTAATGCTGGCTATGGAGTTGTCGCGCTCCTGAGAGCCGGCTCTTTGACACGCCTGTTTTATTCAATTTTTTTTTTAATCATGTGTACAGTCATTAAATCATTGAAAATCAAGCTGCGCAAATTCTGCATAACTGAACAAGCTAAAACCTATCAGAGACCAGATTCTAACACACAGGGCCAAGTTGAATTATAGAAAGTGAGGCGCGTTTTTAATCTAATTTTATAAGGGGTGGATACCAGAGACCCAAAAAGAAAAAATATTCAGAACAAAAATTTCAGAAAAGATGCAGGAGGATAGGAAAATAACAATGAAAACTTGCTAAATACATATTTATTCCGACAATATTTTAAGGATTTTCTTGTTGCATTGATTAACCATTTTCACCGTTTTTACTGTGTAATTAAAATACTAAAAATTAGATAAAATATCAGCACCAACTCTTGTTCGCGAATCTAATGGCAATTATAAATAGCAGCAGTTCAATAGCCAGCCCCGAAAGCATGATGAATTTTGTTCACCAAATAACAAAGCAAAAATCACAGGGCAGATTTACAAGTATCTAAGCTCGTGGTCAAGGAGTTACTGTAATAATTTCGGTTTGATATTTGAATATGAAAAAGTGAAATTTGTATATCTTTTATATACTCGTAGCTATACTTGATCAATTTTAAATGCAAAATCATATTACCTTGATTTTATTATTTAACGCATCACACGGCGTCCTCGACGAATCCTTGAGCTGATATGTGAACCAATAAACTCCCTCGAATATTGTTTTACAATTGTAGTGCTGATAATTCTGCGAGAAGCCGACAACAGCAAAACTGTAGCGATTGTTCATTTCAAATTGGACGCAGTCCGACCTCGCCTTGGCCTGATTGGTAGCATAGAAACCGCTGAGCTGGTACTGGACAACATTGACTGATTGCCAGTAAAGCTTCACGCAGAAATAAGTCTCCCCGACTGTTGTCTGGTTGCGGTAAAGTATTAGCAAGTTCCATTTGGATTTTTGTTCAGTTTCTACCCGGTTTCTATCAATTATTTCTATGCATCGACCAATACGAGTTTCAAAGTTGCCTTGGCGATAAGCTAATCCGGAATCGGATATGACAAACTCTGCGTTTTGGCCGCCGTCTATGGCAAACAGGGACATGATGTAGCGCCTGTCATCGCCCCGCAGTGGACAGCCAGTTGAGTTGACTGACTGAGCTGATGTCAATTGAAACAGCAGCGGTGCAAACAGCAGGGGAAATAGGCACAGAAGTGCTGCTTTGCATTGCAGCATTTTAAATATAGCTGCCGGAGTTTTCAATGCAAATATTTGTAAATAAATTGGAAACGAAATAAAAATAGTTTAAACTGATCTTTTTTAAATTCTTTAAATTAAATCAATATAGCATACTAAAGAGTCTTAGAAAAATAGCTACTGCATAGCTAGGTAAAAGTGCGAGTTAGTTTGGCTCAATAGGTAAAGTAGTTATTCTAGAAAATAATACTTGGTAAATTATAGAAAAAACATACATAATATAATGCATAATTTTTTAACAATTCAAGAAATATATTAATTTTAATTTTTTAAATTATTAATGCTGCTATAACTGTCTTTCAGAACCATGTAAAGGACCAATTATGAATTTATAATATTTTTCGAAAAGTGTCGTGACAGAAAAGGTAATGAATCAAAAAAACGATAAAATATTTTCTAACACATCCAAGACTTACAAAAAGCGATTTTACGAGACAAGCTAAATAAAAACAAATTTTCTTGCTACTTGTTAGCCTATGATAACGGGATTTATCCTTTCTTTTCCATTCGCATAAAATGTGCTTAAGTTAAGATACTTATCAAAACATTCATAAAAATTAACAATTTTCGATCCAAGTCATAAAAACCAGCCTAAATGACGATTCGTTGACAGACATTGACAATATTTTAATTTTGCCTTCTTTCCGCATTATTTCTTATAAAGTAATTATTTTTAAAACATTTACCGTTTTAACTGATTAAAACTAAATTTTTTGCAGAATTAATCTTATTACGTAAAACTGTTTTATTTTAAAGTATTTTCAGATAATCAGCGATATACGCAATTTTAAGTCCCACGACCAATAGTAAATATTTTAACAATGAAATAGTTTTTTGCACCTTTTTTATCACACTGTCTATTAAGAATTAACGATTTATTCTAAAACTAAAAATTCACGCATGTGACTTGAATTAATTAAAGTTGCTGTCCTCCAGAAAGCCTCATACATGAGCCCTTCTTTCATCAAGGACATCTTAAGATGTCCTTGCGTTTAGTTTAGTAACTAACTAGCTCTTCGGTGCCCCCCAGGGGGCGCAGACAGGCATTTTAAATCACTCGTGTACTCAACGGAAATCTCCCTAAGCTGCTAGAAAATCTCTGCAGCAAAGTTAAAGTCTCCCTAGAAGCATAATATCATTCCGTGTATTCAGAAAATCTACTGAAAGTCTCCCCGAGCAATTAGCAAATTGCCCCGAGCACTTGAAAAATCTCCCAACCAGCTAGATAATCTTTCTGATCAGCTGGAAAATTTTTGAGACCAGGAAAAAATTTTTCTCCAGCAGTAAAGTAAAAAACCCCGCCAGCAATTAGAAAATGCTACAATCAAATAGAAACTTTCCCCGGACAGTTTAAAATCCCCTAAGCGAGCGAAAAGCCCCCAGAGAAGAAAAATCTTCGGGTAAAAAATACCCCCCCCCCACAGACAGAGAATTCCCCAACCAGACAAAGAATCCCAAGCAGAAAAAAAGTCTCATGAGCAGTTGAAAATTCTACCCGAGGCAGTTGAAAAATCTTCCGGAGCATTTAAAATTAAAAAATCCCCTTTAAGCAGTTGTAAAATCTACCTGAGGCAGTTAGAAAAACTTCTCATGCAGTTAAAAAACTCATGGAGCATTTAGAAAACCCCCCTCGAGCAGTCCGAAATCACCAAAGCAGTTAAAAATCCCCCGATAAGATAGAAAATTTGTCCTAACAGTAAGAAATCCCCTAAAGCAGACAGAAAATTTCCATGAGCAGCTAGAATATCCCCATCAAGCAGTTAGAAAATCTAACAGTTCGCAGTTCGAAAAACTCCTCATGCAGTTAAAAATTTCCCGGACCACTTAGGAAATCCCCCTCAAGCAGTCCGAAAACAACCAAGCAGTTAGAAATCCCCTAATCAGACAGAAAAGTTCCTCGAGCTTTTAGAAAATCCCCAAGCAGACTGAAAATCTCCCTGACCAGTTAGAAAATCTCCTTCAAGCAGTCCAAAATCACCCAAGCAGCTAAAAATTTTTTCGAGCAGCCAAAAATCTTCCTCCAGGATAAGGTAGAAAACCCACGAACAGAAAAATCCCCCCTGTGGCGGTCATCGGCACGCGGCGCGGCAAGAGTGCAGCCGCACTCACGCTACAGCCCAGCCAGCCTACCCAATGGCTTACGCCGCCTCGCGGCTAGCGAGCACCAACCCCCTGCTGGCTAGGCCGGGGGCTTCTGATTGGCTGGGGGGTGACATTGATAACTTCGCCACTTACTGTATGCGAGCACCACCTCCCCACGCGCCCGTCTAGTCTCGCTGCTACTCTGCGTGCATAAAAACAAATAAACCGTCAGCCACGCTCTGAACTTTTCTCTGCGCAATTACTGGCCTCGCCAAATATATGCGAGCCGCCAAACCCCAGCAGTTAGAAAATCCCTTTTGAGAAGTCGGAAATTCCAATCAAATAGAAACTTTCCCCGAGCAGTGAGAAATCCGCTAAACATAGAAAAAACTTTTGCGAGCAGTCGGAAAATCTTTCCCCAGCAGTCAGGTAGAAAGCCCCTCAAGCAGAAGGAAAAATCCCCCAGCAGTTAGAAAATCCCCTTCTAGGAGTCAGAAATCCCCCAATCATAGAGAAAATTCCCTGAGCAGTCAGAAATCCCCCAAGTAAACAGAAAATTCCCCAAGCAGACTACCCGAACATTTATAAAATCCCCTTTCAGCAGTAAGAAGATATCTTCGAAGCAGACAGAAAACCTCCCTTAGCAATTAGAAAATCTTCCCGAACAGACAGAAAATATCCTTCGAGCAGTCAGACCGCCCACATTAGAAATCCCCCACTCACATAGAAAATTTTCCCGAGCAGTAAGAAGAGGTAGAAAATCTCTCAGGCAGACGGAAAATGTCCCCCCGAGCATTTAGAAAATTTTCTTCGAGCGGTCAGAAATTCCCAAGTAGACAGAAAAGTTTCCTAGCAGTTAGAAACTCTCCCAAGCAGTTAAAAAGAATTTGCGGGCAGTCAAAACTCCTCCCCGAGAAATTAAAAATCCCCCAGGCAGTTATAAAATCCCCTTCAAGCAGTCTCAGAAATCCAGCAATCATAAAGAAAATCACACGCGAGCAGTTACAAAGTCTCTCTGAGCCGATAGAAAATCCCCCAAGCAATTCGAAAATCTTCCCAAGCAGTGTAACAATACCATTTGAGCAGTAAAAAATCTCCCAAGCAGTTAGAATGTGCCGTTCGAGCTGTTAAAAATCTCCAGTCACAAAGATAATTTCCCCAAACAGCAAGAAATCCCTAAGCAAACAGAAAAATCTCAATAGAAGGTACAAAATCTTCCATGCCGAAAAATCTCCCCCGAGAAAGGTCGAAAATCCACTAAGCTGACAGAAAAACCTCCACGAGCATTTAGAAAATCCTCTTTGATCAGTCAGAAATTCTTCAAGCTGTTCCCTTCGAGCAGCTCGAAGTCCCCTTCGAGCAGTAAGAAATCTCCCAATCAGATAAAAAAAATTTCTCAGAGCAGTAAGAATATCTCCTTAAACAGTGGGAAAACTTCTGAACAGTAAGAAAATAGCTTCGAGCAGTTAGAAACCCCCTGAGTAGATAGAAAATTACCCCGAGCAATTAAAAATCCACAAAGCCGACAGAAAAGTTCCCCAAACAGCTAAAAAATCTTTCGAGCAGTGAGAAAATCTCCCCCAACGGTTGGAAACCTCCCAGCAGTGAGAAATCCTCGAAATCAGATAGAAATTTCCCTAAACAGATAAAAAAATCCTCAAAGCAAAGCAGACAGAAAATCTCCCGAGCATTTAGAAACTCCCTTCTTGCAGTTAGAAATCCCCAAGCTGACAGAAAATATCCCCGAGCAGTCTGAAATCCCGCAAGCAGACAGAAAATTTCCCCGAGCAGACTAAAATCCCCCAAGCAGTTAAAAAATCCCTTTTGAAAAGTCACAAATCCCGCAATCAAATAGAAACTTCCCCCGAGCAGTCTGAAATCCCCCAAAAAGTTAGAAAATCCCTTTTGAGAATTCGGAAATTCCCCAATCAAATAGAAACTTCCCCCGAGCATTCTGAAATCCCCCAAGCAGACAGAAAGTATCCCCCAAGCAGACAGAAAGTATCAACCAGCAGTCTGAAATCTCCCTAGCGGGTGGAAAAGTTCCCCAACCAGTTAGAAAGTCCCCTTCGAGTAGTTTAGAAAATCTCCCCGAGCAGTTAAAAAGTCTCCCGTAGCATTTAAAAGTCCCCATCGGGCAGTTAGAAATCCCCCAAGCATACAGCCAATTTTCCCGAGCAGTCTGAAACCCCCAAGCAGACAAAAAATCTCTGTCGAGCAGTTAGAAATCTCCCAAGCAGTTGGAAATTCCCCTTCGGGCCGTTAGAAATCCACAATCAGATAGAAAAAGGCAGAAAATACCAATCGAGCAGTAAAAAAGTTCCCTTGTCACTTAGAAATCTCCAAATCAGATAGAAAATTTTCCCGAGCAGTTAGACATCCCCTAATCAGTTAGAAAATTTACCCGAGAAGTTTGAAATCCCCCAATCAGACAGACAATCTCCCCGAGCATTCTGAAAATACCCTTCCAGCGGTTGGAAAAACTTCCCGATGCAGTAAGAAAACCTCCTTGAGCAGTAAAAAAATCTCCCAGAACATTTAGAAAATCCCATTGGAGCAGTCAGAAATCCACAAACAGTTAGAAAGTCTCCCAGCACCCTAACAGTCAGAAAATTTATAAGAGTCGTTAAAAAATCTCCCAAGCAGTTTGCAAATCCCCCTGAGCATCTAGGAAAACCCTAAAAGTGTAGAAAATTGTTCCCGAGCTTCTAGGAAAATCACTACAGCAGATAAAAAATCCTGCGAGCAGGTAGGAAGTCGCTATTATAACGCCTTATCAAAGACACATGCGCTTTAAGAAAATTAAGCTAATCACAATTTAAGATTTGGCAGGCTATCAGACTTACCGATCAGTATCGTGCTCGACGAAGACCTCTTAAACAGCTTTTGCTTCTTTGAAAAGTTTTCTAAATCTAACAGGGCTACAAAAACTAACATTCTTTACTTACTGACTGGAGACATGATTGGCAAATTCACTGCAGAACGGCCCACGGCTACTTAAATGAAAATATTTCGCTCAAGCATCCACACTTTTAAGCCAATTTATTCAATTTTGGCTCTCCAGCTGGGCGAGAAATAATCAATCGCTAATAAAATTTACACAGATTGCTTGAGCAGTTTTTCTATTGCCCTTGTGCAAAACCATTAAGCTAGGGCTGGGGCAGTGTAGTCTAGCTAGGTGAGAAAATTTATATTCTCTTCTTACCGGCGCGACAATTTAGGTAAACTTGGAGCAGTGTACTCTAGCTTTATGACGCAACCTTTTCAAATAAAAAAATAGACAGTGCAGAGTTTGAGAATTATTGGCCCGCGAATTGGAGCAGTGTACTCTAGCTTTATACCGCGAATTTTAACTGAGCACAAAACTTTATGACGCAATCTAAATTAAAATCAACATTCTGACAGTGCCGACTTTGACCTTTGTTGGCCTCGCATTGAAAGCATAAGAAAAACTCGTTTTTCGAATATTTAATCCCCTTCCACTTGGAGCAGAGCTTGCAAACTTTCACCGTCTCATCCTCAAAGAATTTGCAATCTTTTGGAGCAAATTTGATCAAAATCGGTTAAGCCGTTCGAGCTCTACATCGTTACGGAGAAAGCTGCCACAGACAGACAGATAGACAGACAGACAGACACACATTAGACATTTAGTATAGTAGATTGAGGGTGACTTAGCTGCATCGATCGTCATTTCGTAATATTTTTTCATGGTACATGCAAACATATAAATGTAGCTAGGTCAGAAAATGCTAAATTCTAATGTTTCTTTTAAAAAAATCGAGTTTTCGTTCAAAAACTACCTTATAGTTCCGAATTTCACAATCCAGTGGCACCGCCACAGGGGGGACAGGGGAGACATGTCTGCAGCTGCCAGATTATTGAGCCTAGGCTACCTAGCTATCTATTGTGTTCAATTTTGCTCTTTTCGCTCCTTATGCTACAGTGCATTGGCTCCGCGCTCTTTCTGTCACTGCTGCTGCTGGCTGGCCCTTGGCGTCCTAGATCACCGGGCTGTGCAGTTGTTGGGCTGTCGGTCAGGGTGCGACAAACGCGACTGATTAGATTTATGCCTACTTTGCTAAATAGGAGACCTACTTCGGGAATCTGGCTACTTCCAATTTTAACTCCTGCGACCTGACTCTGTGGGTCGGACTCTCCAATCAGTATGGCTCCCTGCATTCTTGAGAAATTCAGCGTTTGTACTGATTCACACAACCGGTTCACCATTGATGGTGCTATGACAACGCCAAAAAGCTATTTTAGCCACCTCTTTCACAACACTGAAACTTCATTAGACAAAAAACTTCACAACACCGAAAAATATGGCAAGAGACTAGATAGGACCGAAACTTCATAAGACCGAAACTTCATAGCTCCGAAAGGCAATATAAAGCTAAGCTCTGGCTATAATTTTCGGCGTTGTGAAGTTTTTTGTCTTATATGAAGTTTTGGTGTTATGAAGTTCGCGGAAAGTAAACAAAAGCCATGTCTTGCTGGTCTTTTAATACATGTACTTTAGTAACGGAAGATCCGATTTCCCCAGCTGCTTCAGAATATGTGCGTTTGACATTCGGTAATAATTATATGCAGCAGAGAATTACATCCAAATTCGCCCAGAGAAGTATGCGAAATACGATTCTTGATGATGCGGTTACCTAGTTAGCCGTTGTGTGCACATGTATTTCGAATAAATTACTGACAAACCTCATGAATCAATACAACTACATTTAAAGTGATGGTACAGCCATCTTCAGTTCTATCAAGCCAGCAGCTTCACGTCCTGAACGATGGGTCCCACGAAATCAGCAGGTGCCAGGAGCAGGAGCAGGCGGAATCAGTGACTTAACGATGCAGCGACCAGCGGACGGCTCATAGCACGGCGAATATGTATCGGGGGTAAAAATATCACATCGCAACGAGCACTCGTACACGCCTTTCGAGTAGTCAATAGCGTTTCCAACACAGTAGCGCATCCCTATCTCCGCATACAGCTGAGGATAGGGAATCTGCATCAATTCGCTATCCGCTGGAAACCTGAGAAATGCCATGAAGTCGCGAGTCAGAGTGTCCTCGTAGCCGTGGACGACTTCCACGTCGCCTGTTGGTGGAACGCAGCCGGGACCGAAGCAAAGGCAGCTGCTGAAGACAAGTAACAGAAGGAGGCTGATGCACTGGGCTGACGTCTGCATTTTCGAGTTAATTTTTTAAATTAAGGAGTTTCTTTGTAATTTTACGAACAGTTTCGAGAATTGTTAATGAACTGAAGGCAGCTAGTAGCTATGTTTAAATAGTTGTCAAGGAACGGAAGTTCGCTTAAATTAATGCGCTAAAATAATTCGAAAAGTCGTTAATTTTCTCAAATTAATTGTCAGTTTATTGATAGCTAAAATCCTGTGAGCACTTACATGTAAATGAAATACCATTTTAAAATGATTCTTTTTCGAAATTACCCGTTGCACTGAAGATTGCTCAAGCAGCAGATCTTCACCCTGGTTTTATGACAGCAGAATTTTCTAAAGAGCTGAATTATAGCTTTTTTACTCGTTTTTCTTGCCTGCATAAATCACAAATCAAGCTGAATAGAAAAAGTCAAATGTTTTCTGGTTTTAAAAACCGCTAAAAAGTGGAAATGCAAACTTTTAAATTGATTTTTGGATGGAGGCATTCGCTTAAAACCCATATTATATTCAGGCATATTGATGTCACAATGAGGACTATCGCTCAAATTTCATCGAACCATTCATAATAACACAGCGCTAAGAAAAGCAGCAATAGTCCTTTCCAATGACACCAACAAGGTCACTCAATCTAGTGGCTTCATACCTTAGTTAAGCCTAAACTTATAAGGTTCCCGAACAAGATCAAGGTGCAGTAGATTGAACAGCTTCGCGGATATTCACCGTGGACGTGCGTGATGAAATCATGTACATGTAGTTGGTCTGGTGCATGTCTAAAAAACGTGTGAACACTCCAATTCGATGCCAACCATCGGGGATTTTATTTTCTGTATAGGCTATGACATGTTTCTCTGAACGATCGGTATACTCAGGTACTCAGAATACAAAAATGGAAATCAAAATAAAACAAACAAAATTTACCATCAGACAAGAAATGGCGCAAAATTATAGTTTAAATGTACAAAAAATCGTGCTATGCGTTAATATTTTTCTAATAAAAGTACAGTATTTCGGCGCAGCTGCAGTTCTCTCGCAAATTTTTTATCGGCTGTGTAGCTATTTAGCTAGCTAGCTAAGGGGGCGAGTGGCTCGGCGGTCTAGCGCGTCTGCCTTGTGTGCCACTGGTCCAGGTTCGACCCCGCGTTGTAGGTTGGCTATTTTCCCTAGCGCAGTTTCGTGTGCAGGGTCACATTAATTTGGGGCCTTGTGCACGAATTGGTTGGGCTATGGGCCAGTTGTGCAATTTACGCCCATGAGGGCAACCCCCAAGGCATAGAGAGTGTACATGCCTGGAATTACCGGTTTGTACAAGTACACCCTATGTGAGTGCGTGACTGGGTGCCGGCCTGTGTGTGTGCCTATGCCTGCATACCGTATTTAGTGTGACTGAACGCGCTTCAGGAGTCAGCGCAATGGACAGTCATGCCCCATCGCTGGTTGTGGGACGATGTCGCTTTAAACGTCAAAGTGCCTACAGCCCTCCTGCAGATTTAGCTTAGCTTTTTAGCTATTTAGCTAATATTTGCTATGTTTTCGTAATGCCTTTGGAAATCGTCTTTCACCGCTTTTAACTTTTCGTCGGTGCAATCGCGAACAGAACAAGTGGACTTCGTTTTCTGTGTGGCTATCCTTGACATAGAGGGCAAAGTCTTTCCTGGTAGGGATTTTTTGGACAAAATGTCCATAGATTACTACGATCGAGTAAATTGTGATTACTAAGATGGAAAGCAGAAAATGACAGCTTATTATTATGTGGGCTCAAGCTGCTACTCAGGTAACACTCGATTGCTTGAGGGATTCACAAACTTAATGCAATAAAGTATAGTAGGAAGCGACCCAACTTCTAGCTGAGAAAAATTTTACCCGCCAAGTGCCAGCCAACAAATTCTGTGAATATCTGATACCAGCACTGGTGCAATACAGAATAGGTGATCCTTTTAGGCTGAACAAGGGAAATACGCTTGTAGCGTAAAGCCTAAATAACGCGTGTAGCCTAAATAAGATTTTTTATAAGGCGGTTGCCGAGTTAGCTGAGGTATATTTTGCTTAAAATAAACTGCAGAGAAACCTATCAACCAAACAAATATGGTGACGAAGCTGTCAACTTCAGTTCTATCAAGCCAGCAGCTTCACGTCTTGAACGATGGGTCCCACGAAATCAGCAGGTGCCAGGAGCGGGAGCCGGTGGAATCAGTGACTTAACAATGCAGCGACCAGCGGACGGATCATGGCAAAATGTATCGGGGGTAAAAATATCGCATCGCAGCGAGCACTCGTACAGGCCTTTCGAGTAGTCAATAGCGTTTCCAACACAGTAGCGCATCCCTAGCTCCGGATACAGCTGAGGATAGGGAATCTGCAACAATGCGCTCTCGGCCGGAAACCAAAGAAATGCCATGAAGTCGCGAGTCAGAGCGTCCTCGTAGCCGTTGACGACTTCCACGTCGCCTGTTGGTGGAAAGCAGCCGGGACTGAGGCAAAGGCAGCTGCTGAAGACGAAGAACAGCAGGATCACTGGGCCGATGCACTGGGCTGACGTCTGCATTTTCGAGTCACTTTGTTAAGCTAAGAATTTTCAGGTGGACAGCTGGCAGGTGAGTTTCGTTTTAATTTTCCGAACAGTTTCGAGAATTTTTAATGTACTGAAGGCAGTTAGTAGCTTTGTTTAAATAGTGGTCAAAGATCGGAAGTGCGTTTGAATGAATGCCCTAAAATAATTTGAAAAGTCGTTAACTCGCTCAAATAATGTTCAGTTTATTGGTTCATAAAGTATGTAAGCGACTCAGGGAGTTCAACTTTCAAACAAAAAAGCTATTTGTTTTAAATTGACCGCATACTACAAATGATTCAACCAGCCTTTTACCTGGTTTTATGACAGCGGAAGTCGTTAACGTTTCATTTCATAGGTAAGGAAAAAATTCAACTTTTTTATATTTTTTACATAAGCACCTTTTCAATAAATTCTTAAACGGAGGCAATAAGGCAATCGGAGGCAACAACCTAAATTCATTTTATTCTCATCAATTTTTTTGTATAACCAAGCACCACAAAAAGGACCGATAGGCCTTTCTTGTGAGACCACACGGTGCAACAATCTCGGTTACCGATTGATTTTTAGGTTCGTTGTGTTTGCCTATGAAACACTGGTTTCATAGGTGCCTCTAAAGCACCTTGGCGTTGTGTTAGCCTAAATGGCACAGGCCAGCGCGGCAATAAAATGACAATTTGGAGACCCAGTCGTACCCGATCTTTGAAGGCACCGCACCGACTTGTAGCTCGAGCGAGTACGTCAGACGTCCGTCAGCGTCCAAGTCTCGGCGTAACAGAGCATGATGGTCCCGAACACTGTCTGAAAAAAGCCCCCTCTCTGATGTTTTGGCAGGGCCTAAGATCCTGCTTAAGTTCTCAGTGACGCCTATGGTCATCGCGAATATGAGAAACTAAACCGTTGAGGTAAAAAAACCGCTGAAAGGGCGATAGTTCTGTTGACAGGCTGTCAGGCACCACGGGAGAAAATAGCAGCTTTAATGTCATTAGGCACGCAGAGCCGAATGCTAGCTGTCCAGTGCTAAAACATCAGCAATTGTGTCACGGTCACATGTCACCTTGCATCCCCACAACTGCGGCGTGCTCCGGCACATTGCACCCCCATCCCCCAAGCACCTTGGGAAGAGCGCGGCTCCGAAGAACTAGTCGAACGCCTGCAGGAAATCATCGAAGATAACAATATGAATCAAATGGTGTGTCTGCCACTCTTCACTGACTGAACCCAGATGCCTCGATTCGTCTCGACTTGGTGGGGCCTGTCGGGCTTATTCGAAACAAAGGCTATGTGGGCTGAACGAAGATCACAAATTAGAATTTAATGAGCAAGGCTCAGCGCCGGTCAGTAAATTAATTGATGCACACGAATTCAGAGCCAAATTGACAAACCCAACGCCGCCTCAGCCCTGTTGGACTATCAGCATCTTTGACTAACCCTAAATGGGTCGACTCAATCAGCTTATGTAGTTACTTGCGGACCTACGCACAATAGACAATTGAGTCAAGTAGGTTTACGACAGGTTTAGTGCATTTACGTCCTTTTCAGATCCTTCAATGTCATTTAAACTTGACAGGGCACTAGTCTATCTCAAGCGCAAATAATCGATTAACGCGTTTGTTACTTTGGTTACACGATAAATTGCGTTTATTAAGTAAAGGCATGAAACACTGAGTGTTGAAGTCTCAATGCAGTGTCCGTTATATTTTGTCACTGAATTGCTAGCTAATCTTTTTCTATAAAAATAAATTCGAGTTGCTCTTTATTTATTTATTTTAGTTACACTCGTATAACTTTTGTTTGACATACCTGTGGCATTCTATAATGCTATTATCGACTTGTACATTCAGCAGCTTTTTTGCTCAATAGAGTCACCGTGCGGGTAACTTCATATCTTCAGCGATTGATCTCCAAATTAGCAGTTGCAGGGAGCTGAAGCAGGCAGAATCAATGACTTAACGATGCAGCGACCGCCAACAAATGGCTCACATCACTGGTCGAACAGATTGGAGGCAAAAATTGGGCATCGCAACGAACACGATCGTACAGGCCCTTCGAGTAGCGCATTTTGAAACTCTGGACACAGCTGAGGATAGGGAATCTGCATGAATGCAGGATCTTCATCGAATCCTGAGTAATGTCATGAAACCGAGGTTCAGAGTGTCCTCATGCCTTTCCGCACGACATCCACGTCGCTTTGTTGAATGAAGCCCGGATCTAAACAGACGCAGTTGCTGAATACGCAGAACAGCAGAAGGCTGGTGCACTTGGCCGAAACTTGCATTTTGCAAATGATTAAAGAATTGTCAATGCTGAGTTCGCAATCAAATGAGCACAATAAAAGCTCATTATTGCCTCTGCAAATCAAACCAATAGCACTAAAATACTATCGATTAAAGTACGGTTTCTTGAGCTTCAAAGAAAATTAAAAATCACTCCCTGTGTAATTTGCTTCCAATTAATGTTTAGTAGACGCTATTACAAACGTAGTTAAAACTTAAGTCGAACAATTTTTCTATTACTTTTAATTAGACATTAGCAATACCCCAACGCATAATAGTACCTACTTAGGACCCCTACTACATTGAACTACCAATTCAAATTGTTGCCTTTGCGTTGCCTTGTCAATGTTTCAGTGAATAGTCACAATTAAATTCCAACTCCCTCGAATCCTCTTGTGGGCTAAAATTCCTCTTTAATTTTCCTATTACACAGCATTACTTCAGTTAAGTCACACCATCAAAGTTGTTTGTCACGTTGGAAGCCTGCAAACATACGAGAGAAACTGACATAGCCAGACAGTTGACGACTCAAGGACTCAAGGTCCTTGAAACGCCTTAGAGCTGGAGTTGACTTAACAAAATTATTTTTTTTTATTTTGTGTAAGAATGGCATACTAGAAGAGCCGTCTGCCCAGAAATTAAAATGAATTATGATTGGCAGAAGTCTCTTAGAAAAACAAAGCAGGAAATTTTTGCAGAAAATTCAGCACTTTCTATCCTGCTCTCGTGGGCACGAGATGCAAAGAAATGAAAATGTTTTAAAGTAGCCAATCATAAAATCTGTCTACGTACGAGCTATATTAGTGGATACTCAGCTGAAAATATTCTTCGATATTTTTTTGTACACAGGATCTGAATCACATCATGTCGATTAAATTATTTTTTCTGTTGCTGCCTGTTCTTTGCAGCCAAGCTATCATTGCTTCGACCTCGGCTTGTCCAGCTCCGTTCAACCTCGAGGCCGGCAAGTGCGTGTTCGTGAGCACAGCAGATCAACAGCTCGACTGGTGCTCAGCTAATCGCCAGTGCGCACACATGGGAGGCGAACTGCTCAACTCGTACAGCTCGCTGAAGCTGATGGGCAGCATGGCGAGCTTTAGCGTGAGCAACAATATTTGGCTCGGATTGACTGACTTGGCCGACGAGAGAAACGCCAGCAGGTCCGGCTGGCGGATGATCAACAACAAGGGAACTCTGCCGCTGAATGACACTCTTTGGTCAGTTGCTGGTGAGCCAAATAATGACGTCGGTGAGAACTGCATCATTCAGTACATGTGGGCTGGAAAATTGGCCAATTACTTTTGCCTTTTATCATGCGTATTCGCGTGCGAGTGGACTCCAACCAGTGCTCTGTCGCCTTTAACTGTCGTTGTCTGGAAGAAAACTCCGTTCAAGCGCACCAGCTACCACTCTGACTACTGCTTCGCCGATCTGACGCAAATTTACAGCGCCATCGAGTGCGCTGCTGTTGGCACAAAGTATAGAAACAGCCGCAATGCGCTGTACAACAGGAAGCTGAGACTGTGCCGCCTGCTGCTGTTCACTGACGCTCAGGTCGAGCAGGCTATCGAGAACAGCGCCGACTGGGTCAAGTTCAGCCTTGAATGAGCCGTTTCTGAACGCCTGGCGCTTGGGTACCGGCACCTTAGCGATGCAACAGTTTTCAGTAAAATGCTTCGAAGAAATTAATGAGTTGTAGGTTGATAGTTCAGATAGTAATCACAATGGAGAGTTTGATTGGCAAAGAAGGACAGCTAGGATGAGTAGAAAAATCGGGGAAGACCACAGAAAGGGAGTTGACGCAGCCTCTCAACCAATATTGAAAATAGAAACCATGGTAAGGATCTTTTTCACTTTTTATAGTTTTAGTGCTGCACATCGGTTAAGTGTGTTTAAACTTTATCCTATGTTTTGATTTTTTGAAGGTTAATTCAACCGCTCTTTTTTAGTTAATTAGTGTTCCCCTTTGAATGACTGTAGCAAATTCTAAAATTTGTGTCTGTGTGTGCTGTGTAGTAGAGGGTAGTGTAACCTCAGTCTATTTTTTGTGTTGCTTTCTTTCGAGCTACTAACATGTCATAAAATTAAAGTAAATGCAGAAACACAAACCTCTCTGCTATTTAAAGGTAGATTGAAAAGCGAAAAACTTAACACTCAAGTTGACCCTGAACCAATTAAAAAAGGTGACCATACCGTATTGAGAATTAAAGTCAAATTGCATAAATATTTTTACTTGCTTAATTTACCTTGAATTTGTTATAATTATGAAATGCACAGACTGTTTTAGGCTTTTACCTGTAGGATTATTTTTTATGTTGACTTTTTTTCCTGGTTTGCAGTTATATTTCAACGAATCATTAAACTGCCTCCATGCAGTATTAAGAAGTGAGCCGCCTAAATATGATGCCATATGTAAAACCGTGAAATCATTACAATGTCCTCACACCCCTCACATAAAGAAATTTGCCTTGTTAATGAGCTGGCAGCACGTCGTTTGCCTGCGTTCAGTTTGGCTGCCGACGTTTGCCGGTCGATGTTTGCCAGGGGTCATTTTGTTGGCCGATGTTTTCTGGTGGAAGTGAATCGCCGGATGTACATACATGTTTAAACATGTACCTTATGAGTAACTTGCATGCAAAGTATTAGTATGATAAGAACTGATACGAATATTTGAAAATGTATGAACATATTTGTCTCGTTAAATCTACATATGGTGATCAACTTCCACCGGAAAACATCCCGCCGACAAATTTCCTAACGACAAACGTCGACCGACAAACTGCTCGCAAGGAAAATTCGTAGACCCGAATGAGCTAGTACATAAATAGCCAACAGAAAACAGCATAAAGAATTAACACAAAGCTCTTCGAGATTTCGGGGCACACACTGTGTATGTACAAATGGGAGGCGAGTGGCTCGGTGGTCTAGCATTGTGTGCCACTGGTCCAGGTTCGGCCCCGCGTTGTATGTTGGCTATTTTTCCGAAGTCATAGAGAGTGTAAAATGCTGGAACCGCCGCTTGTACGCCCTATGTTCAACTTTTTCTTGCAATTGATACTACTGGCTATCTTATGACGCATGAGTTTTGGTTACGAACGTCATCTTTAATTAATGACTCCATTAATCGTTGATATTAGGACTTATTCGGATTAATGAAATTCTTGTGGCACTGGAGGCTACGTACGCTACTGAAAGCAACAGGGAAGAAATGAAAGCAAAGTTGGAGATTAGCTTGTTGCGTGCATAGTGACCGAGCCTCAAAGAATTGGTTGAAAAGCCATGAAAAATGGAAATATGAAATATGTAATACTTTCATGGAAAAATTAAGACTTTATTTAAGAATCATTTTTCATATTCATTTCACTCTTTGCTATCATCTTAGTCCACTTACGAGTAAAAGTCGTAAAGAATAACGAAAAAAGACAAAATCTGGTTTGAGTTACCCTAAAGTCATCAGCGACGAAGTCTATTTTCAAAATTATTGTTTGGATATTACATGGCCATCTTTGACAAACAATATTTTGAGCCACGCCGCTGTCCTATAACTTACATTTTTGGTACATTTTTGGCAAATTTGTTATTGATCGGAGCTGTGATGACGTAATCAAGGTTAAAGCCACGGCGTAAGTTCAGCCAATCAGACACGAGCATGCAATAGTGTACAATATGTCATATGTACATAGACAGAAATGAATACAGAGGCAGAACTACCCTCTCTATACTCTAAGAGAGCAAGGTAAGCTAGCTACACTAGTTACCCCACTGGTTCATGAATGATGGATGAAAATTTTTACATCCTTAAATGTAAAAATCCTGCAAGTGTATTGCTTAAAAGCATAAGTTGCTTCCTTGATTTGGTCTCGAACACACGACCTTCCGGCAGGAGTCGGAAGCCCTAACTATATACGAAATACTAAAACGGCTCTTCAATTTTCGCATTACACAATGATGCTTTGGTTGATTTGAATGGTTTGTTGGTTTTAGCAAGTGAACTTAGCTAGTACGACGTAAAACTAAAATGACTTAAGCTGACTGGCTGGCGCATGATCAACGGAAAAGAAACCCTGCCGCTGAATGACACGCTTTGGATTTCGACTGAGCCAAATGGCGGTGGAGAGAATTGCATTGTGCGGTACGGATTACCGGCAAAACTTGGCAATAACAAATGCTTCAGAGTGCACAGATTCGCGTGCGAGTGGACAACAACAAGTGCTTCGCCGTCTTCAAGCATCGCTATCTGGAAGAAAACTCTGTTCAAGCGCACCAGCTACAACAATGACTACTGCTTCACCGACTTACCGCAAACTCGTAGCGCCATCGAGTGCGCTGCCGCTGCCACGAAATCAAGAAACAGCCGCAATGTGCTGTACAACAGCAAGCTGAGACTGTGCCGCCTGCTGCTGTTCACCGACGCTCAGGTCGAGAAAGAAATCGAGAACAGCGCCGAGTGGGTCAAGTTTAGCCTGGATTGAGCAGTTTCTGAACACACGGCCAACTAACTTGGATGAGTGTTTTATATTGCACAGGGATACAAAGGAGTTATTGCAAAGTACAGAAGGAAACGAGTGGAGGTAATGATAAGACAGTAGACAAGTGTGTGACTACGAGTAATGTTAGGAAAGAACAATTAAAAATTGCTTTAGAAAAATAGAGGTTTTTGTTCGAAGCTTTTCATAAATGTTTTTCGTAATTTTATCTTGCCTTTTTTTTTATTTTAATATGACCAAAATTTTTATCAAGTTTTTTTTCAAAATTCTATGAAACTGAAGGTAATAATTTAAACTTTTCCGTGTTTTTCTACTTATAGTATGCTGAATCACAAATTCTACAGCGTTTTTTTCTACAGAAGTTGTGAATATTTAGAAAAATTTACAGAAATTTGTTCTGCCGAATCAATTTATAATATTTAATGATTTAATGTAAGTTACGAGTATGCTATACCCTAAACTTAAAAAACTTAATTGAACCTTTCTTTGCAGTGATATTTTCAATAGATTTCTATAACAGGAGTGTTTTTTGCCTTCTTGTGTACTAATCAATGGACAATTCAAATTAGTCCATTGTCGGTTTGTTCGAGTTGATTCAAATAGCTAGACCTCTTTATGATAACTTGAAGTCATACATAAAATATTTGACAAATATTTAAATAGGGGTTATCGTTGTATTTGATTGATTGTGTAGTCTTGCACAAATCTTGGGCAAGTATACTGACAGAATTTGGATTAAAAATATAGTTTTTAAAAAAGTTTACTCTGTTCGCCCTACTAAATATCAACAAAAAGATGTTAACGAAAACGTAGCATAATAAATTTAATTTATCAAAAAGTACGGTAAAGTATACGTTTTATTAAATAGTTTGGCGAGGAAAAATTGGAAATACTAATCAGCAAGTATAATAATGCAGGCTCTGTCTTCCGATTTTTTCATATCTTTGTTATACGTAGAAGGCGAAGAAGTCTAAGCATTGCGACTTCTAGATATAATTATTTTAGCTGGCTAAAAGATATTTTCGACGTCTGTAATATCGATAAAAATTAATTAACTGACTTGAATGCTCAATGTACAAAGCTTTACCAGTGTCTTTCACTCTGAGTTGAGATATATTGATTAGTAGAATACGCATCTGACCTTTCATGCTCTCGAAATTATCTGTCAAAATATTTGACGAAAATCCAAATCATATCGGTATTCGATGATTTCATTGTTTATTCATTCTTCATGGAATGACTGAGAAGCTGTAGTTTAGTGACCTGCCTTCTGACCGGAAGGTCGCGGGTTCGAGCCTTGGCTCTAGAGGACAAAATTTCCATCCAGCTGAGATCGGGTGGGTACCAGTTTGAGCTGGGTAAATTTAGAGTGGGTGTTGCGGCCTCTCCAGCCCGTCAGGACTGAGCAGCTGTACACAGCACTCGGATGCGCCGCTTAACTATAGCTGCGGCTGTGCCGTGGGCTGTACATCTGGTCTCTAAATTATTTTATTCTATTATCCATCAAAATTGCACTATCCAGAAAATTTTTGTGGACATCTCGCAATGATGCCCGTTTTCGTTTGGATTCATATCATTGCGATCATAGCGATATAAAAATAATAGTAGCTATAAGTATTGCTAATGCGTTTAATTTTCATATCATGTCATTTTATTAATAAAAAACTGAATAGAATTAGAAGCACAAAGAAATAGTACAATTGCATACAAACAATGAAAATTTGTTACTCCACCTATAGCCATGGTCCAAATAACGAGATAGGGTCCCTCCCAAGAAACAAAGATCCACCCACACATGCTTAGAGCAGAACTGAGTAACCTCTCACCCAACCAATCAGTAGCTTAACCCTTTGGTTAAGTCGATAGCTGCGAGACTTAGGATCATCGCCTAAATTGTTAAGTCGCTCGTCGCCCAAATCACAGCTGCTGCTAAACCGTACGCGAACTTTTAGGGGTAGGAAAAATTAGAGTAGATAAAAGGTCGGCCACTGGGCAATATATCATTCGACTGTAAAATGTAACGAAATAAAAAGTCAATCACGTGACTACCTAGATTCTATAGACGCTAAAGCTAACAATATTAATTTTTTATTGTGGAATAATTTGGGTAAACGGGTAAAAATATATGTGCGTCAAACATACTACTAACAGCGTCCAATATGCTTATGATGGCGTTAGAAGACCCTGAGCGCCAGGCCAGCTAATGAAAAAAGTGATTAAAGCTACCTGTAAGCTACCTCATTAAAGCTACCTGTCTATTCATCTATTGGTCTGTTGATCCCTTGATTTATCTAGCATGCATCCGGCCAGGTGATTTTACCATAAAAATTGGCTTACAACAAACAGTTTTATCGCTTGACTTTTTTGCAAATCAAATAGCAAGTATTTGACTTAAGCCCGGTCCGATGGAAGACGAACAAACAAATTAATGTGTGTGTGTGTGTGTGTGTGTGTGTGTGTGTGTGTGTGTGCAGTCCATTTAGTACTATTTCAGTTTGCAAATAGCAATTTAACAAGCAAGGCAGTTACCGCATCAAAAAGTCTGAAATAATCAAATATACACGTAGCTTCCAGTCGGATTACGATGGATTAAATTTCATAGCATTTACTACGAAGCACAGCAGATGCATTAGCTGTGTCAACAGAAGCTGCGACGCCATCTGCAACTATAGCAGAGCCTCGCAGAGGCTCCCAAATGTCCTTGGAAACTTTTAAAAATGTTAACAAGAGTCATTTTTATCACAAAATAAAAAAATCGCTGTTGTTATGTTTTAAAAATGACCTGTAAGTCTGACGCAGACGAAGAAACTACCTAGGCAATTTCCCACACTATTTCTATTAGTCGAATTTGCTGTTAAAAGATGATAATTTTTTATGGTTAAAAGCATGTGGACACTTTGCAAAGTTTTACCATGTACTCCGAGGCAATCAAATGCGAAAAAACAAACTTTTTTTCCACGAGGCTTATCCTAAACGAAAGATCAGCTAGCATTTACTGAGGCCCATCTTCGAAATGCATTAATTTTGCACTATCGACTCGACTAGAGCACTAATGTTAGCGACTAAGTAGCTCTGTGAAAATAAAATAAGAAAAAATTGTGTGCAGACAAAATTGACACATTTTGTTTCCCTCTCGTCTCCAGGGTAACGCGACAAATGGAAAGACTTTTACCGGGGTGAGAATGAGCCAATTGCAATCCTTATATATTTTTTGGGATATAAAGCTACTTATTTGATAATACGAGCTATGAATGCTTGCAGTTGGCGGCTTACCAGATTTGACTAACATCATGGTTACTAAATTATTTTTTCTGTTTCTGCCTGTTCTTTGCAGCCAAGCTATCATCGTTTCGACCTCGGCTTGCCAAGCTCCGTACAACCTCGAGGCCGGCAAGTGCGTGTTCGGGAGCACAACAGATCAACAGCTCGACTGGTGCTCAGCTAATCGCCAGTGCGCACACATGGGAGGCGAACTGCTCAACTCGTACAGCTCGCTGAAGCTGATGGGCAGCATGGCGAGCTTTAGCGTGAGCAACAATATTTGGCTCGGATTGACTGACTTGGCCGACGAGAGAAACGCCAGCAGGTCCGGCTGGCGGATGATCAACGACAAGGGAACTCTGCCGCTGAATGACACGCTTTGGTCAGTTGCTGATGAGCCAAATAACGACATCAACGAGAATTGCATCATTCAGTACATGTGGGCTGGAAAACTTGGCAATTACCATTGCTCTTCATCACTCAAATTCGCGTGCGAGTGGACTCCAACTGCTACTTCATTGCATCATCAAACTGTCAGCGTGTGGCAGAAAACTTCGTTCAAGCGCACCAGCTACCACTCTGACTACTGCTTCACCGATCTGCCGCAAATTCACAGCGCCATCGAGTGCGCTGCCGCTGCCACGAGGTCAAGAAACAGCCGCAATGTGCTGTACAACAGGAAGCTGAGGCTGTGCCGCCTGCTGCTGTTCACCGACGCTCAGGTTGAGAAAGAAATCGAGAACAGCGCAGACTGGGTCAAGTTCAGCCTGGATTGAGTCGTTTCTGAACGCCTGGCGCCTGGGTACTGACACCCGGATAGAAGAGACAATGATCGACGTAATGCTAATAAATAAGAGAGGAAAGAGACATGAAATATTGAAGAACAACGGATTTTTTACTAAGTAAAGTGACTACTTTTTACCATGAGCTCGATGATATTCTTTTTCGAGTATTTTTAGTATGAGTTTTCCTGAAAATTTAATTCTTATAATTGCTAGATTTTCACTGAAACTTTTATGTTGATTATAGTATGAGAATCTCGATCTTTTCAAAATGATAATTATCTCGTATTATAACTAGTTTTGACGGCGTCCTTTATTATGTTGTACACTTCTCGTAGCTACCAAGTAGGGCTGGCGAAACTAAAGCTAAATCTGAACTTTGACGCTTAAAGCGACATCGTCCCACAACCAGCGACTGGGCATGACTGTCCATTGCGCTGACTCCTGAAGCGCGTTCAGTCACACTAAATACGGTATGCAGGCATAGGCACACACACAGGCCGGCACCCAGTCACGCACTCACATAGGGTGTACAAAACGGTAATTCCAGGAATGTACACTCTCTATGTGCGTAAATTGCACAACTGGCCCATAGCCCAACCAATTCGTGCACAAGGCCCCAAATTAATGTGACCCTGCACATAAAACCGCGCTAGGGAAAATAGCCAACTTTAAAACGCGGGGTCGAACCTGGACCAGTGGCACACAAGGCAGACGCGCTAGACCGCCGAGCCACTCGCCCTCTTAAATAAGGGCTGGCACATGTCAAGTTAAAGTAGCTATAAAACCGTTTTAGACGTCAATGCACTTGTTTAACAACAAACTCTTGCAGTTAAGGTCCGTTTAATTATTTATGTATTTTATGTGTTGCACAGACAACAAAATTAATGCAATTTGCAGCCAATGCTTAAAGCATATTTTACACAAAATACAGCTAGTATACAAATTGACAAAAATATTAATATTCGTATAAGATGGAACGGTACAAGACGTTTCAACAGACTTCGAAAATTATCAATAGAGAACTACGACTTATATTCAAGCTTACAGATAACTTTCAAGCATATGGAATGCATTTATGAGTGAATTAGCTGTACACAACAAAACATATCGGCAAATAAAAATGAGGTGATTACCAATTTTTAAATCTTGAATATGTTGACTAGTGTCGAAAATAGTTGAGAACATTCGAAAAGACACGTGTTCGAACATAACCAAATGGACGCAAATAAAACAATTAGTCTTACCGAGCGTTCAGTAAATAAAACACGGTACTATATTTCACGATCATAGATAGGGCCTCAGGGTAACAATAGTGCAATATTCAGGAAAAAAATAAGTTCTTTGATGACAGTGCTAGTGAGCAGGAAACTTCGATCGAATCATTTATGGGACATCGGTTCGTGAGCTGTCTTTATGGTACACTCGCAAACTACAAACACAACAACTCCTCGGTCAGTTCAAGACGGACAGACAGACAAGGAACACTAATAAATAAATGAGAAAAATGTGACAGAGAGGCTAGGTAATTCGACAGCATGTCAATCAAACTCGACAGCTGTGCTGCCTGACGCCGATTACGCTGCCAACTGGTACGCCAATTGTTGGCACATTGTTCGGGTTGAACGGCTCGGGTGGTTTCGCTTTGCGCAAACTCGCGTAGCCAGCGGCGCTGACTAAGGAAGCCGAATTCGTTGTTGCTATGGAAGCCGCCAGGTGATGCTGCTGCTGCTGCTGATGCTGCTTGTCACGCCGATAGTCCAACGTGCGCCATTCGCTATTCTTCTCGAGATTGATGGCCACTTTTTTCTCCTGCAGCGGAGCCGATTTCGGCGGAGATGAGCTCGAAAGAGGCGACATTTCTACGGGCCGAATAGCGGCCGCGGGACTTGGTCGGGGCGCCGACTTCAACTGCTTGACGCTGACTCGTCCCACGGACGATAGTGGTCGATTGCGCTGGCCACCGTAGAACGAATGCTGCTGCTTCTGCTGCTGTTGTTGATGCAACGATGGTAGAAGAAAAGTAGCAGAGCCTTCGGCTGGCTCGTTGGGAATGTCGCAAGCCAATATAAGCTCGGAACAATCCGAGTGCTGATGGCTTCGGTGACCGTTTTTAGAGGCAACACCACTGACGCCTCCCATGCTGCTACTGTTGGGGCACGCAGCGAGTCGAGCAGCTGTGGTTGATCTCGAGGATGAGCCGTTTGTGTCTGAGAAGGATTTCAATCATACTAAAGGTGTTAGCGACAATAAAGAACTGAAAAAAGCCTGTTTAAAGTTTCAAATTGGATTATAGAGTCACTTACGATAACGATTGGTGTCCGATTGCAACAACTGTTGCTGCAAAATGTTTTGCTGTTGCTGCTGCAGCTTAGCAGAGCGCCTACGTCTGCCGATGTAGACTGAACAGATGACCAAATTGATCAAAACCAGGGCGCTTATTCCGATCAGGGTGAGGAACCACCACTTCTCGTAGAGAGCTGAAGCGCCGGTGCCTCCGAAACTGCTGCCACCAACGCTCAACGGCGCGGAAACATAATCGCAAATATTACTCGGACTAGAAATTTTCACGGAGGGCGGCTGCTGCTTTGAAGCAATCAAACGAAATCGATGCTCGCGTCCGCGTGGCAACAATCGATCCCAATCGATGAGTATCGGACTGATCGACGATTTCGTTGACGAGTCAGTTGTTGATGCCATGATAAATCGATGAACCACTTTCCAGACTGATGGTTTCTCGTCCAGGTCGCTCCGGGCTATGGACTGGACCAGAATTGCGTCGGCATTTTTCAATTCTGAACTAGCCAAGGTCCAGTTGAGTTTCACTCCCGAATAACTGGCTTTGCAGGCAATCAATTTTGGAGAATTTGGCGATCCCCGAGTTGGCCCGGTGGTGACATTCACTATTGAATCGGCGCCCCAACCAGCCGACGTGGCTGCTGCTAAAGCAAATTGATAAACAGAGTTTTCTTTCAGGCTGTCAACAGTGTAACTGCCTGCCGGTTCGGCCATGGTGACAATGTAGGGCGCGGTCACGGCTGCTATTGCTGATCTTCTTGACACTGAGTGCGGTTGACTCGAGCCCGACTGAATGCTGGAGATTTTTCTGTAGCCTAGATTAATGATTAAAACAAATTCTGGTGTATTTTGGGAAAATTTATCCTACTGAGGACAGTAAAACAAAACTTACTCAATCGGTATTTAACCACAACGCCATTGGGTCTGGCAGGCTGACTCCACATCAGGTTGGCCTCATTCGGGGTCACATAGACGGCTCGAAATTTGTGAACAGGTCCCGGCCTGGCCTGGGGAGTTTCCACCTGAACCGGAGCGGTGCTGTTCGGGCCCTCTCCGGCCGGGTTAACAGCACAAACTACGAACTGATAGCGGGAAAACGGCAACAACCAGTCGAGACGAGCCTCACGTTTCGAGCTCGGCAAAGTTATTGATCCGCTGGCTGGATGCGCTGCAGCAGCGGGTTGCTGCTCCGACTGCAGCAAATCGTAGTACAATCTGTAGCCTAGTAGTGGACCGTTTTGCCTATCAAGTGCAGGCGCTTCCCAACTGCACACGACATCGGAAATGCCCGAGTGACACAACAGCGACGTGGGCGGCGCTTCTGGTGCGGCTTCGCCAACGTAGACCAGCTGCAGCTGGCTGACCGGCCCGGTGCCGTGGGCATTTTCAGCGGCAAGGCTAACCTCATAGTACACGTGCTGAGTGAGGCCGGAGACTGTTGCTTCTGTGGCTTTCCAGCTTAACTTCTCCTGGCGCGGCTCTTGCTCCTGCAGCTGCCGTTTTCGTTGCTGAAAGGAAGTGGAAGACAACTCTGGAAACCAAGGCTCAAAGGTAAGGCGATAAGCAGCTAGCGACTTGGCGTCCGAGGGATTGCAAGCCCAATCGGCCTCGCTTAGTAACGGTTTCCATGCCACTCGAACTCCGGATCGACCGTACGAAGTCAGAACCAGATTTTTCGGCGGTATCCTTGGCGTCGACGGCTTTGTTCGTCGAGGAGGCGTTGCCTTCGACCAATTGTCGCTTTGGTTGGGCGTGTCGCCCCGAGCCAGTAGACGAAACTGGTACTGTCGATAAGGCTTCAGGTCATAGACTGTGACCTGACGGGTTACGTTGCTGCTTTCATCCTGAAACGTTTGCGAAGTTATTGTTAGCCATCGTTATTCATGAACATCAGCAATCAACAATTTATAGTTTTAATGACGACTACTTACTCCAGAAACAATTCTTGCTGACAAAGTGTCGATAGAAATGCTCCAACTAACATTTTTCGGCAGTTCTGTCACCAAAATTGTGTAGTTTCTTGGCTGCGGTGATGCTTGGATCCAGGTGATGTCAGCCGAATTGGACGTGACTCGAACCACGGCTGGTGACGTGGGAATAGACGGCTGCTTTGGCGGTCTACTCAAACTAGCTGGACAAAGAGCTCTAGCTGACGGACCTTCAGCTGATCCGTCGGAACTCAAGCCGGCAACTAATACATGATTTCTACACGGGACAGTCCCTTGTGTAGGCGGCGAGTAGCACAGCTGATTGGCTGGCTGGTCATCAATTTTATCGCCCCAGCGTATTCGATAGCCCGTCAGCTCGATGCCCGGGTATTTCGGCGGCAGCCAGCACACCTTGACCTTTGCTGATGTCCAGTCAAAATAGACCAGCTGCGGTGCCTCGTAGGGCTTAGCACTCGGAGGAGTTTTCACTGAAATTGAATCGGCAACGGGCGTCCAGGGACCGCGACCACGACGGTTATTGGCGGCAGCCATCACGAGGTATCGAGTTGCGGGCTTCAATCCGCCGTCACCACCTTGGGAAATCACGCCAGTCAAGCTGACGGTATCGATCTGAGCGAAGATGGCCGACGATGGCGGCAGTTTTGGCAAATCGACAACGTCTGTGGTGCTGGACACTTCAAATACTGCAGCAGTGTAGCTTGTGACACCACTGGTATCGTTCAATTGTCTCAGCTTGATACTGATTGACAGTTTTGGCCATGAAGACTCTAGAACACTGACGTCCGCTATGTTTGGCACTGTCAGCGGAGCCGAGTCCCATGTGACGGCTTCCACAGGCGAGCTGGCGATTGATCCCGCCAAGCCGAGGGCCAAGACTCGAACTCGATACCTTTGGCTAGGCAGTAGCGACTCCAGCAAGTGGTAACTACCTGACGGATCGTTGATTCGTCCGTTTGAGGCGTTTTGCCACAGCGGTTCGCCTCCATCGACGATGCTAAATTGCACCTGAAGGTTGGTTATACGAGATCATACGAGAATCATCCTTCGTTTACGTAGAAAAAAAAATTTAAGGGAGCCTTAAATCCAGAAGGAAATTTGTGCCATGGAGCAAGGCGCTTAATCCTGCTTTAGTCTACCCAGCTGAGATCGGGTACCACTGTGAGCTTGGTAAATTTAGTGTGGGCCTTTAATTCAACTACTAACACACTCGTACTATGCTTCAGTCATCCTGGTGATGGAACTGAAACGGCTATTCTTCGCGAAAGGCCGATTTGTATAAAAGACAAATTGAATAGGGCAATGAAACTTTAGCGAAACATTCGCACCAAAATTTTGACACACTGAAGGAGGATAAGAATTTGGTCACGAAAAATCCAAATGTTTTTAAGTTGGTTTCATAGAGAAGATTCCTTGGTACATAGAAAGACAATAGTTAGTAACTCCAGCAGCATCAAACGACACCGCAACAAACCTGATAGCCGTAAGCCGGCCCGCACCAAGTTGCTGCCTCCAACGGAAGCCACCGAGCCGCTAGCTGGCTGGCTGACCTCACTCGGAGCGTCAAATTAGCCGGTGGTCTCTCCGGCGGCGTCGGCTCCGTAGCAAACCAGTCGGTAGTCGGCGACGACGGCGGCGAGACTCCGCGACTGTTTTTGGCCGACAATCTCAGACGATAGCGAGTGAAAGGTTGCAGGCCTTCCAACAGCAGCTGCTGTGATTCATCTGTTGGAGACGTAGTATTTTAAAAGCATTTGTCTAAATTATCTCTAGGATCTAGAAATCTGACTGCACCAGAAGCTCACCAGACCGCCAGCTGTCCGAGTCACCCTCCGGCACAGGAATCTCCTTCATCGCCATCCAGTCGCTAGCGACCGGATCTCCGTCGCCTCCGAAGCCGCCTTCAACAAGCGCTCGTTGCACCTCCGGTAGCCAGGCGGTTACCGGCGCGCCGCCGTCACTAATTGGCGGCAGAAATTGCAGCCGCAGCGAGCGCGGCTGAATACCGACAACTCGAAGTTGTCGGGGCGAGTCGGGCGTCGAGGCGCGTTGCTTAGTGACTAGCTCGACGGTTGACGGGGATCCAACGCCGGCGGAATTGACGGCGGACACGGCCACCCGATAGCGCGTGCTCGGACTCAGGCCGGTCAAATCGTAGCGCCTCGGACTAATTGCTACGTCAACTGTGCGTTTGTTGCTTAGCAACATCGCATCGTTAGCAACAACAGGTTGCCAGGAGATTCGATAGCCTGTCACTATGCCGTTTGGTCTCAGCGGAGTTCGCCAACTAATTCTAGCCGATGTGTCTCGAACTCGCGACAATTTCAATTGTCCTCTAGGAGCTTCCGGCGCGTCTGGCGACGTTGTCATGGCAACCGGAGGCGACGATGCCGGGCCGAAACCGGCGCCAGTTTGCGCTCGAACCGACACCAAATAGCGAGTGTGCGGTCGTAGACCGTCGAAGATGAGGCGGACTCGGGAATTTGAGTCGGCGATTCGGTTCGGAGAGATGGACTGCTCAATCCTGACGCAGGGCTCCGGTGCTTCGTCGTCAGCGCTGGCGGATTCGGCCTCGGCTGTGCCTGGAATTCCCAGCGCAGGAGTGCGCATTGGAACAGTGTCTGTTTCCGCAGTTCTTTCCTATCTTACCATTAGTTAGAGAGTTCATTTCTGCTTAGAGTTATTAAACATCCATAGAGGGTTAAAATCAAATAGCTAAATACCATCGTGATCTGATTTCTAAATACCAGAAAAATCCCATCGTGAACTGATTCTCGAAATCTAAAAAAATCGCATCCTGAGCTGTTAAAAACCCCCAAAAAATCCCATCTCGAACAGTTTCTAAATCTCATAAAAATCCCAAGCTGAGTGGATTTAAAATCCAAAAAATCCCATCCTAAATCCCTAGAAACTAAAAACGATCATCAATCATCTCACCAGTCATGTCGCATTCGGCAGCAATCGTGTAGCCAACCAACCTGCCCGGCAACTGCGCCCTAGGCAGCGCGTCGAATTCAATTCGCGCCGAGCGCGCCGACACAAGCGCCACGGACAGACCGGGCGGCGCCGATGTCGGCCGTCCCTCGGCGGTTCTGGCGGTGGCTGGCGTCGCGGTCCAGGGTCCGCGGCCTTGCACGTTGACGCACGCGATCCAGACGTTGTACTCGGTATCCGGCTGAAGATTTGGCAAAATTTGCGATGTTGCATCCGGATTGGTGACGTTCAGCTCGCGCTGGCTAACCGACAACCCGGCGATGGAATAGCGCAGCCGGTAGCCCACAAGGCGGCCCTGGCGATGTCGCGGTTCCGGAGGCTGCCAGCTGGCCAGCAAGCTGCTGTTGGACTGGCCACCGGTGACGAAGAATGAGCGCGGCGGGCCTGACGGAGCTGCAAAGTCATCATCGGTAGGGGGGTGGATGAATTGGAGCGAGGGATTTAAGAAAACTGCACAGATTGTCTAATTTATCCCCAAGTAAACTACACAGATTTTAAAATTTATCCCCTAATAACCCACACAGATAGGGAGGCGAGTGGCTCGGCGGTCTGGCGCGTCTGCCTTGTGTGCCACTGGTCCAGGTTCGACCCCGCATTGTAGGTTGGCTATTTTCCCTAGCGCGGTTTCGTGTGCAGGTCACATTAATTTGGGGCCTTGTGCACGAATTGGTTGGGCTATGGGCCAGTTGTGCAATTTACGCCCATGAGGGCAACCCCCCAGGCATAGAGAGTGTAAATTCCTGGAATTACCGGTTTGTACACCCTATGTAAGTGCGTGACTGGTTGCCGGCCTGTGTGTGTGTCTATGCCTGCATACCGTATTTAGTGTGACTGAACGCGCTTCAGGAGTCAGCGCAATGGACAGTCATGCCCCATCGCTGGTTGTGGGACGATGTCGCTTTAAGCGTCAAAGTGCCCACAGCCCTTCTGCAGATTTAGTTAGTTTATAGTTAACCCACAAAGATTGTCAAATTTATCTCCTAATAAACTACACATATTGTCAGATTTATCCCATCAGAAACCAAAAAACCAGTTAAAATTATCCTTAAAAAAACTCACGCCTCGGCGGCAGTTTGATCCAATCGCTGGGATTTGACTCTGTGCTAAATCCCAACTTGTTGATAGCCAGCACGCGGAACCGATAGGCAACCCCGGCCGAGCTCAACAAGCTGGTTGACAAGCAGACCGAGCGCTCCTGGAACCGGCCATCGGCGCTGCCCCGATCGATACGCCGGGCCGCCTTCCAGCTATCCAGCGGTTGGCCGTTGACTTGAAATTGCACGGCGTAGCCCGTGATCGGCGAGTGACCGTCGAATGGAGCCGGCGACCAGGTGACCTGAATGCCGCCAACTGACCGGCAGTCGTTGGCCTCGATACTTGCACTTTTAGCATCCGGATTAGCAATTACTAGGCCAGTGTTTGGTGGACCTGAAGAGAATTAAAGGTTGTCTATATTATTATCTTAGTTTTCAAGCGCTTATATTTAGTATTTAAGCATTCGAATGCTTCACGGATGCTATAGACTACTTAAAAGTAGGTAGATAGACTTATCCCGCAATCCCAACTAAAACAAGTTGAGCTCGTAGCTAAATTTCGTAGCTCCTTAAGAATTGAGTAGCTTACTTCATTCCATAATCCTTTCTGTGAATTTTGAGGGCTGTGTACAGCTTCTAAGTTCCTCAGCTCACACCAAGTACCCACTGAGTCTCAGCTAGGTGGACTGAAGCAGTGTGGGATTTAAATGCCTTGCTCAAACACAAAAATTGTCTCCTAGAGCTACTGGTTCTGAAGATCCTTTTAGTCAAAAGACAGATGCCCTAGCAACTTCTCTATTTGTCACAGAAGCCACACAAAACTAACCCGGCGATATGGGCAGCTCGGTGACCACCAGCTGAATTGTCGCTTCATCGGGTCCTCCACCAGCCTCTCCAGCATCGGCTGTGCATTTGTAATAACCAGCGTCGCTCGGGCTCAAATTGTCGATGATCAACTGGTCTGACTGTAAATTGGCGCCTCCAGCGACTCGATTCACAACTGGACGATAGACGGCTCCGCTCTGAGCAGCTCGATAGTGCCATCTGATCCGAAGCTGGCTCAACAGGCGGGAGTCGGCTATGGATGAGCATTGAAGTCGAGCGTTCGAACCTTTCGGTGATTCGATTCGGCGCTCTGGTCGAGGCCAAATTCTCGTTCGGTCTGTTGTGGAAATGTCGTAAATTATGCATTTTAAGGATCTTTTTGAAGTAGCAAAAGCACTAGAATGTGAGGAATTGGGGAAGATACTCCCACTCAATCATACCAGAGATTGGGAAGATACTCCCACTCAAGCATACCAGAGATTGGGAAGATACTCCCACTGAAGCAAAACAGAGATTGGGGAAGATTCTCCCACTCAAGCATACCAGAGATTGGGGAAGATTCTCCCACTCAAGCATACCAGAGATTGGGGAAGATACTCCCACTGAAGAACCTGGACAGGGTAAGCACTGCCTCTGATTTACTTGGAAAGGAGTTCTAAAAAACTAATTAACATTTGATATTTCCGAGATTGCGAACTCAAAATTTGCTTCCGCCTACTATTAATGAGTAGAATGAAACGGAAATTAACATAGCAATCATTTTAGAAGTAGAAATTTATTGAATGCTACTGATAAAACCATTCAGGAAATTAAGCCTATTTTGCTTTAAAAACCAGCTAAACTAAATAGCTCACGCAAAAAATCCAATTTCAAACGATATTCTAGTCTGTGAACATTAAAAATTAATTCTAACTCTGTCGCACAGTGACAGATCATTTCCGCTCTACGTTTTAAACAAATTAATTCAGGCATGGATCCAATTCAAACTGATTTTCTAGCTGAATGCACGACAATATTAATCCAGCATGATGATGTTAAACGATCTTAACTTTCGTTTTTTTACTCACTGTAGACATTCAGGCTAAAAGCGGCCTCAATTCGTCCAGATTCGCTGGTTGCTATGCACTTGTATTCACCGGCGTCCTTAGTAACCAGCCTGGTGATTGACAGGCTGCCATCTAATCGGTGAATTCGTTCGTTGTGCAGAATCGGATTTTCATCTGAAAAAAAATTTCGTAAACCAATGAGCCAGTGGCATCTTTCATTAATCAAGATTAAAAACCGGACATTCACCTTTGAGCCACAGAATTCGAGGCTTCGGAGCGCCTACAGCGGCGCAGTCAAATGTCATCGAGTTGTCAACAACTCCCGTGGCGTCTGAGGGACGCTTCGTGAATTTCGGACTGCTACCTGGAAATTGTTTATGTTTTGGTGATGCTGTAAGCTATTTTGCTAGTCAAACGCTCATTGGCTGATGAAGGATTAGCCAATCAGATTTCGGGAATCGGAATTTAAAGAATCGAAAAATAAGACATTGGGCTGTAAATATTAATATAGTGCCACAAAAACTCCAGTCAAAAAAAAATTTTCATCAAAATTTTTATAACGTGTTTTTATGGTGTCAAGAAAATACCGGCCCATAATTACATCAGGTTTGTTTGGATCTGCTTATTAACAGCAAAATCATTGGATCCAATTAAATTTAATTAAAGAAGACATTAGAACTTTTCATACTCGTAGATAACAAGAAAATAAGCAAAATATTGGCTCTGGTGTGGTCAGAAATGAGGACAAAAATAATTAGCTGAAGATAAACAACGTCTGCAACAAATTCCTCTTCCTCGTCTCGCCGTATTAATTAAACGGGGAGATCGGCATAGGATTAAGCAATTTCAGACTATCAAATGGAGAAGAGCATTGAGTCGATGGAAAGTGAAAAATTTAATAATGAAAAAACTGAACGAGCCGCGGTGAAGAAGCCAGCAATCGAGGCGGAAATTAACGAAATGACTAAACACGGGCCCTGCTATAATGGGATTGCGCAACGACCATTTGAAATGAGGCGCTTGCATACAGTGGATTCTATGCATTGAAAACATTCTGGCTGATAAACAAAGACTTTGGTCTTCGTTTTAGTCAATCCCGAGTGCCTAGGATATTTTATTTTAATAACGATCCTTATTGATTTTCTATTCTGGCGCCGCTGCTTTTTTATTCTGGCGCCGCTGATTTTCTATTCTGGCGCCGCTGCTTTTTTATTCTGGCGCCGCTGATTTTCTATTCTGGCGCCGCTGCTATTTTATTCTGGCGCCGCTGCTATTTTATTCTGGCGCCGCTGCTATTTTATCCTGGCGTCGCTGCTATTCCATTCTTGCGCCCAAGATTTTCCATCATGTTTTTTTATTTTATGCTTAATCCGCTTTAGTTAACAGAGATAATTAAAAGTTTGCTTTCAGACAGGAAATTCTGGCTGGCCACAAAAAAATCCCAAAATAGATCACATGAGCCCAATTAGGAGAATTTGTCAAGCTGAAACAGACAATTTCAGCTTTTATTTAAACTTATCGATGCGTTATAAAAAAACAAAAAAACGCACGAGCAAGTCATTCGATGCAGGGACATTGTATATTTTTACCTCCATAGAGTCTGGTTAGTCTCTGTCCAAAGTCCGATATTTCTATATAATAAAACCTTGTATAATATACCTAACATAATATATATATATATACGATAGTTGCATGGGAGACGCACGGATTGTGCAAAGATTATGCAATAGCACGATTTCTCTCTCTCGTCTCCATAGCCATAGGGGATCGCTGGGGGAATACAGAGGTGAGCGGCCTAGGAGGCAGAGGGATCGCACAGGACATGAACAGAAAATAATGTCTTTTACTAAACTATATAGGCCAGGCTAGGGTAATTCCGAAACCTCCTTGGGATGGGAAGCTGTTATCGCTGAAGAAAAGGGAGGTGCGCTCGGGGTTTTTTGTTCAGTCGCTTTTGAGGTGAGCGGGTGAGTCATTTGCGACGGCTGAGAGGCGCGCGGGGTAAGTCTCATCATTATCCATCATACTGAGACGTTGGAAATGTTCTCAGAGCTAATGCACGCCTCCCTCCCTCGACAATTAGGGATTTTAAAACACGATTGCTTTGATGGTGTGGATCTACCTTAAGTCAAAATAAATAACACACTGACTTTTGTTCATTGTCAAGGGGGCGAGTGGCTCGGCGGTCTAGCGCGTTTGCCTTGTGTGACACTGGTCCAGGTTCAACCCCGCATTGTAGATTGACTATGGGCCAGTTGTGCAATTTACGCCCATGAGGGTTGCGCCCATAGAGAATGTACGAGTACATGCCTTGAATTACCGGTTTGTACACCCTGTGTGAGTGCGTGACTGGATGCTGGCCTGTGTGTGTGTCTATGCCTGCATACCGTATTTAGTGTGACTGAACGCGCTTCAGGAGTCAGCGCAATGGACAGTCATGCCCCGTCGCTGGTTGTGGGACGATGTCGCTTTAAGCGTCAAAGTGCCTGCAACCTCTTTGGTCGCATCAATAGAGACTAAAAAGTTGAAAAACAATAATTCTGTTGCGATAAGAGCAAAAAGTCCAACATCAATAGATTTTTCTGCTTTTTTTCTATGGAGACTTCTGAACGCTCATTCAGGATCTACAAGAGCAAAGCCCCCGAAGCTACAAACCCGCAATCGTTCAGCAATGTTGGACCAACAGGCAAGTGTAGTAGAGTGGACAACCAGCAAAGTCAAGAGCAATAATCGACCAGAAGTGGCGCCAGTTCCTCCCATTGCGAATCCCCTTGACCCAGCCACCTCCCCCTCCCTGAAGGCGAGCGCCTAATTTTTCCAAGAAAAAAAAGAATTTAAGACAATAAATATTTAGAAATATCCGACTGAAAATAAGACAGCAGAAATGAAATCCAGAAAGTGGAAGAGAGAGAGAGAGGCTGGATCTCTTGCACAGTTTTTGAGGACACTTATATAATTTATGTTTGTTAATGATCGTTGCAGACTTATGAATAGCCAATGAAGTGAACCATCAGATAAATAATTTAATCCCATCGAGTTGTTTTGCATAGCAAAATCGTCCACTAGCAGGGGTGAAATTGTGGAGTAAAAATGATTTATACACTGCTTAAAAAACTGAGAGTTGTGTAAATTGTTTGTGCTACTTCCTTAAAAAGTACTACTTTCTTAAAAAACTGCATATGCATGACTTGATTTACTGTGTGCGTTTCAATGTACATCTAGCTGTAAATTTAGGTGTTAATTACACTATACATTTGTACATTTGCAATCTCCCGACCTTACTGGGAGTGTACATCTAGATGACAAAAGGAATCAATGGATTATCTCACTGGTCCGTCTGCCCATGAAGCCTCAGAATACTTTAATTTCTATAAAAAACAAACATTTTAAAACTTAAATGATTTTTTAAGTTTTTTAAGACGCTAAACTTTTTTGTTTGGGCAGTTTTTTTTAACGTTGGATTCTAGGAAAAAAATACTCAATGATACAATGTAAAATTTTTTTGAGGATTTTAATTTTTTTTCCTCATTTATTGCTGGTGACATTAAAAATGTAATTCGTTCTACGGCAAAAAAAACTGCCTAGTTGTAACATTTTTCATTGAAAATTTTTCTTCAGTTTTCAGATTGCTTGCTAAAGCCAACAAGAAAATGATCAATAGCGAAAGAAACTCAGCTATTAGACCGCCAAGCAAAAAAATGAAGCCCCGAGGGTAGAGGCGGAGCAAGGAAAACAGAAAAAGAAGCTTCTTCCATCAATTCATGCGTCCTCTCTGACGGAAGTGTCGAGAGCAGGCAGGCAGGCGTGTTGCGGATCGGACAAACGCGGCGCTTGATAATAAAAAAAACTGGACAAAGGCATGACAGAAAAAACATCTGCCAAATAAAAGGGACGCCCGGGTAACAAGGTGTTTTGATGCTCTCATCAGCGGGTAAATGGCCTGTGATCAAGGGTTTCTTCATTCCATTAGCAAGTGGACTGTTTTGATTAATTGAAGCCCCAGAATGCTGGTGTGGAGAGCTGGGGTGTTGCGATTGTGTCTTGAAATGCGTCACTATGCTTTTAGCAACTCGAGTCAGGGGATGGCCAAGTCAACTTACAGCATAATAAATTAATACTGTAAGAATTGACAGATACTTTGACAGACGGATAGATTTCATAGACAGACAGACAGACAGACAGACACACACACAGACAGACAGACACACAGACAGACAGACAGAGAGACAGACAGACAGACAGACAGACAGACAGACAGACGGACAGACAGACAGACAGACACACAGACAGACACACAGACAGACAGACAGACAGACAGACAAACAGACAGACACACACAGACAGACAGACAGACAGACAGACAAACAGACAGACACACACAGACAGACACACACAGACAGACACACACAGACAGACAGACAGACAGACAGACAGACAGACAGACGGACAGACAGACACACAGACAGACAGACAGACAGACAGACACACAGACGGACAGACACACAGACAGACAGACAGACAGACAGACAGACAGACGGACAGACAGACACACAGACAGACACACAGACAGACACACAGACAGACAGACAGACAAATGGACAGACAGACAGACAGACAGACAGACAGACAGACGGACAGACAGACAGACGGACAGACAGACACACAGACAGACAGACAGACAGACAGACACACAGACAGACACACAGACAGACAGACAGACAGACAGACACACAGACAGACACACAGACAGACACACAGACAGACAGACAGACAAATGGGCAGACAGATAGACAGACAGACAGACAGACAGACAGACGGACAGACAGACAGACAGACAGTCAGACAGACAGACAGAGACACAGACAGACAGACAGACAGACAGACAGAGAGATAGATAGATAGAAAGATAAATACATAGATAGATAGACGGAAGACAGATGGACTCAAAGCCAAATTGACGCTCTTAAAGTCGCCAAAATCAAGTGTGAAACCGCGTAAGAAACCAAGGCAGAAAAACCAAGGAAATTAAGGTTCACAATCATAAACTTTGAAAGCAAGTTAGTTTAGCCAAAGAAAATGCAACTTGTCTCGCCTTTCACAAAAAAATTTCAACCAGCACCACTGGATGCACGCAGGCATGCAAATCCAGTACAGCAGGCGTGACAAAAATCCGATTTCGCTACTAAAAAAGTATCGATTAAGAAAAAAATTGGTTGCGTCTAAAACAGAAACAAAACTGCGCATAAAAATAACTAGGCAAAGATTTTTCGCCTTAGAATAAGTTTTCGCTTGTTTTTTTGCTTCGACATTGCCAACCTAAAGCTATTTTAATCGGTTTTGTTCCTAACGACCTCGATTTTTGACAAACAAATTCAGATTTATTTTTCTACTGTTTGGTGGGTTGCAAAAAACGTCCGCAACTTTTGCATGATTTTTTTCGGTGGCTTCCGGGAAGCAAAAATCTAAAACTTAAGCGGAAACAAATGAAATTTTTTTGTTTGAGTTTAGTAAAAGCAGTTTTATTCGAAGCATTAAACCAACTGTTGATGGATGATAAGGTAGTCGTGTACAGAAAAAAAATAAAATTAGAAACCCGAACTTTCGACCATTTGCACGGCGCATCCGAGTGCTGTGTACAGCTGCTCAGCCTGACGGGCTGGAGGGGCCGCTGGAGGGCTCGAACCCACGACCTTCTGGTCAATAAGACAGTTGTTCTAGCAACTAAACTATAACTCCTTCCCCCAGTCGGTGGAGAAGACGGGATAAGGGTACAGGTGCGAAGAGGAGGAAAATAAGGAGTAGAGGTTTAGAACGAAGAGAATAATTGGAGCCGTTTTTACAGCCACCGATATGTATCTTAATTTAATTAAGAGGATGAACTTAATTCTACTAAGCTAGATGAGTGACATATTGGAGATGCGAGCTGGTTGACTGGATAACGTATTGAGCGGGACAGGCATACGCATCAAAAAGTTCATAAATATTTCTGTCTTACTAATTCAATACAGAGCAAAACGAAGCAGATGGGGACAGTTTCCCAAAATACACTCGTAAGAGCAAGCTAATCTAAAAAAATCCCCAATATTTTTACGCTCCCAAACCAGCAAAACAAAACATCGAAGAACTAACTCACTTTCAACTCTCAACCAAGAGGTGTGATAATCCTCTCCAGCGCTGTTTTCGGCGAAGCACTGGAATATGGCGGAGTCCTCTGGCTGCACGTTGAACAGGTGAAGATAGCCGTTTGGCTGCACCGAATATCTGAAATGTTGTCATGGTATTTTGTTTGGTAAAAAAAATTGATTGACAACAGACCTTCGACCCGATTTGCAGCTCTAGGGCTCAGTCCTGACCGCAACAACCACCCTAAATTTTCCCAGCTCACAAACTTGTACCCGATCTCAGCTGGGTGGACTGAAGCAATGTGGGATTAAGTGACTCACTCAAGGACACAAATTTGGTCTCCTAGAACTGGGGATCGAACTCCCAACCTTTCGGTCAATCAGAATGTTGGTTCTTTTTCTTATTCCTAAGGTGCTCTGATGGAGTCAAAACAAATTGTTAGAATATTTTAACCTAAGGGTGTCATACGGGTCAAGTTTCATGTTGAACACTTTTTAATAATTGTTAAAGTAGCGCATTCAAGATAGTCATTGCGAATTATTTTCAACAAAAACAGTATCTATACTAGCTCTTCGGTGCCCCCCCAGGGGGGCGCAGACAGGCATTTTAAATCACTCATTTACTCAACGGAAATCTCCCTAAGCTGCCAGAAAATCTCTGCAGCAAAATTAAAGTCTCCCTAGAAACATAATATCCTTCCGTGCATTCAGAAAATCTACTGAAAGTCTCCCCGCATTTTGCCAATTGCCCCAAGCACTTTAAAAAAAAAATCTCCCAAACAGCTAGATAATCTTTCCGAGCAGCTGGAAAATTTTTGAGAGCAGTCAAAAAATCTTCCCCCAGCAGAAAAGTAAAAAAACCTTGCCAGCAGTTAGAAAATCCCCCAATCAAATAGAAACTTTCCCCGGGCAGTTAAAAATCCCCTAAGAAGGCCGAAAAGCCCCCAGAGAATAAAAATCTTCGGGTAAAAAATACCCCCACAGACAGAGAATTCCCCAACCAGACAAAGAATCCCAGGAAGAAAAAAGTCTCATGATCAGTTGGAAATTCTACCCAAGGCAGTTGAAAAATCTTCCGGAGCATTTAGGAAATCCCCTTTAAGCAGTTGGAAAATCTACCTGAGGCAGTTGGAAAAACTTATCATGCAGTTAAAAAACTCATGGAGCATTTAGAAAACCCCCTTCGAGCAGTCCGAAATCACCAAAGCAGTTAGAAATCCCCCGATAAGATAGAAAATTTGTCCTAACAGTAAGAAATCCCCTAAGCAGACAGAAAATTTTCATGAGCAGCTAGAATATCCCCATCCAGCAGTTAGAAAATCTATCCGAGGCAGTTAGAAAAACTCCTCATGCAGTTAAAAATCTCCCCGACCATTTAGAAAATCCCCCTCCAGCAGTCCGAAAACACCCAAGCAGTTAGAAATTCCCTAATCAGACAGAAAAGTTCCTCGAGCAGTTAGAAAATCCCCAAGCAGACTAAAAATCTCCCTGAGCAGTTAGAAAATCTCCTTCAAGCAGTGCAAAATAACCCAAGCAGCTAGAAAATTTTTTGAGAGCAGCCGAAAAATCTTCCTCCAGGATAAGGTAGAAAACCCACGAGCAGAAAAAATCCCACAAGCAGTTAGAAAATCCCTTTTGAGAAGTCGGAAATTCCAATCAAATAGAAACTTTCTTCGAGCAGTCAGAAATCCCCTAAACATAGAAAAAAGTTTTGCGAGCAGTCGGAAAATCTTTCCCCAGCAGTCAGGTAGAAAGCCCCTCAAGCAGACGGAAACCCCCCCGCAGTTAGAAAATCCACTTCTAGGAGTCAGAAATCCCCCAAGTAAACAAAAAATTCCCAAAGCAGACTACTCGAACATTTATAAAATCCCCCAAGTAAACAGAAAATTCCCCAAGCAGACTACTCGAACATTTATAAAATCCCCTTTCAGCACTTAGAAGAAATCCCCCAAGCAGACAGAAAACCTCCCTAAGCAATTAGAAAATCTTCCCGAACAGACAAAAAATACCGTTCGAGCAGTCAGACACTACCCAAGTAGTTAAAAAGTCCTCTTCGAGCAGTTAGAAAATCTTCCAGGAGCATTTACAAAGACCCTTCGAGCAGTCAAAAATCCCCTAAGAAGTAGAAAAGTCCAGTTCGGGCAGTCAGAAATCCCCCAAGAAAACAGAAAATTCCTCAAGCAGACTACCCGAACATTTATGAAATCCCCTTTGAGCAGTAAGAAGATATCCTCGAAGCAGACAGAAAACCTCCCTTAGCATTAGATTTGATATTAGATTAGATTAGAAAACCTTCCCAAGCAGATAAAAAATACCCTTCGAGCAGTCAGACATCGCCTAAGTAGTTAAAAAGTCCTCTTCGAGCAGTTAGAAAATCTTCCTAAGCAAGCAGAAAATCTCGCCGAGCATTTAGAAAGACCCTTCGAGCAGTCAAAAACCCCCCAAGAAGTAAAAAAGTCCAGTTCGGGCAGTCAGAAATCCCCAAATCAGGTGGAAAATATTCCGGAGCTGTTAGAAATCCCCCAAGCAGACAAAAAAGTTCCCGGGCAGTAAAAAATCTGCCAGAGCAGTTAGAAAAAATTCCCTAGCAGTTAAGAAATCCCCCTGCAGCATTAAAAATTTCCAAGTCAACCGAAAAATTCCCCGAGGAGAAAAAAATCGCCCAAGTAGTTAGGAAATTCCCCTGCAGCGTTCTCAGAAATCCCCCAATCCGATAGAAAATCACACCGAGCAATTATAAAATCTCCTTGAGCAGACAGAAAATCCCCCAAGCAGACAGAAAATCTCACTGAGCAATTAGAGAATCTTCCCGAAAAGTTTGAAAATACCTTTAAAGCAGTCAGGAATCTCCTAAGCAGTTAGAAAGTCCCTTTCGAACTGTTAGAAATCCCCCACCCTCATAGAAAATTTTCCCGAGCAGTAAGAAATCGAAGAGGTAGAAAATCTCCCAGGCAGAAGGAAAATGTCCCCCCGAGCATTTAGAAAATTTTCTTCGAGCAGTCAGAAATTCCCAAGTAGACAGAAAAGTTCCCTAGCAGTTAGAAAATCTCCCAAGCAGTTAGGAAAGTGCCGTTCGAGCTGTTAAAAATCCCCAGTCACAAAGATAATTTCCCAAAACAGCAAGAAATCCCTAAGCAAACAGAAAAATCTCAATAGGAGGTACAAAATCTCCCAAGCCGAAAAATCTCCCCCGAGTAAGTTCGAAAATCCACTAAGCTGACAGAAAAAACTCCACGAGCATTTAGAAAATCCTCTTTGATCAGTCAGAAATTCTCCAAGCTGTTCCCTTCGAGCAGCTCGAAGTCCCCGTCGAGCAGTCCCAATAAGATAAAAAAATTTCTCAGAGCAGTTAGAAATCTTCCCGAGCAGTAAGAATATCTCCTTAAACAGTTGGAAAACTTCCGAACAGTAAGAAAATAGCTTCGAGCAGTTAGAAATCCCCTGATTAGATAGAAAATTACCCCAAGCAGTTACAAATCCACAAAGCTAACAGAAAAGTTCCCCAAGCAGTTACAAATCCACAAAGCTAACAGAAAAGTTGCCCAAGCAGTTAAAAAATTTTCGAGCAGTGAGAAAATCTCCCCCAACGGTTGGAAACCTAGCAGTCAGAAATCCCCGCAATCTCCCTATCCCGATCGATAGAAATCTCCCTAAACAGATAAAAAATCATCAAAGCAGACAGAAAATCCCCCGGGCCATTTAGAAAATCCCCCTCGAGCAGTCCGAAAACAACCAAGCAGTTAGAAATCCCCTAATCAGATAGAAAAGTTCATCGAGCAGTTAGAAAGTCTCCCTGAGCAGTTAGAAAATCTCCATCAAGCAGTTGGAAACCTCCCAGCAGTCAAAAATCCCCGGAATCAGATAAAAATCTCCCTAAACAGATAAAAAATCCTCAAAACAGACAGAAAATCTCCAGGGCATTTTGAAACTCTTTTCGGGCAGTTAGAAATCCCTAATCAAATAGAAACTTCCCCGAGCAGTCTGAAATCCGCCAAAAAGTTAGAAAATCCCTTTTGGGAAGTCGGAACTTCCCCAATCAAATAGAAACTTCCCCCGATCAGTCTGAAATCCTTCGAGTAGTTTAGAAAATCTCCCCGAGCATTTAAAAAGTCCCCCTCGGGCAGTTAGAAATCTCCCAAGCATACAGCAAATTTCCCCGAGCAGTCTGAAACCCCCAAGCAGACAAAAAATCTCTTTCGAGCAGTTAGAAATCCCCCCAGCAGTTGGAAATTCCCCTTCGGGCCATTAGAAATCCACAATCAGATAGAAAATGTCCCAAAACAGTTATAAATCTCCCAAGCAGACAGAAAAGCTCCCCGAGCATATAGAAAATCCCCAGAAGAAGGCAGAAAATACCAATCGTGCAGTCAAGAAATCCCCTAGCACTTAAAAAAGTTCCCTTGGAAGCACTTACGAGTAGACATCCCCTAATCAGTTAGAAAATTTCGCCGAGAAGCTTGAAATCCCCCAATCAGACAAAAAATCTCCCAGAAAATCCCCTTCTAGCGGTTGGAAAACTTCCCGATGCAGTAAGAAAACCTCCTTGAGCAGTAAAAAAGTCTCCCAGAACATTTAGAAAATCCCATTGGAGCAGTCAGAAATCCACAAGCAGTTAGAAAGTCTCCCAGCACCCTAACAGTCAGAAAGTTTATAAAAGTCGTTAGAAAATCTCCCAAGCAGTTTGCAAATCCCCCTGAGCATCTAGGAAATCCCTAAAAGTGTAGAAAATTGTTCCCGAGCTTGTAGGAAAATCACTACAGCAGATAAAAATCCTGCGAGCAGGTAGGAAGTCGCTATTATAACGCCTTATCAAAGACACATGCGCTTTAAGAAAATTAAGCTAATCACAATTTAAGATTTGGCAGGCTATCAGACTTACCGATCAGTATCGTGCTCGACGATGACCTCTTAAACTGCTTTTGCTTCTTTGAAAAGTTTTCTAAATCTAACAGGGCTACAAAAACTAACATTCTTTACTTACTGACTGGAGACATGATTGGCAAATTCACTGCAGAACGGCCCACGGCTACTTAAATAAAAATATTTCGCTCAAGCATCCACACTTTGAAGCCAATTTATTCACTGTTGGCTCTCCAGCTGGGCGAGAAATAATCAATCGCAAATAAAATGTACACAGATCGCTTGAGCAGTTTTTCTATTGCCCTTGTGCACAACCATTAAGCTAGGGCTGGGGCAGTGTACTCTAGCTAGGTGAGAAAATTTATATTCTCTTCTTACCGGCGCGATAATTTAGCTAAACTTGGAGCAGTGCACTCTAGCTTTATGACGCAACCTTTTTAAATAAAAAATTTGACAGTGCAGAGTTTGAGAATTTTTGGCCCGCGAATTGGAGCAGTGTACTCTAGCTTTATACCGCGAATTTTAACTGAGCACAAAACTTTATGACGCAATCTAAATTAAAATCAACATTCTGACAGTGCCGACTTTGACCTTTGTTGGCCTCGCATTGAAAGCATAAGAAAAACTCGTTTTTCGAATATTTAATCCCCTTCCACTTGGAGCAGAGCTTGCAAACTTTCACGGTCTCATCCTTGAAGAATTTGCAATCTTTTGGCGCAAATTTGATCAGAATCGGTTGAGCCGTTCGAGCTCTACATCGTTCCACACAGACAGACACACAGACATTAGACATTTAGTATAGTAGAAGAAATTAATGACGCTCGGTGATTACGTAACCAACGTAATCTCGCGCGGCTATTAATACTTCATCCGATAGTAAAATTGTGACTATAAATAGGCTAATAAAACGTGCCTAGTATGACGATTTGAACTGAGCCAACCGGTGATAGATTTATTAGATTATTTTTTATTGCATTTAGCGCAGATCACTGATAGATGACTCGGCGTTAGCTCGCTTCCTGCTGGCAATTTCGGGAAGATTATCCAGCATCGTTTTTAGGGACAAGGAGGATTTTTCTGTTCTCTCATCGGTTTTGATCTCCCAATAGATACAAATATACCTTAGCTTCTTGCCGATGACGATTTCACCCTGTCTTATCCATCTGTATGTTTCTATCAGTGCTATCCATCATCTTGGCCGAAACTAGATGGCAAATTGAGACAGATAGACAGCACGCCCTTCATACTGTAGTGGACAGCTAATATATTAATACGGAGAAGAGATTTATAGTAGCAGGAATATACGGAACGTCTCAATGCTAGATTATTCATACATCAGGGAGATTTCTTTCAACTGACTTGCCAATTTAAATGTGCCGTATTTTAAAATGCGTAGAGCGATATAAATTTGTTGGCTGACAGATTTGCTTAGAATGGAAAGACAGAAACTGAAATGATGCTAGGGAAATAGATAGATAAACACACAAGAACAGATGTAAGACGAAAGGAAGCAAATAGAAAAGTAGATAACCATTGAGCGAGAAAGAAATTAGATGGTTATTTTAGAGCGACGCAGAACTTTAACAAATAATTTCTACCATAATTTTTGGCAGATTATGAAGTATGCTACGAGTGCGCGACGAGTGTCTATGGTCATTGCGCTAACTCCTGAAGCGCTTTCAGTCACACTAAATAGAGTATGCAGACATAGACACACACACACACACACACACAGGCCGGCACCCAGTCACGCACTCACATAGGGTGTACAAACCGGTAATTCCAGGAATGTACACTCTCTATGCCTTGGGGGGTTCCCTCAAGGGCGTAAATTGCACAACTGAACCATAGCCCAACCAATTCGTGCACAAGGCCTCAAATTAATGTGACCCTGCACACGAAACCGCGCTAGGGAAAATAGCCAACTTTACAACGCGGGGTCGAACCTGGACCAGTGGCACACAAGGCAGACGCGCTAGACCGCTGAGCCACTCGCCCCCTATCTAATTGCATTGCATATTTAGTAAAAATGTTAGTAACAATTTCGGCATTGCTGAACGCTCTCTATGCAAAAACTGCCATTACCATAGAGACCAAAACCATATTCAGACAACTAACCATTGCGTGACACGTTAAAAGAGCTTTGTCAATGCTAACACCGTGTTTGACCCCAATACAACCTCAAACAGCTGATTGGGAATCATTCTTCAACAAAGGTCCTCGTTTGCCGTCGATTCTGTTAGTCATTAGCCCCTCATCGATCTCAAAATGTAAACCGAGATTTTCTGTACACACAAGAGAGTGTAGAATTTGGGAAGCCCTAGAGCTATCTGATAGCCATATGGTGCGTCAGTTTTACTAGGCTCGGTTTTCCTGTTTTTTTGGTGTGTCAACCGGATCGCAGTGGAGAATGGCATGGGAGTAAAAATAAGAGAGGAGAAGAGATTTCCCAACGAACAAAAATCACACCAACGTACGGCCTTCATGCATTAATGCTCATCAGTTGAGCGTAGACGACGCGTATATCCTTGATCATCTTAAGCTGAAGGTTCAAGGCAAGAAAAAGTATTGAATTGATAGTTTTTTTAAATATGATTACGCAATGCTCAGAGAGGCCTTGGAGATAAAAGAAACGCAGCCTGTCACTCACAGGCCTCACAGCCTACTCAGGATTGAGAATTGATGAATGGGTTAGCTTAGGTACCAAGTGAAGGGCCTCCTACACTGAAGTATTTAACCTACAATAGAGAGGATCTAGATAGAACGCAGTTGGCAGATGGAACCTTGTGCCTGTCATTAGCACACACTCGTGCGACAAAGCCTTGACATCTAGGCTCTCTGAGTACGTACGTCTTTGCTTTCACTTTCACTATATATAAACACTTGCTCACACACTGACACAAAATTGCCCAAATAACAAAAGGCCTCATCAACATGCTGGGTTCTGGGTGTGCGTCATCTTAGCTTACACTGTAACAGGCACTTCACTAATTGTCACTCCTTCCTGTCATCTAATTTAGAAGGTTTTTTTATCTACCTCACTTAATAAAAAACAATGGCACGATTGTCAGGTCACGTGACTAGCTAAACGCGTCTCTTCAATAAACTATGCGTCAAAAATAAACTATGGAGTGACGGGGCTGCTGCGTTAACAAACAGATCCAAAATATATGGTGAAAAATTCATGTCGTTTTCAACCCAACGAACGTTTGATCGATTAAAGTTTTTCAGTTGATTAAGTTTTCAGGCATCCAACCCATGAAAATAAAATTTTCCAATCTCAAGTTTATGGATAAATGGATACAGCTGTCATCGATTGATTTATACGGTGGGTAAGTTTATTTATTTGATTTCTTTTTTCTGCCTAAAAATGACACTTTCATGTGAGCGAATTACATCGAATGGTGGTCCAAAACGGTCAGAGACCTACTCAGGGACCAGACAGGGGTCAAAAACCTACTTAGGGAGCAGACAAGGGTCAGGGACCTACTTAGGGAGCAGAGAGGGGTCATAGACCTACTTAGGGAGCAGAGAGGGGTTAGAGACCTACTTAGGGAGCAGAGAGGGGTCAGGGACCTACTTACGGAGCAGAGAGGGGTCAGGGACCTATTTATGGAGCAGAGAGGGGTCAGGGACCTACTTAGGGAGCAGAGAGGGGTCAGAGACCTACTGAGGGAGCAGACAGGGGTCACAAACCTACTTAGGGAGCAGATAGGGGTCACAAACCTACTTAGGGAGCAGACAGGGATCACAAACCTACTTAGGGAGCAGAGAGGGGTCACAAACCTACTTAGGGAGCAGACAGGGGTCACAAACCTACTTAGGGAGCAGACAGGGGTCACAAACCTACTTAGGGAGCAGATAGGGGTCAGGGACCCTACTGATGCAGCTGCGAGTAATTCTGACTCAAGAGAAGTTTTAGCCTAGTGGCTAGGGCGCCTGCTTCATGACCGGAAGGTCGTGGGTTCGAGTCCTGGCCCTAGGAGACAATTTGTGCTCTTGAGCAAGGCACTTAATCCCGCATTGCTTCAGTCAAAACCCAGCTGAGATCGGGTACCAGTTTGAGCAGGGTAAATTTAGTGTGGGTGTTGCGGCTCCTCCAGCCCGTCAGGCTGAAAGCTGTACACAGCCCTCGGATGCGCCGCGCAACTAGCTGCGGCTGTGCCTTGGGCTGTACATCTGATCGAAAGGTCGAGTGTCTAAATTTATTATTATTTTTATTATTTATGACTCAACGTTAGGAACTGCAACAGATTCTCCTAACAGACTTTAGAGAAGAAATTTAATTCGTTAAAAAAACAAGCCAAATGAATCACCGCAAAGCGCTACTCCAGTTCCCTCACCTCCACACCGCGCATTAAAGCAAAACCGTGTCAAATTTTCGTTCCCTCCCTTCCTCACCTCCCGACCCGAGCCTAAGCAGCTGGCGTCAAAAATAAAATATGAGTGATCAGAATTGAACAGAGTGGGAAGCGCGGAAAGAAAATCCCATTTCCTACTGTTTTATCCCCCCTTCATATTCGCCCCCTCTTATTGTATTATATCTCAAATTTATCGGAAAACGGCCGCCCTACTACAAGAGATCCCCCGCTACCGCCACCCAGATCAGATTCAGGAGCCCGGAGGCCGCAGCTGGTGTACAAAATCAGCGCATGCGGGCACACAATTAAGTGTGGGAGGGAAGAGATTTCCCAACCTCTTTCTACCTCTCTTTTTCTCTCCCGACGCTTCCCGTGTTCAGCGGATTGTGACGCAACTGCTCAATGCAGTTCTCAAACCATGAGAACTGAACCCGGCATATTGCAAGATCCGCTCTGAGTCAGACAGATCCTATATATATGCCACTGCTAGCTGATAATTAGCTAAATTTAAATTCCAACGCGGGGAACCTGGAAAAGCTTTAGAAAATTCAATAAATATTCTCGAGAAGCAGCAACAAGAGGGTTTCATGAAGTGAAAATCAAATTTTTGTTTTTCGGAACGATGAGTGTCGAAAGGAAAAATAAATAAACCAAGCTTAACCTGCCATCGGGTTTTAATTAAATGCTTGGGAAATAGCTTGGTGCTCCAGTATGGGTTGATTGCCAATTTTATAGAGCATTCGTCAGTCATCTCATTCGGAGATGCTGCTAACGTATCAAGATGGCGGATTGTAGGTAGAACAGAAAGGGTGTAAAATCAGGAGTAAAGATTGAGATTAGAGAGAAGAGGGGAGAGAGGAGAGAGAAGAGAAGAAGAGATTAGAGGGGAGAGGAGAGAGGAGAGAGAGAAGAGGGAAGAGAGGAGAGGGGAGAGGAGAGAGGAGAAAGTAGAGAAGGAGAGAGTAGAGAGGAGAGGAGAGAGTAGAGAGGGAAGAGAGGAGAGGGGAGAGGAGAGGGGAGAGGAGAGAGGAGAGAGAAGAGAAGGAGAGATTAGAGGGGAGAGAGAGAAGAGAAGAGAGGAGAGAGGAGAAAGAAGAGAAGGAGAAATTAGAGGGCAGAGGGAGAGTAGAGAGGGAAGAGAGGAGAGGAGAGAGGAGAAAGAAGAGGAGGAGATAGTAGAGGGGAGAGAAGAGAGTAGAGAGGAAAGAGAGAAGAGGGGAGAGGAGAAAGAAGAGAAGGAGAGAGTAGAGAGAATGGAGAAGAAAAAAGAAAAGAAAAAATACAGACGAGAAAGGAGAGAATGGTAGGAGAGAAGACATGGAGCAGTACACAAACTGCAGTTAAATGAGATTAAGAAAAGGCAATTGCAATTTACCAAGAGAAGACACAGTTATTTGAAAAACTAAGAAACACTAAGAAGGGATAAAAAGTAGCAGATAAAAAAACCTTACAGGCAGCCCAAACAAAGTTAGCAACAACTATAGGAGCCGCTACGCTACATCCTGACTGCATAGGGGAATAAAATATTGAATCAGGGATGTTCTCCTAGGCAGCGAAGGGATGCCAGATGAAGTGGCTCGCTCTGGTATAGCGGCAGCAGTTCCGCAGCGGGTGTGTGAAAGAGCCCTTCAACTTGGAGCGGAGAAGCGCCAGCTTATTAGATTGACGCCCAGACACTAAACATCCAGCCAACTCCTAGGGTTGAGATGAAATCTCCTGTCTCTAAAATTCCGACTCAATAAAAGTGGCGCCTAGGATGCAGGCTACAAATTTGAAAATTAACTTTTTTTATGTTTCACTGACCCGTTGCTTCATTCTGCCGTTTCTTGGACGTTCGTTTCGCTAAAAATCTTCCCGGGGATTTTGATGAGATAAAAATTTTCTGAGTATAAGGAATTGAAAAAGAATTGTTTAATTTTCTGACATCAAATTTATTAAGCATGACATGAATTTGTAAAATTATTATTTTTATTTGAACCATCTGCATGGCAACGCACTTTTCACTTTGCGGCACTTTTCGGATACAAATAGGGCCGTTTTACTAATGCAAAACTGACTTAGAGATAATTTTTTTATTTGAACTACGAGTAGTGCGAAGAAAATCATTGGATTTTCCTAACTACCCAGCTCTCTCTCTTTAGTAAAAAATCTCTAATTAGAGAGGGCATAAAAAAGAGTAAAACGGAGACATCCCAATAGAAACTGTAATGAGCGGCAGATTTTGAGCTTGCACTGTTGCAGTTTCTTTAACTTTTCCAGGGGCATTAGCGGTGACTGATGAATGCTTCGGGGCCTAAAGTTGGCGACTGCGGAGGGCAGAGGGCACCGCAGCCAATGAAATTATCTCGACATAAATTTTATTTTCGACTTTTACGCACTTCTATTCAATATGGATTAATTGCGAAGCGGTCGGACATCATCGATTTGCAACTGGGCTCGCATAGAGCGGAAATGGTTGGGCCAATCACTCATCCATATGAAATGACCCGTTTTATACTTTTATGAGGATTTAAATATTGTATAGATAGATAGATATAATATATATATATATATATAGATAGATAGATAGATAGATAGATAGATAGATAGATGGATAGATAGATAGATAGATAGATAGATAGATAGATGGATGGATAGATAGATAGATAGATAGATAGATAGATAGATAGATAGATAGATAGATAAATAGATAGACAGACAGACAGACAGACAGACAGACAGACAGACAGACAGACAGACAGACAGACAGACAGACAGACAGACAGACAGACACACAGACAGACAAACAGACAGACAGACAGACAGACAGACAGACAAACAGACAGACAGACAGACAAACAGACAGACAGACAAACAGACAGACAGACAGACAGACAGACAGACAGACAGACAGACAGACAGACAGAAAGACAGACAGACAAACAGACAGACAGACAGACAGACAGACAGACAAACAGACAGACAGACAGACAGAAAGACAGACAAACAGACAGACAGACAGACAAACAGACAGACAGACAGACTCACCGGGAACTGTTGACAATGAGCTGCGCATTCCGATACCAGGCAATCCTAGGCGGCGGGTGGCCCTCAGCCTGGCAGCTCAGCGAGCTGTTCTCCCCGTGCCGAAGCCACAGATCGTCGGGCTCAGTGCGGGTTAGTCGGGGCGGCGTGAGCACGTGCAGCCAGGCGACTTGGCGCTCAACATTGGAATTGAGGATCCCGCCAGAGCCCACAACCTGAGCCTCGCAGACGTATTTCGCCGCGTCAGCCAGTCCTACATTCAGCACGGTGAGTCGACGCGAATAAATCGGCTCGATTTTGTACTTTAACTCGTCGTTGACCAGCTCAGTCTGGGCGGCGGTGGTCAGTTCGGCGCGGTACCAGCGCAGCCGCAACCGGTCCAGCGGTTTGGCCGTGAACACGCATTCGAAAGTGGCCGCGCTTCTGGTCGGGTCGCCAATGGTGTGTGTGACGTTCCCGGAGTGGTACACGAGACTGGGACTGCGCTGCGCAGGCGGCGGCCGTCTCGAAGAGGTGACCTTGAAGACGGCAGTGTTGAAAGGAAAATTGTAGGACCATGTAGGACTCCGAAGGGCCTAAAGATCTCAGCAAACACGCAAGCTACCAATCGAATAACTAATAAAGCAAATTAGGGCCGGGTCTCACTATAAAGAATAGATGAAGGTATGGATAGGGAACTGAGCTTAGTTGGCAATTTCCATTAGAATTTAGTCGATAAAATTGCTTGAATAATTAATGCGCCTCTATCATTTGCGTTCCTCAATAGAATACTACTAGGGTAAGCTAACAAGAAATATGTTGCGTGCCAAGCTTCTAGGAAATGAAAGCGTTACTAACCTAAACAAAAAACTGTTGTTCAGTTAGAGTGATTCTGACAAATTAAAGTATGTCTACTCTTGTATTCGATGGTAAATGTTTAGTTCTGTTGAGTTAATTAGTTAGTTCATTATCAATTTGACAGTTTCCGAGTGAGTAGGAGCTTAAAATTTTGGATACTTAATTTAAAAAAGCATTAAAAATTAAACGAAGGCGTTTCAACTTTTCAACGGTAATTTTCCGAGTTAAAAAAGTAGAACCTACCGACTATTTGCAGCATAAATTAAAATTATGAAGAAGTTTGGGCTAAATTTGGGACACAAGCAAACCACTGAGTAGTATAGAGCTAGTATGGGCCAAGGCTTAGCAAAAAAAACTGCGCACATTAGACAAAGGGGGAGGGGAAGAATGGCCCGCCCGGTACAACCCAAAATCGACCGCTAAGGGAGTAAGGGAATTCCCCCCAGCTACTCAGCTGTCCGTACGAGCTGCTCAAATTTACTCTAGCTACTCATAGCCCGACTGGCGGCTCTGGCTCTAGTACGCTATTTAGTCAGCAGAAATTTACACCGACTGCTTCGGGGTTGTAGGCAGGGGTCCGGGAGAACAAAGAGACACGCCGCTGGACCGCTTTTTTTTCTGACGGATTTGCAAATGTCTCTCACATGTCGTATTGTTAAATATGAAGCTTTACAGTATACATAAAGTGTTAGTATTTCTAGCTGCGCAAAGTTAACACTATAGCATGCCTTAGAATCGAAAAACCAATCGCTTCCCGAAGTTTTTGATTCTCTAGCTCTGCCTCTTCCCGAAGATTGTGTTTCTCTAGCTCTGTTTCTTCCCGAAGTTTGTGACTCGCTAGGTCTGTCTCTCGGTGAAGTTTGTGATTCTCAAGCCCTGTCTCTACGTGAATTTTGTGATTCTCTAGGTCTGTCTCTCTGTGAAGTTTGTGATTCTCAATCCCTGTCTCTACGTGAATTTTGTGATTCTCAAGCCCTGTCTCTACGTGAAGTTTGTGATTCTCAAGCCCTGTCTCTACGTGAAGTTTGTGATTCTCAAGCCCTGTCTCTACGTGAAGTTTGTGATTCTCTAGGTCTGTCTCTCCGTAAATTTTGTGATTCTCAAGCCCTGCCTCTACGTGAATTTTGTGACTCTCTAGGTCTGTCTCTCCGTAAATTTTGTGATTCTCAAGCCCTGCCTCTACGTGAATTTTGTGACTCTCTAGGTCTCTCTCTACGTGAAGTTTGTGATTCTCAAGCCCTGTCTCTACGTGAAGTTTGTGATTCTCTAGGTCTGTCTCTCCGTAAATTTTGTGATTCTCAAGCCCTGCTTCTACGTGAATTTTGTGACTCTCTAGGTCTGTCTCTCCGTAAATTTTGTGATTCTCAAGCCCTGCCTCTACGTGAATTTTGTGACTCTCTAGGTCTGTCTCTCCGTAAATTTTGTGATTCTCAAGCCCTGCCTCTACGTGAATTTTGTGACTCTCTAGGTCTCTCTCTACGTGAAGTTTGTGATTCTCAATCCCTGTCTCTACGTGAATTTTGTGATTCTCTAGGTCTATCTCTCTGTGAAGTTTGTGATTTTCAAGCCCTGTCTCTACGTGAAGTTTGTGATTCTCAAGCCCTGTCTCTACGTGAAGTTTGTGATTCTCAAGCCCTGTCTCTACGTGAAGTTTGTGATTCTCTAGGTCTGTCTCTCCGTGAAGTTTGTGATTCTCAAGCCCTGTCTCTACGTGAAGTTTGTGATTCTCTAGGTCTGTCTCTTCCTGCACAGTTTGTGATTCTCAAGCTCTGTCTCTTCCCGAAGTTTTTGATTTTATTTGATAAATTGCGTGCAACTATCAAATAGACATCCGCCTTTATGTCAAACTGGATGCAGTTCATGTGACATAGATAGACATGGAACACATTATAAAATTGCAAGCACTATATCGGCAAAACCATTCTAATTTTTATTCCTTAAAACTCAGAATTAAGCACAGAGGATTTTAAAATAAGAATTAAATCTGTGAGCCCTCTGAAGATCCACTCAGTTCAATACGTCGCTTATATTTCATGCTCAAAATGGTAACAAGCAGCGTGCGACTATAAAAATACTCTTTTTTGGCCCTTCCTATCCTGTCACTCAACTTAAGTAGCATTAGGAATTGACTGTTAGCGGCTAATAGAAGTGCGGGCTACGTGTATTTACTTTATTAGTAACACATCTGCTGCTGCTGCTGCTTCTGATTGACTGACTGGAAGTTCAGTCCTATAGCATTAAAAAGGAAATATGCGTATAGCTTAACCAAATTATGAGCTTCTTTGTTACTAAATAGCTCAGTCAGTAAATGTACGCAGTGGCACTCAAGGTGCGGGCACGTCTCCAATTCTCCAATCCAAAAACCAATGCTCCTGGGCTAAAATCAACGTCAAAGTGATGTTCAAATACGCTAAAACAGTGCCTATAAAACGCTAAAAGACACTTTTAATGTCTTTACTTGCAATTTTCAAAATTCAAATCCATATATCTTTTTGCATAATGCAGCATACTATACCAAGCCTTGCTTTCTCCTCAGTTTGATATGGTTCGCTTAAGCTATAAGCATTAAACTTTATAACTCTGGGTGATTCATCCAAGATCTCTATTGCTTGCATGAAGTCAGTCACCCAGAGCGCTACATACACTCTAATACACGTTTTTCAACACTTCCTCACATTCTGTAGGCCCCAAGTTTTGAGCTAGCTAGTCCCTATACTGTCTTTGTTCGGTTCTAATCCAACCAAGTCCACTTGCCCACTTCCTCAATACTGCTATTTGCTTTTGTAAGCCACATTGCTCATAGTCTGTCTATCTGTCTGGCTGGGGGGATTAGTTCGCGTTAAACTCCTGATCCTCCGGACTGTCTCCTGAGTCCTATCAGATTTGTGAAGGGATAAATTACAGATAATACAGAGGATTAGAGTCAACAGGATTTTTGGTATGCTCAATAGGAAGCCATTTGGAGCTGCGAATTTTCGCGAAAGGTTTGCGAATCCCAGAGACCAATCTGAGCTGGGAGTAAATTGGGTAGATTTTAAGCGACCGCGATGCTTACCTTTAGCCGGTACAGCGGCGTCTTGATGTTCCGTTGATTTTGAAAATTGTTCGACAAAATCGCCTGGTAGAGACGTTCACCCTTGTCAGGATCCGGTAGAACGTTCAGTATGATGAGCTCCTGCTCCATAGTGACGTAGTACCGGTCCGAGATCTTCACGTTGAATCCGTTCTCTTTCCATCTGGCATGCGGTGGTGGATAGGCCTCGACCTCCGCTGGAACCCGTAGGCGGAAAGTCTCACCGCTGGCCAGTTCAATCAGGGGACTCCTCGAACGCCAATCGAGTTTGTCTAGTTTCGAAGCGTCCAAGTATCCAACCAGCAGGGTGATGCTGGAATCGCGAAGGCCGCCCTGCGAGTTGTAGGCCGAGCAGCGATATTGGCCGGCGTGGCGACGCGATACGCGCTCGATCCGATAAGTGGTCGTCTGGTTGTCGCGGACCCAGTAGGGCGACCCGTTCTTCAACAGTCGTTGCCAAGCGTAAGTCGGATTCGGTCGGCCGTTGGCTTCGCACAGGAACGCCTGCGTCTGGCCTTCTTGACGAACAATCGGTCCTTTGCCTTTGATGTGCTCGAATCGGCGCGGCGGATGAGAATCGAGAGCTTGGCTACCGCATGGCAACGGGACTAGGATTAGGCCTAGGGCACATAGCAGCATCGGAAACAATAGATTCGGCTTCGTCAATGGACAAAGCATTGATGGCATCGCTGTTTCGATGCTTCTGATCTTTTAATAAGGCCTCTACACTTTAATATTGTTCAAGGTAGTAGTAACTTCATAAATGACAGCTAATCTTGGCAAGCAACTGAAGATGGATTGATAAAAATTGACGCGATGGATCAATGCGCGTCGGAGAGGCACTGAAAAGAGAGAGGGACTAATAGAGAGAGAGAAGAGAAGAGACGAGTGGTCACGTCTTTTGGGTGTGGTGGACCAGAGGGATTTCGCAACAATGAAATGGCAGCGCAACTCAGCTGGGGGGAAGGCCTCTAGAGTTTTTAGTTTTTGAGTGTCACTGAGGGGAGTAGGGGTGGAGGTAAAGAACGGATGGGCATTGGAGGAAAGGCTGACTGAAAAGAGAGGGAGAGAGATAGACAAGAGCTGAGGAAGCCAAGCTAAGCAATTGGTTGTGGGGATTGCAATCCTATTCTGGGGAAGAGGAAGGGGCGTTGTTCTCCTCTGTCTCATGGTCCCAACTCAATGTGCACCAGCCCAACCCCCGCGACCTCACCAAACGCTTGGACCACTACAAAAACTAAGCCATGGAGCCAAAAAAGTAGAGCATGGATTGGAAACCAGCACGCAATTCAAGTTAATTAAAGCTTGATTTACTCATCTACCTAGGATTAAAAAACACTTTTTCTGGCTGCGTAGACTTTTTGTCGAATGTTAAATTCTCTTCACAAAATCTTACGCAAAATTAATTAGCTACTGGTAAACTCCCTATGAGTCACTATTCCCAGTTCCAGTAAGATTTCCTGTGTAATTTCAGATTCCATGACTTTTAAAACTTCCCAACTACCCACTGGCCAAGACAGAATTTTCTTCTCAAAGAACAATGTTTAAAAACCGATATAGCTCGCTAGTAAAATAAAGAATAATTTGTCAGTTAAGTTCAGTATTTGCTAACTCGTTCATCTGTCAACTCATGCTGACCATTTATATTGACAGATTGGACACTTCGCTGCACCATCGTTGATTGGTAGTTTAGTTTTTGCACAAATTTGGGCGACAGGAAACAGATATAATGCGATCACACCAGTCTGGCGAATGAAGTCCAGACAGAAGCAATCAATCATTGTCGCTTTTTGATACGCACTCTAATTGCTTTAAGCAAACCTATTTTTTTTCTGCTAAAAATATTTGGCGCGAAATTTTTTTGTTTTTTTAAACCACACTCGAGCCGGTATCCTAAAACACAAAACTGTCAAAATAGCTCTTATTAAAAAGTAAGCTTAATAATAATAAATAAACTAAGTTTAGACACCCGACCTTTCAACCAGATGTACAGCCCTAGGCACAGCCGCAGCTAGTTGCGCCAAGCAAGTGCTGTGTACAGCTGCTCAGTCCTGACGGGCTGGAGGGGCCGCAACACCCGACTCTAAATTTACCCAGCTCAAACTGGTACCCGTTCTCAGCTGGGTTTGGACTGAAGCAATGCGGGATTAAGAGCACAAATAATCTAACCCACGATCTTCCAGTCAAAAGGCAGGTGCCCTAGCCACAAGGCTACAACTCCTTAAACCTGAACACCCTTTAATTGGATTATAAGCGATTTCATTACCTACGCTGATGCATCTTGTTAACAAAAGTCAATAATTGCTAAGACTAAAACGGAATGTTAGAATGAAACGAGCTCAAAGGAATATTGGCAGAGGCCATGCAATGTTTGATGATGGAATTTGATTAATATAAGTTCCTCATCATGGGTTCCTTCGGTTTGAGCACTGTCCCTTTCTTTCACTCTTTTTTGGCCTTGGATGCAAAATACAAAGAAAACATAAATTTCGCTCAGACAAGCATTATTGGAAACCCAGAGCCAAGAGAGAAAGGTAGAAGAAAAGCGTGGGCAAAACGGGCTGACTCAACCATGTACACCGGGCTGGATATAGTGCTCAACTTTCACCCTGCCCCGATAGCACCCATACTCACAGCCCATTGGCGCTGGGTTGCGATCGGCACCCCTCTGCCCATAATAATCCAAAGGGCTTAAGATTATTAATATGCACATAACTTTGGGAGCAGCAATTGACAAAAAATTACTCCATAACTCTCGCTGCTTACGCTTTCACTCTAGTCGCCAGCACTTTCAATTCACTCGAGAACAGCCTTCCCAAAAAATTCCAAGTCCACTTCAGTGTAAATCATTATTGGAAGAGAAGAAAATTGAACTCAAAGAGAGAGGTAACTATATAAACTCGCAGTGAAAGTCATTTAGACAATGAAAACAAATCTCCCACCGAAAATTTACCTTATTTACCTTACAGTAGAAAATAAAGCCCAATTCTGGTCAGTGCTAATCACAAGCCCACTAAAAAAATATTGTTCTCGTGTACCAGGTCCTAAGGAAACATAATCGTTTGATTTAAGTTTCTTTTCAACAAAGTAGACTTCAATTTTTCTATAAAATAAAGAAAGGATTGCTAGCTTAACTACTCACAAGTACTAAAATAGGGTTAATTAAATATAAAAACTTGCGAGGCAAGCTACATCCTGAATTGCTTAATTTTTTTGATAAAAAGCGAATTAAATAACTAATAGAAAACAGGAACATAGAAACTTTTTCTAACTTTGCTCGAGCAGAAAATTGTGTCCTTAAAGTTGAAACAACAAAAAATGAAAAAAAAAATTATTTTTTTATTTTAACGATTTTTCGTGCAGCAAATAAAAATACATTAACAAACTTCTTTGCTACGGATGATTTTGTTGAAACTTTGCTACGCTCATAACTGACACGCAGTCATTAATTTCCTTAGCCAAACACAGTGTAAATAAGAGATTTAAAAAGGCGAGAGCAGATGCTATTGTAAACAAAAAGCTTTGTAAGAAAAACCAAGTGCGCAACTTGTAAACGGAAAGAAAAGATGACAAAAAAAATCGAATGTATAATAATAATTGTGTCGAATGTATTGAATTAATAATTCAAAATTAATAATTTACCATTCGAATTGGATCAGTTTAAGCAAAGTTGTATTAATTCGTTTAAGACGAATATTTATTGTCACCTACTAGGAATTCAATAGTGCATAGTAGATAGTAAAATGAAAAAAGCAGGCCACTAAAACACACCGTTAACAATAGTCAAAATAATGTTTTTGTGTGGAAAAATAATAAATAAACAATTATTGAATAAACAATGCACCAAACTTGAATATTGCAGTTTTTTGCCACTTATTTCAATGAAATCTATTATGGTCCGAATTTTTATTTTAGATCTATCAAAACAGATGACAAAAAACTGCAGGCAAAAAAAATTCAAAGAAAAATATCAAGAACAGGAATGGCGCGGCCCAAATGAAAGTGTAAAAACACAATTATGCTCAGCATAATTTTTTCCATTGTAATTTTTAGTCAATTAATGAAAAATTATAATGAGTTTCTTCGTAATCAAGCAAAATTTTTAGGACAACACTTATTATTGAAAGATTTTAATATTTGATGGACAATTTAAAGTAAAAAAATTTCCATTTACAAAAAAATTTAATACACTTATACCAACAACAGATAAATTTTTGTTGAGGAACTAAGGATTATCAACTTAATACGAACGTATTTATGCAAAGCTACTTAAACCAAACAAACTGCTCAAACTGGTACCCAAATCTCAGCTAGGGTGGACTGAAGCAATTACGGGATTAAGTGCCCTGCTCGAGGGCACAAATTGTCTGCTAGGGCCGTGACTCGAACCCACGACAAAAACTTCAATCTGGCATAACAATAATGATTTAATTGTAAGACCTTGAATTTTACGTATTAAAAGTGTTTGAACCGCTTTCATTCATCACTGTCATCTTCGCTTTGCTAATTATCATAAGTAAAAGCATCTGCTTGGGCTGCTGCTGGACGTCTCATAGCAGCAGCGGCCCTCGCCTCCGCCGAATCTGGATGGAACCACAGCTGTTGCTTGCTGGCAGGAAATATCGAATTCGAATCCAGGATGCAGCCTCGACTATCTAATCGTTTCAACAGCCGGTTCCACATTTCGTTAACGCGCAACAGTTTACTATTGCCTGTTAATTTATTGTTGGAAAATTGGAAAATAATGCGCATGAGTTCTACTTACAGTAGGGGAAAATTCTTTGTAATCAAATGTATTTAATTTACGATCAATTTTAGAATTTTTTAAGCATTCCAGTCATTTTCTAAGCTCTAGGAATTATACGAAGTTTATTATTCAGAAAATAAGAACTACAAATAAGAACTGCAAGAAATTTTTTTTAATTTTTCGGTGAAAAAGAATGCTAATGTTGCCATTATTTGTTAAGGACACAAAGTGGTTGATTGGAAATTAAATTTTTGTTGTTTGCTCACCAATAATGAAGAGACCGCGTCTAGCCCTGGTGAGAGCAACGTTGATCTGATTCTCGTCCGTAATAAAGCCCAGATATTTCAGTTCCCAGCTGGGCACAGCGCTTTTAGGTATTAAATAGCTGGGACACGAGCGAACCAATGATAAGATGACGTAATCAAACTCGCTGCCCTGACAGGCGATCACAGTTTTCACCGTGGGCATAGGCAGTTTTAGCTGATTGATTCGAGCCGAGAGCTGCGACACCTGGTAGCGGTACTGGGAGATTATTGCCACCGCATCGGCAGGATTTTCTCGCCGATGGCCACGCAAACGGGAGTAAATCTCTTTGTAGAGGCTTACCTGTCAATAAAAAACATGCTCCACTAAAAGTACTTTCAGGTTTTCCAATGAGGAAAAACATCAACTCGCTATGATATGAAAAACTTAGATTAATCTTAAAGTTTTGATTGTGAACAGTTGCTCAAACCTGACGGACTACAGGGGAAGAATACACAGGCACACCTAAACACTTAGATTTTCGACAAATACAAGTTCGAAACTGATTTGTAGGTTTTTTATTTTCCCTAGCGTGGTTTTCGTGTGCAAGTTGTAAAGCTAAAGCTAAATCTGCAGTAGGGCTGCAGGCACTTTGACGCATTAAAGCGACATCTTCTCACAACCAGCGACGGGGCATGTCTGTCCATTGCGCTGACTCCTGAAGCGCGTTCAGTCACACTAAATACGGTATGCAGGCATAGACACACACACACAGGCCGGCACTCAGTCACGCACTCACATAGGGTGTACAAACCGGTAATTTCAGGAATGTACTCTGTATGCCTTGAGGGGTTGCCCTCATAGGCTTAAATTGCACAACTGGCCCATAGCCCAACCAATTCGTGCGCAAGGCCCCAAATTAATGTGACCCTGCGCACGAAAACCGCGCTAGGGAAAATAGCCAACCTAAAACGCGGGGTCGAACCTGGACCAGTGGCACACAAGGCAGACGCGCTAGACCGCCGAGCCACTCGCCCCCTTGTTTGCAGGCCTGCTGGGTAACATTAATTTGGGGCCTTGTGCAGGAATTTAGTGGACTATGGGCCAGTTGTGCAATTTATGCCCATAATGGTTACGCCCATGAGAGTGTACATGCCTGGAACTACCGCTTGTACACCTTGTGAGTGCGTGACTGGGTGCCGGCCTGTGTGTGTGTGTCTATGCCTGTGTACCGTATTTAATGTGACTGAACGCGCTTTAGGAGTCAGCGCAATGGACAGCCATGCCCAGTCGCTGGTTGTGGGACGATGTCGCTGCAAGCGTCAAAGTGCCTGCAGGCCTCCTGAAGATTTTACATTTTTTTAAGAATATGACAAGCACTCACAGCCGCCTCAATCTCAAGCCGGTTACAACGCGAAAACTCGCCACCTTCGTCGCTAGCAACGCTACTAAGCTCTTCTTCGCCTTCCCTATGCAGAAACACTAGGCGATCTTCTTCGCCCTCCGGCCCTACATTGCTCGGCTTAGCTATCTTTTTAGGCAGCGTCCGGTACACTCGATTCTGTTTTCGGCAGCTTTCAGCTGAGCGCAATCCGGGCCACTCGCCGTGAAATATATTCACGCACTCCTGCGTGAGGGCGCCCACTTTAGTTGGCTGTCTAGGATTGTCAAACATGCGGCTATGAAGCAGGCGCACGTTGAGGCCGTTCCAAATTTTGCGATCGTCCGGATTATTTAGATCAGTTTCGGGATCGACGCCCGTCCAAGACGGCGATGGTCGAGTGATGAGCTTGCTGTTGTAGAATTCAATCGCTGAGAAGTCGGCGAGACTTGGGTGCTGAATAAGAATGAATAGATACGGCTTAGTGTCTAGAAATGTAAAATGATTTACATTAGCTACTCGTAATACGGACTCACCATTCGATACTGCTCCTCAAGCATAACAGAATCCTTCTGATGCATTTCCATGAAGGATTGGTTAAAGCCCATACGACTAGCTACTCGGTTCTGTACAATCGGTCGCAGCTGCTTGTGATCTCCAAGCAGTACCAGTCGTTCAGCAAAGCTAGAAGCTGGCCGTTCGTAGCGACTTTCTTTTTTAGCTAATAGCTTTAAAGGCGAGTCGTGCGGCAAAATTGGCTCCGCTTTTCCAACTAGTGGCACTAGAATCTGCGGCTGGGTGCACATGCCAGCTTCGTCAATAATAATCTGAGTAAATTGACACGCTAGCTGCATGAGCGAATTGGCGCTGCTGCTAGTTGTGCAGAGAATTATGTCAGCGTCTTGATAGGCTCGAATCTTTTCTTTGCGCACCAGGTCATCGAACAGTCTTACTAGGGCTTTCAGGCTATCAAAGAAGCTTGCTTCTTCGTCCCTGTTTTCGGGAGACAGAGATATGGCAGGCATTTTCTCCTCGTTTTCTATTATCAGTTGATTGAATTCGCGATTCCGTTCGGCTTGCTGGGTCAGACACGCAATCATTGAACTAGCTGTTCGATCACAACTCTTCAAAGCATTGAAAGCCTTGAATACGGCGTCAAAATTGCGTATTAACTTTGCGTTTCTACCGCCAGACTTGCGAATGAGCTCGTGAAGCGATACATCTTTCACTGTATTGCTGCAAGTGTTTTCTGTCAGCCGTCTGGTCGTTTCCGGCTTGCTAAACGGCGTAGGATACTGCGCATCTTCGAAGTGTTGACTGAACACGCGCAGCACATTCGGGCACTTGCTACCGAGCTTATCGAGCAGGTACTCAACAACAACATCAACTGAGCGATTAGATGGTCCACAGTAAAGCACTTGGCGACGCGTTTTAATTGGAAGCTCGTCTTTGCCTATCTTGGCCGTTGAAGATTGGGCCCGTGGACGCGCATAAGTACATCCTCTAATACTGATTTCTAGATTGTCCGCGTCTGAGAAATCAATCTTGACAAATTCAGATTCTGAGTCATTGATCGCTGACTCATCATCCTCGGGATGAACTGGAGGAGCATCATCCAGCCAGCGGTTTATTCTGGAGAACCAGTAGGCAATTAAGACACCCGTGAGTGTCTTACCAGTGCCTGAAATTAACAATAATCTCATGAATTTCAGTGCATAACGTAGGAACGCGTAGCAGTTACTGTATGAGCTCAGTCTTACCAGGTGGTCCCCAGATGAGCGATATAGGGTACTTAAGTGATTTACTTATCGCCCTTGATTGGCTCTGATTGCAAGAAATAGATCGCATCTTAGAAGTCGCTTTTCTATCCGCATTGGCGATAGAGTTAATTGGCACTGTGACAGCAAAAGTCTTCACGGAGAAATCCTTAAGGTATCGAAAATAGTCTCCAGAAGTTCTCGCAGCTAAAAAAATAAATTGCATGAAATTAGCTTTTTTTTAAATATTAACCAATTAAAACCGTTAGCTTACCTCTTTTCAAGCTATTTTTACTCCAGAATATTAATGACATGATGATATTGTCACCATGGGACTCGCTTAACTGACCAGTAACTATGTCATCCAAATTAGCAATTGTAAGCTCTTCTCGAAGAAGAGGCCTTGGTTTTGTGATCACTTCAACTGTTCCGAAAAAATTGTTGTTTTCGGCAGTGATCTTAGAAAACTGATCCGATCGGCCATCCAGAATAACAACTACTTTGAAATTTGATGAAAGCTTGCAAACAAGAGCAACGCTTCCATGTAGAACTACAACATTGCTGTCTTCAGATTCTTTTTCTTTAATACGAATGCAAACAAAGTCGGATGAAATTATGCGTCGGCTGGCTTCAATAAACAGTCTCTCATGGGAAAGCGGTCCATCTTCCTCTTTATTTACTGGAATTTCAACGTTCGAAAACGTGATTCCTCTTCTGGCACAATAAGCCTCGCTGACACTGAAGAGAACAAAAGCGCGATGCTTCTTGCGCCTGTTATCCCAGTGCAGAATCAGCGGTACGTGGTGAATTACGTAAATGTTTTCGTCGGAGATGCTAGCACTGGCTGACTCCATCTGAAGTAGTCCTAGCCAAATTTGAGAGTAATGACTGATGGACTCGTAAGTTTGTTTACTTGCATGTAGAGCGATAGGTACAAATGTTGGAATTGGTCTAGATCGATGCTGCAAACAGATGCAGAGATTTTGATTAACTTCCAGCAGCTGAGGCAAAGCATTAGGAACCTGCGATTCGGAGTCACTGCATAGCTGAATATTGAGCCGGTAGCCGATTGGCAAATCAAATCGAAATTTGAAAATTGCTTTAAAAACTTTAGTTCTTTGAATGCCCGGATCGGAGTGCAACTCTTCGCTTTCAATCTGATCTTCAGCCCGAGCAACATCAGCTAGCAGTAATCTCAGCTGGTTCGTGTCTATTTGATTGTAGTCGCCAGCAGCTTTGAGAAGGTCGCTCTTAAGCTCTTTCATTAACTGTAAGACTTCAGCAGCTTTTTCTTGAATGCTAGAATTCGCGCTCTCTTTAACTTCATCAGCTTTCTTTCCTGGCTCATCTTCTCTGTCTATGTCAGCTACTCTCTGACCTCGCAGCACAAAGTCTTCGTGATAGTACATGCGCAAATTCCACGCCAACTCCATTATGTCCTGTTTGATTACTGGCGATGAAAAAAGTCCCATATGACTTGTTCTCACCTCTAGATGAGGAAGGACAGCAGCCTCTGAATTAGGCGAGCATGCGATAAAAATTTTACCATCAACAAATGATTCAACGACAGCAGGAAAGAATCGCTTAGTAGTCGCGTTGAGGCTGGTTCCAAAGTTACGAACTTGCATTTGCTGCTTAAAATCGTTCAGCATCTCTTCTCGATCATTTAATTCTTGCTCAAACGCATCGATGTCTGGTGCTGCATCATTAATGGCACTATAATCGCATAGTTTCAGTGCGACTCGCAAGTGCCTGTGGATTAGTAGGTCCGTGTAGCGCCACAGTGGGCTTGTAAATTGAACGTAGTCAGCGGTATTTAAGCTGAAATGCCTGCTGGGCTCTTTTCGGACTATTCTATACTCGGCTCGGTTTGATAGCCGTTGCCAAGCTAATATTGCTGGCAAAAGGTGTGAGAACTGCTTCTCAGAAAATAGGCTTAACATAAAGCTTCGCTTGTCTGATGTGACACGCAATTCCTTGAAATCCCTGCGATCGAGAATAAGATTCGAATCAGATTCACCGTTAGGGTTCAAATCATAATAGTATAAATAGCGCGATAGTTCACACGAGTGATCGACTGTTGAAGAGTGAATCTTCAGCCACGCCGCAACATCAGCTTCTCTTGGAGGGTCCTGAACCCTGACGGGATAATTTGACGCTTTTTCTTTCTTCAGAAATTCTCCAACGGCAAAATTTGCCCGGAGCATCAATTCTTCGACCAAGCAGCTAGCTTCAAAGTCAAAATCAACAGGAGGTTCGCCCGGCCTTTTTGACTGGCAGAATGCTGCTTCGCCGAGGCGATCCAGTCTCCAGCGCTTTGAAATTTCCCAAAGCGTTCTGATCATTGAAGAAGCCATTTCGTCTTCTCGATCCAGTGAAGAATTGTGCTGAGTAAGTACTTCCCTAACTTGTTGCTTATTCAGATTATGACGGACTTTAATCAGGGTTGGCTGAATTTTTGTAGACTTTACCGTCAACGAACTGTCAGCTTCATGCAACTCAACGGTTAGAAAAACCGACAAACATTTTCTAGATTGATTAGCAACTAAGCTAAGCCAAGTCATAGATAAATTTGGTGGAAACAATTGGAAGCGGGCAGACTGCTTATTGGTATCGTTGCCTTCGAGCTCAATGAGTTTCTCTCGTGCCATATTGTTGATCGCAGAATTTGGCTTGATATAGTAAGACGCATCAGTCACGTGGACTCCCACTTCGTAAACACTCTTTGATATCTCTGAAAGAGATAATGCGTCGTCGAACATTCGGGTAGCTTTATCATCAATCGTAATAGCATAGAGATGACGGCAGTCCTTTCGGCCAGAATCATTGGCACATTTGCTGACTTCAGAAACTACTTTACTAACTTCCGATTTGAGATTGCTGTCCGATTCCTCATCAGCTGGTGCATAAGGCAAAGAAAATTGAATAGACAGCAGCAGGTCACTATTACATTTCAGTTCCTTCGTATCAATTATCGCCACAACGTTTCCTCTGGGATAAGGATATCCGACGTCCCAGACACAATAGCAAACTAGAAAAAGCTTGTCACAACTATCCTTATTGACTTTCACAGCCGCTTTCGGTGTATAAATCGGCACATGGTTTTTGTCTAAATCAACTGAAAACAGTGTCACATAATTAGAATTCGCAAAGCGCATGCGTTCCTCATAATCCCTTTCTGGGCGCAGATTTTCCTTGCCAATGTGCTCAATAAATTTCTGTCTAACATTAGGATCATATCGTTGCGCATGCAGGTTAAAGTAGGTTATTCTAGGCACAGTGCCGCAGAGAGGCTCCATTTGAGCATAATTACCGGGCAAAATCCGACACAGCAGCAATTTATGCTTCAGCTTGTGCGCCTGCTTATATATGGCAACAACGCGACCGAATAGCTGCTTGTCTGAACCGCGATCCTCAGGATTCAGCAGCTTAATATAGCACACGTCACCGTTAGACGCTCGAGCACAAGAAGCCCTACTAGGCAGCACTATTTTGGAGATTGTCTCGTCAGACACAGGCTGTGCCCACGAATTGAATGAATCTGCTAAATGAACAGTGCACAGTATTGCTGTCTTCTTCATATCAAACTTGTCTGGTCTGTAAAGCTTGTAAGCCGGAGTTACTTCATATCGTGTCCTGATGATACCTTGAACAGGCTCACCAACTCTTTGTTCGAGAATGCGTACCACAACCAACTCGTCATAGTCGTACTTCCGGTTGTTATTGAGCAAAACAATCTTCTTATAATCCTTGTACTTAGACTGTGGAATACCAACTGTAACTCCATTTTGTTCAAATTTAATTTTGCACAGGCAGTAGTTCTCAGAGTTATCGGCTAGCAATTTATCAGAGTTCTCAGTTTTTGTCTGGTCTTTAATAACTATTTCGTCAACTTCCGCACAATCAAAAAGCAATTGGTAAATCTCTTCTAACGATTTTTGCTGCTTGCGACCACCGCCATTGTTCCTGGGTTGCCACAAGGCAACCTGGTTGCAACGGAAATAGGTGTCGCTGTATCTGTCCAGACTGTAGGCCTACTGAAAAGTAAAAAAATGATATAAATGCTAAGTCGAGACCTTAGCAAACGGATTAAACACTACTGGACATAGACACAAAAGAAATTTTCTTTGGCATTTTAACTTTTAAATATTGCCCCTAAAAGAAATGGTCTTTTTGATCAAATCGACGGTCTGGGCGTTAGAGAAGGGGATCATTTTTCCAATTTCCAACTCCCTCTTGGATCTGGATAGAGACTAGATGTGGCAGAGGGGGCTGCCATATCTAGTGCTGGACTTCTTTCTCTCTCTCTCTCCCTTTCTCTCTGGCATCCATTCCTGCAGCTTCAGTAGCTTTCTCTCTTTTTCTCTTTTCTCCCTCTCTTACCCTATCTCTCCCTCTCCGTCTTCATCTCAGTCTTACCTGTGACCCTGTGAATATTAACTTTCTTTCATGCCTTACTATCAATAAGTCTATTAATTGTATGAAGCCACTGTTTTTTCTAATATACTGAAGTTCCAAGTGTGTTCTTCCCCCAATTTTCCCCTAATATTGCATTATTTCTATTAACTAAAGCATAGTAAATATGTAACAGTTAGTTCTTTCCCTTACCCTTAATTCTATATTAATTTACACTTTTACCTAGATTATTTTGTCTTTACTATCATCATAGCCTAAAATATATTCTCTCCCCTTTCACTGCACTTTTAAGTCATTCCACAATACATCTTAAATTATATGCTCACATGCTCATATTTCTACTCCCAGTACAGTATTAAATATAGTTATCATCTTTTCCTTCTTTACCACCCCTTAATTGTCACAATATTCCACATATTACTCTTTTTTTCACTAGCTTTAGTTTAAAAGCACAGCTAACAGTTCTATCCATGCAATTAAAAAGACCTATGTCCCCTTTTCTTCATAGCAGAGCAGTTGGAAAAACCCCAGGTATTATATTTTCTTAATAATTTTCAAATGTCTTTAGTGAAAAAAATGGAAGTATTCATTAGTATTATTCGACATAATTTTCAACTGTTATAAAATATAATAATAGTGTAAATTTACCTTTATTTGATTTTTTAACTAATAAATAATGAAAAATTCAAGGGTTGCCCTAAAGTATATTTATTATTCAAGTTAAGTCTACACTTACACACTGCTATTTACATTTGCTAATTTTTCAAATCAATTTTTCAGTTTTGTATAATGACAAAAAGCAAACTCTTACACATTTATAGATCAAAATAAACTGAAAATACAAAATGGAATAGGCTATTATAGGCTTGCCAAAAAACTATGCAAATAAATATAAATGTTAGGCATACATCCAGGAATTTCTTGAAGGGGCAAGGAGGGTTTACAATACTAAAGGCATTTTTTATAATACCAAAACTTCACATTACCAAAACACTAAAACTTCATTACTTCAAAATGAATAATTGATATTATTACTAGTGATTTATTTATATTTACATTTAATTGGCTGAGTATTATTAGGCTTTTATAAAATGTCTTTAACAGAAAAATTGAACTAAAAAAGATAAAACAATATTAAAGATGGCTCCACTGCATGAAAGTTAAATGTATTGACTTATCTTCACTTTAGTTGATAGGAAAGGTGCAAAATAAAATATAATAAAAAATAAGTAAAGTTGTACCTTAGAAAATACGGCACTAATGCACTTTTGTTTGTTATATTATTTTCTGCTTGAAATCTCTTCGGTGACACACAGGGACCTTATTTTACGCACAAGGCCTACAACCAGCTTGCCAACCATGCCATTGTGAACCACCGGCTCCATTTCGTGGACCCAATGGACCCCTCAGTGCACACGAACACAATCGAAGGGATGTGGGCACACTGCAAGGCCAAGTTCTGCAAGCTGCAGGGCACATCGGATGAGCTCTTCGAGAGCTATATACAGGAAATTCATGTGGTGTCGCTTCCATGGCAACGGAGACTAGGTGTTCGCCAACATGCTGTATTGGATCCGGCACTATTACAGCTGAGTCCCTGGTTGCTGCTTTGACTTGACTACTTTGATGCGATTGATGTGATTTCAAGCTGAAAATAATATAACGAACGAAAGTGCATTAGTGCCGAAAATACTAATTAAAAACAAATAGAATTTCTCTAGATTTATTTTATTGAGACATGGCCGCTGTGTCTCTAAGTGTTGCATTGATTTAATTGTTTAGAATTTTTATTAATTAATTAATTTTAAAAAAGACAAAATAAGGGCTTTTACATTTGCTTCTTAAAAGAAAATTGTTTCAGTATGACAGTATTACTATTACTCAATAACATTGATTTAGAATATTTTTTGCAGAAGAATGTTTTAAATTCAGCATATGAAATGTTTTAGATTTTAATCCCTTTAATTTTTGGCTAATTTTACTTCTTTTACTTCTGCAGTAGGGGGGGTTGAAAGATGATTCAGTGGTCGGTCCGTGGAAAAGTTGATTTCCGAGAAGTCGGATCTTCGAATCCGCTGCCGATTTTAACAAGAGTTGACTATAACAAAAGTTTCTACTGGGGAACTCCGTCTGCCAGGATTCGCGATTTCCTGGGGGGAGGGTAGTTTGATCGTAGCCGAAGCGGTCTAATTGGCCCGAGCGTTCAGTTGAGTCTCTTCCGTAGTTAAGTCGATTTGAATAGCGTAGTTGCAGATGTATTTTCTTCTCAATATAATTTAGGCGTAAGTTGCGTATTTGGCTACTTGTCTCAGTAGTATGTAGGCTGCCACCAGTCCGTTTTTAAGTTCGGACAACTTATTAAGTACTCGAACTAGCTTGAGTCTGTACTTGAGTCTTAATTCAACAAATGAGCTTGCTCCACACAAGAGCTGGTAAGACGAAGGCTCGAATTTATCCAGAAAATAGTAAACTGCACACTTTGTTTATTAGGCAAAACGACTCACAACTAACAGGCCCGGGCCTCCTTCTCGACAAACACTAACTACAAATCAAAATCCTAGATTCGACGCTGAATAAAGACTAAGCACCAATGAAACAACAAAACGGGCACAAACTAAACAAACAAAACTAAAAACTTAAAACACTAAACACTAAAAACAACGAAGTAGTTTAAAAACATTGAAAACAGTAGGATTTATAGTGAAAACAGTGCAAAAGGGGGAACCTAAACAGGACAGGGCAGAACAGAAGAAGAAACGCACACGGGAGAAGGATGCGCACACGGGAACCAAGAAAGAAACACAAGGGGAACAAAGGAAACAAACGAGAGGTCAACCAAACACGCGCAGGAAAAGAAGAAAAGACAAAAGAAGAAACAGAAAAGAAAACACACCCGGAACAAGAGGATTCACACGCGGGATCACACACGGCAGAGGAAATCACGCGCAGAAACACTCAAAGAACAGGCGCACGAGAAGAAACAGACACGGGAACACAGGCAGAACACAGACCCCCAGAACCCTTCACACACGGGCAAACACGGGATCACGCAAGGGAGCAAGAGAACCACGCAACAAACCCGGAAGAAAAGAGTGGGAGTCCCGACTACCACACTTCCATAGGGAATAGGTCTGTAGAAATTAGTAATAGTATAAACAAAGCTGTAAAAATTATTTGCAAAAATGATCTATAAGCAGGACGAAAAAACACTCAGTAGTTAACGCTCAAGGCCTAGCAGTATATAAAAAACTTCAGTTTAAAATCATGAATACAGAATACCGTGAAAAACTGAGGAAACTAAATCACTGTTCTAATACAGTTTTAATAGCTCTATTTATTATTGATTTTCGGAAGCGAATGCACGTCAAATTATTTTGAAAGGCACTCTATCCAATATAATAGAATTTTTAACTTAGGAATGAAATATGAGCGAACATATAAAATCCCAACTCGTATCTCTAGAGAAAAAGTAGAACGCAATGATTAATATACGCCAACTTTGTTGTATCAAATGACTACCATTTGCGAAATTATTAATTTTCGCTTTTCTCGGCTTTCATTTTCTGAGAGAATTATCAGAACGTAATGGAACCTAGCAATAATAGTGTGAAGCTCATCTGAGAACAGGTACCACTTTAATAATATTCACTATACAAGGCGTCCACTCAGTCCACTCAGCTGAGTTGTAACTATTTCTCTATACAAAGCGTCTATCCCTATACTAGGTCTATATCCAAAAAATCCATTAATTTAAAGACAAACCTATATAATTCTCTTTTATCTATCGAAACCCACCCAAGGGCATCTTAAGTATGAATTAGAAAGGGCTGGGTCCCAGGAGAGCGCTGGATTATCCCAGTCAGGCCAGATCGGTCGGCCTACATGTAATGCATGGACGCGATCGGAGCTGCCAACACTGTCCGCTTTGTAGCTATTAACCAAAAGCACGTACATTACAGTAGAGTGTAACACGGAGGGTATAAAGCGTATAAATCCAATAAACCATTGCTGGAGAATCCATCCTTGTAACGAAATACAGATAAAATATTTTGCCACCTTGTTTCTGGGAGAAAAATACTCACGAAAGCATGTTTATTCTAAGCCGCTAATATAGAATACCCAGAATAAAAAAATAGTTTTTTTACTGCTGCTTTTAGCGTTAAATACACTGCTGATGAGAATACCAAATAAAAGTTTTTGATAAAATGCATCTGCGCGAGAATTTTACTTTAAGGACTTGATGAAGCATTATTAAATCTATAAAAAAGTTTTTAGATACCTGACCGCAGCCTCCGACATTTCGAGCAGATGTACAGCGCACGGCAAAGCCGCAGCTACAAGTACAGCGTAGCTGCACGGCGCATCTGAGTGCTGTGAAAATATTTTTGCTCATTCCTGACGGGCTGGAAGGGCCACAACACCCGAACCTAAACTTACCCAGCTCAAAGTGGTACCCGTTCTTAGCTGAGTGGACTGAAGCAATGCGGGATTGTAAGTGCCTAGCTCAAGAACGCATATTGTGTCCTAGAGCTGGGGATTTTACCCACGACCTATAAAATCCTTAGCAGACTCAATACCTGGGCAACAGAATTTTTCGACGACTCCGGATGAAAGTAATATTTTTTGGCTACCTAAACTCAAAAAGACACAATTAATGAATGCTAGCTTCACATATGACCCTCATCCCAAATCACACTAGGGAGAAGCAGCTGCACTTCCTGTCAACCGACGGTTCACAAAGAGTCTATTCATTGTTGAAAGGCAAGTTCAATTTATATGAAGGAACTTTCGTCCTTAGCTGCCACTATAGCCTTCTCTCTATCTTTCCCAACTTATAGAGTTGAGGTTAGTAACTATTTAAATTCAGAAGGAGAGCCTTGGTAGCGTCAGATTCTCAGCCCAGTTAGAGTAGCAATTGAGCAGCCTAAAAATCACAATGCCAGCCTTCTCACCCGCTCTAATTAAAGAGCTTTTTTATTATCAAAAAATTAAATAAGCGGTGCAAGATCTCGCATGACCAGAAGCGCAGATTGGAACGCTTCCAACATTGGCTCTGCACTGCTATAATATAATAAGCAACTATTTCTTTAAGCTCTCAGGTGGAGCTCAAGGCGAAACCGAGCTCAAACTGTTTTGATATCAACAGAGCCAGCACTGTCCACTGTAACCATCTCAACCGAAGCTGTACTCAACTCAAGTGTGCGAGTGGGGAAAGAGCGACGCAGACTGTAAAGTGAGCATTGGCTTAGCTTTGCAACACTATTCTTCTAACTGGATTGTGCAAGCTAAATAATTGATACGGCGGTCAGAGAGTAGAATTCTAGTTTTCAACCCTCCACTGTCTTATTTTTCAGGCTCTTCTGCATCAAGCGCTGTCAAAGTCTGTTTGTTTACTGGCAGTTGCTAACCACCACACAGTGACGAAAAACACAGCAAGCCGGCCCTGCTCTGCACTGCGAGTTTTTGCGTCAACAAGTCCCACCCCATTTCGACAGAAATTTCTTATACAGCTAAACTAAAGTTTTAATTCTAACGATTTAAAGAGAGATAGAGAGAGAGAGAGCAAGGCTCTGTGTTTCGCAAGACTGTTGCAACGCATTGCTTCTGTTCTTTTTTAACTATTGATTTTGAAAATCTACCTACGACTTCTGATTGTTTGCTGATTTGTCGTAATGCATCTATCCAAGCTTCATGGCTTGGTACCTTTGCTTCTGCTGCTGGTCCATGTGTCTCAAGGTTAGTTGTCCGATGTAATGTGGTCCGATGTCACTTGATAGACTAACCTAGTCATTTCCAAATTTTGAAATTTAGTAATTTTGTTAACATGTGTCCATCGACCAAGTGAGTCAAAATGTATAATTTTTTTTCATAATTTTCAGTAAAGTCGGTGACAACGTTCCCAGCTTTGCCGGGAAAAATCGACACAGTGTCAATCACTGAGTCTGCGTCAGCTGGTAGCAGTGTGTACAGCCTGACCGCTTCTGGCACCTCTACTTGGGCAATTATTACTGGTGGTGTCAGTTCGAACTGCGATCCAGCTACTGCCAATCTCGCCTTGTCAGCGAATTCCGGTGTTTCTAGTGTGAATCTGGTTGTCGGCACTTCGCGACTTAACTATGAAGCAGCACAGTCTCACATCTGCCTCATACGGTAACGACCTAAGATGGATAAATATTTTCACATCGGATGAAAATATAGATGAATGTAGACACCCGACCCTTCGATAGTCGGGGTTTTGACCTCAAACTGGTACCCGATCTCAGCTGGATGGACTGAAGCAATGTGGGATTAGGTGCCTTGCTCAAGGGCACATTGCGGTTCCTTGATCTGGGATTCTAACCCACGACCTTTCGATCAGATGCCCCAGCCACTAGGCTGAAACTCCCTACATAGCAATACAGCGATACATGGGCATTTAACTTAGCTAACTGCGCATAAGCTCGAAGTAAAAAACTAAAGTCGGGAAAAATTGCCCCTTAAGTCGCAAAGTAACTAATTGTTTGACTCTCGTTAAAAATTTTAAACGTGTCAGAGCCGATGACACTAGCGGACCAGCAACAGCTACAATCACGATCAGCGTCATCAACGCCTGGGACGAGGCACCGACGCCAACTACGGCAGTCATAAGCGGTACTGTGCGTGAAGAGCAGCCGCCAGGCACGGCAGTGATGAATACGTCAGCCACACCGGTACAAGTTGTATTCACTTTCAATGACCCTGAGATTGCCGGGTCTAGCGACGTACTTACCTGCGGACTCAGCGGTACAAGTTCCGGCTTGTTTAATGTGAGTTTTAAATGAGTAAAGTTGCACGATATTTCTAGACTTAGCTACTGTAACTTTCATGTTAATACGCCTCCTGCCCGATTCCAGGTCGTCACAGCAAAAGTTTCTAACACTTACACCTGCACCATCTCCACGAGGGTTAGAATAGATCGTGAAAGCTTGGCCTCCGCCGCTTTGCCGCAAGTTATCGTTACGGCAACCGACATGGGAGGTAATGTTGGGTCAGCCACGCTGAGCGTGTCCGTAATCGATATTAACGACAATTCGCCCACCTGTCCAACGCTGACGTTTACACATACGATAAGCGAGTCGGATACGACTGGTACTATGGCTACCATTGCGTCCTGCTCTGACGCCGACGCTGGTGTCAATGCTGACCTTGTGTACGCTTTTGTTGGCACTTACGCTGGATTTACGTTGCCGTCTAATGTCGTCACTTTATCGGGAGCTCAAGACTATGACACCATCGCCGCGAATCCCATTATTATACGCGTCTCAGTAAGCCTAAATAAAAACTTATTGCCTTGAAGTGTACAGGTATCCTAAATCAAAAGACATAAATTGACCTGCCCACCTCTTATGCGCAGATTCGCGACAGCGCAACGCCAGCAACCGAACAGCGCACAATTACTGCAACAGTGACTGTCCAAGTTACGGGTATTAACGACAATACGCCTGCATTTTCAAGCCTCGCACCAGGTACTACGCTGACCATAGCTGAGAGCGCTGCTTTCGGCACAACACTCTTCACTCAGGGGGCTACAGACGGCGATAAAGCGGGAGAACCAGACAGCACCCTCACTTGGAGCATACTGAGTGCTCAGAGTACTACACCGGGTAAGGCAACAATCTTTCTTATTGCATAGCTTCAAAGTTGAATTGATCATGACTACATTGCGCAAAACATTTCAGTGGGCACTACACTGACTGGCTATTTTACAATCGACAGTTCAGGCACCATTAAACTGGGAACGCAGCCGTTAGACTTTGAGACTTGGCAGGTCGCTGAACTCAATGTACAGGTCGCCGATAACGGTTCGCCTGTAAGGTCGGTTACGAGGACGTTGACAATCAGCCTCACTGATGTGAACGAGTTTGCGCCGACTTTCACTCCTAGTAACTACTACAAGGTTTCACTGATTGAAAGTAAGTCAACGTCCGCATTAGAATATTCCTATAGGCTCGTAGCAGTGGTCTCAGCTGATTTGAGGGCATGATAAATTGACATTATCTCAATGTTAGTAATTGTATCCTTCGGTTGTGAATCGAAACTGAGAGACCTTTTAGTTTCAAGTTGGACGCCAAAACAACTCATCTTTGACAGTACACGCTGCTACATTATGTTTTTAAGCATAGGTTTGCTTTATCCATTGATCTAATTCGTGATTTTCAATTTTCAACTCAAGACAACGTCGAGAACTTCACGGTACTGAATACGTTCTCCGTCTCGGATCCGGACAGATCTGGTCTACCAGTTTGGTGCGAAATTATCTCCGGCAACACCGACTCGGTGTTCAGATTCAATGCTACCAATAGGAATGTTCTAGAATTGGCTAAAACTATTGAGCCTGACAGGGCTACCAACCATCCGCTGGTATTCTATCTGCAGGTAGGTGCCTCACGATTCACGGCGATCCAATTATATTAATAAATTAAGTAAAAACTCTGGCCTTAAAATGTGAGCTAGGAAAGCGTCAGTAAAATTTTTTATGAAGGATGATTAGTGTCAGACCAGTGCCACAATAATTTTGGCGTACGGACTTTGACCCCATGTGCCTGTGCTAAAACATTAGTTTTGGGTTTCGCACTGACTGGAGACCTGACTGGAGACCCGTACCCATCTAGCATATACAATAAATCACTTACTACGAGCTATAATCAGGTGCGCAGATTCTTAAAATACCTGCGTAAAATATTGTGTAAGCTGACTCAATCGAACAATTATTAATCGTATCTTATTGTCGAGATACGCGTACAAATACGCTAGTGTGTACCGAAAACTAACTGAACAAATTTAATCTACTTAATCCAGGTACTTTGCAAGGACAATAATGGAACCAGCCCATACAGGTCTAGCACGGCCACCATAGAAGTTGGCATTACACTTCTTAACGATAATACGCCAACAATAACCGGCACTAGTGCCTGCACGACAGGCAGCCCATGCAGCGAAGCAACGACTCTTAGCGGCTCAACTGTTGGCACGTTTTCAGTTAATGACAACGACGTTGGAACCGACGGAGTGATTGATTGTCGAATTATAGGCAAGTCGGATTTTAGTTGCTTAGTTGAGTCTGTCTTCACTAGATTAGCCACTCTTAAATTGAGTGCTTAAGCTATACAAAAAGCGATATTGTTGTCTAGGACCAGCAGGCGCGCCGTTTGTACTTCAAGGCTGTACGACAGTGTTGTTGTCTGGCTCGCTCGATTTTGAGACAGCAAACAGCTACGCCCTAGTAATTGAAGCTAGAGATCGAGGCAGCCCGTCGCGAGCTAGCACCTTAACGATGAATATCATCGTTGGCGATGTTGACGACAATGCCCCTTACTGCACTACATACAGCTATTCATTTAATGTCAACGAAAACCAAGGTGCTGGATCGAACGTTGGAACGGTTAATTGTCGAGATGCCGATAATGCCGGTGTGACCTATACACTTGTTCCGAACACCGTGCCCTTCACTGTCGTTGCCAGCGGAGCCAATGCGGTGGTTAGAGTCGGAAGTAAGCTATTAAGCCAGTTTTTTTGTTAGTTGGTTAGTTAGTTAGTTAGTTTGTTTGTTCGTTTCTTTGTTTGATTGTTTGTTTGTTTGTTTGTCTTTTTTTGTTTTTGTTGTTTGGTTGTTATTTTCCGTACTTTTTACGCAAATCTTCTATGCTTCCAATTCGCAGCACCCCCGGATTATGAATCAGTCACTTCGTACACGTTTGTGGTGCGAACCACCGACAGTGGCACCCTGGGCCGTACAACTGACGCTACAGTCATCGTACAAGTCCAGCCAATAAATGAGTTTACTCCTACTTTTAGCACAACAACGATTAGCGTACCGGAGAACACAGTTCCTGGCACAATCGTCACTACATTTGCCGCTGTTGATGCTGACACTGGCGGGCATGGAATCGTTACTTACGCCATACAATCCGGTTTGTCACGCTTCGGAACTTCATTAAAAAAACAATTAGATATTAGCCTTATAATATTCGAAACTGCTATAATTTCAATTTTTAGCAACTAATGGAGGCACCACATTCTTTAGTATTAGCAACAGCGCCCAGGTGAGCCTAATCAGGACCCTAGATTATGAGACAACAATGCAGTACATTCTCACCGTGAGAGCAACAGACGGCGGCGGTCTTGTGGTAAGCTCTAACTAAAAAAATGTAGACGCTTTTAAATGTTAATTTTCGGACAGTATTGCACTTCGATTAGTATCAACCATCAATTGTAACAGGGTACTGGACTGCTGACTATCCAGGTGACCGATGTCAATGACAACAGCCCAGTTTGTACCAATGCTCAAGTTTCGTAAGTGAACTGTTTAGTATATTTTAACCACATTAATCTTGAACTTTAATTAGTTAAAATAGGGAAATCAAAGTTGCTCTTCCGGACGATAGACAAGAATAAAAACTGCGGGTCCAAGCAGAAGTTTGAGTTACGCCAAGCTTTTCTGACTGAACGGTGATGTTTATTGACTCCTTCAGAGAGTCACTGTTGCTTTATTAGAAGCCAATAATTAATTAAACCTTATTTTAAATACCCTCGTATCCTCACGAGGCTTCAAAAACTCGCACTCGTACTTTAAAAGGACATCGTCAGAACAAAAGTTTCTTTCGTCTGATGAAACTGAGCGAATAAATGTCAGAGAGTGGCTTTCAGGATGCCTAAAAATTTAGTTCGTATTCATATCTATTTGATACTATCTGTTAAACACTGCTTTAGTCTAACCATGGCGGAGAACGCCGTGGCCAATACTGCAGCTACTGGCACGCAGCCGGTTGCCACTGATGCTGACAGTCCAGCCTCATTCGGAAACATTGCCTACAGCATTGGTAAGTCCGACTAAAGAAATAAAACCAATGTTTCGTTACTTTAAGATAATAGACAATCATACTAAAAATCCTCTTCTTGAATAAAAACTCCTAGCATCCGGCAACACTGGAAATTACTTCACTGTCGGCACTACAAGCGGCACAATCAGCCGAAGCGGCACGGCCGGTTTGGATTACGAAGCGCTAACACCACCGTTCAACTTCTACAATCTGACCATCCACGCCATTGACCAAAGCGGCGCTGGACCAAACACAGCGACTTGTCTGGCAAAAGTCACCGTTACTGATGTTGAAGAGGGTGCACCAGCGTTCGGCACAACTCTTGCCTCGGCTACTGGCATCACAGAGACTTCACCGGTTGGCACTCTGGTGTACACACCGACCTACACTCACATTGATAGATGGGATATACCTGTGTTTAGCATTCTATCGCCAAATGGAAACTTTTCAATTGATTCGACTAATGGAAGGGTTTATATTGCATGTAAGATGCATTGCACTTATTACACTCTGCTATGTAAATGCATAGCTGCTCAGAAGTTTACATACTAAACTTGAAAAAATGCTTTTTTGCACAATTTAGCTGCTCTTGATTACGAGGCGGCCACTCAGCACGTTTTGGTCCTAGTGGCTACGGACAAGAACGGCAATACGGGAAGCATGACCCTCACGGTGCCAGTGGGAAATGTTAACGAATTTTCCCCAGTTTGTTCGCCAATGAGTACGACGGTTAATATCGATGAAAATGACCAAACTTCGCCTTCGTCTCCTAAAAACGTTATGACCTTTAGCTGCACAGACAATGACGCTGGAACTACATTGCTTTACAGTGTCACCAGGGTAAGTCAGTTACCGGCCTCAATAATTATTTTATGGTTAAAATGTTGATGTGACAGAGATATGATTAAATAATATTTCCTACAGGTCAATGGAACAGTGGGTTCCACTGGATACGAATTTATTTCGAATGTTTTGAGAACTACAGCGGCGTTGAACTACGAGACAGCCATCAATGCCATACTTGAGATTACAATATCCGACCAGGGACCTGGCACGCCCAACATATTGACGGTTTCGGTCACAGTGTCCGTGAACCCAGTGAATGAATTCACGCCGTCATTCACTGCGTCCACTCTGACTCCATCAGCAGTAGCTGAGAATGTTGCCGTAGGAACCTCCGTTGCTTCGGTACGATTTTATTCGAATACTGAAGTCTAATAACTTTTTTTTCTTTTGGAATGTACTTAGTATGTATAATTACACATCTTTTTAACTACAGCTGATTGCCACAGACGCCGACCAAGGATCTACGCATGCAACTATTAGGTACGCCATTGTATCAGGAAACTCCAGAGGTTTCTTCACTCTGAATGAGGCTACTGGAGTCGTCACTACCGCCAAGTCGTTGGATTACGAGGATGCGACATCGTACTTGCTAACTGTTAGCGCAACTGACGGGCCAGGACTGAGTTCAACAGCCACACTTACAATCAACTTGTCAGACGTTAATGACAACAGTCCAGTGTTTACTCATTCAACGTACTCCGTCACAGTCAATGAGAACGCTGGTACCGGTAGTGTACTGCTCTCCTTTGCTGGTAAGTGATGATTTCAAAGCTGCTTAAAATTGTAGCCACAATCTAGCTTTGTTACTGCGGTCTCAAAATCGTAGGGGGCGCGTGGCTCGGCGGTCTAGCGCGTCTGCCTTGTGTGCCACTGGTCCAGGTTCGACCCCGCGTTGTAGGTCGTTTATTTTCCCTAGCGCGGTTTCGTGTACAGGGTCACATTAATTTGGGGCCTTGTGCACAAATTGGTTGGGCTATGAGCCAGTTGTGCAATTTACGCCCATGAGGGCAACCCCCCAAGGCATAGAGAGTGTACATTCCTGGAACTACCGCTTGTGCACCCTATGTGAGTGCGTGACTGGGTGCTATACTGGAATTCCGTTGCGCACCGTGTGTTTGTGTCTATGCCTGCATACCGTATTTAGTGTGACTGAACGCGCTTCAGGAGTCAGCGCAATGGACAGTCATGCCCAGTCGCTGGTTGTGGGACGATGTCGCTTCAAGCGTCAAAGTGCCTGCAGCCCTCCTGCAGATTTAGCTTTTTTTTTAGCGGTCTCAAAATCAATAAAAATATTTTTACTTCGCAGGAAAAGTGAGCGACGCCGATGGATCCAGTCCAAACAATGCAGTGACGCTGTCCTTGGTAACAACTGGCACTCCTTTTCAACTGGTCTCAAACCAGTTGCAGTTGACCTCCGCTGGCACTCTGAACGCCGCCACAAATCCGAGCTACACGTTGGTTATTCGCGCCACTGACGGGGCCGCCGCTCCCGCAACTCTGACGACCGATGCTCAGGTCATTGTTCAAGTTGTCGCTATTAACTCTGCTACGCCTACATTCAGCGGTAGTAGTACCGTTAGTGCAGCCGAGAATACGGCTGTTGGTACTTTGATCTGCATAGTTAATGCTACAGATACCGATGTAAGTTTCATAATTTATTTCGAATTCTCCATCTATACTAATAAAAGTAGGCATGCAACAAGCATTGCTGCGAACTTCATTTTACAGTCCGGACTGAATGGCGCTATCAGGTATTCCATCGCCACCGGCAATACAAACAGTGACTTCACTGTGGATGCAAATACTGGCTACATTCGTCTAAACAATGCTTTGGACTTCGATTTCGGCACAAAAACATACTATCTCGGCATCCAAGCTACCGATAGTGGCAGTCCGCCTAAGTCGTCAACTTGGACATTGACCGTGTCAGTTACTGATGTTAACGACAATGCGCCTATCTGGTGGGCTAACAATACTTACACGCGTGAGTTTAGTTTGTCAAGTTTGCTGAATTTAAATGCTTTTTAAATTTTTGAATGAATGTTTCGTCGCTAAAATGCTCTTTTAGTGTCGGTTTCGGAGGCCGTTACTACCCCGTCGAATATCTATCAGTCGTTGGTGACAGATCCGGACACGGGCGCCGGCGGCACCATCACTTACAGTTTGCTGTCCCAGACAGGCACGGCTCCCGATGGCACCTCGGCACTGTTTGCAGTAGACACTATCGGAGCTATTCGCGTCATTCAGCAGCCGGATCGAGAGTTCATGTCGACTTATTATGTCGTTGTACAGGCCTGCGATGGTGGCACTCCTTCGTTGTGCTCGCAGAGACTTTTTACAATTTATATCACAGGTAAATTAATCCTCAGTTGCGTAGCCAGGATTTTGAATTGTAGGAGGGCGAATCGAATAGGGGGTGCCAGTTTCAAAAGTTGGTGCGAGACGGAGCAAAAAACGTCCCGCGGTAGGAATCCTGAGATGTCAAGACTCATGGCTGGGGGGCGCCTACTGACACCTTAAGTTGAAGGACGGGACGCTTCGTTTTTAAGACAGTTTTTTGGACTCTAATCTTCGTGAAAAATACTCTACGGAGATAAGAAATTTGCAGATTTTCGAATAGATTTAAAGGTTGCGCTCGATTGGAAGCAGATGCAAATCTCATCTTTTGATGTGTGTTTCCTGCCTTTCCTACTCTATCGAACTATGTACGTCTTGATTGATCTTCCTATTATTTTAATTGATATTTATTCCCTTTTGTCAAAAATTACTAAATGGCAAATCGCCAATCCAGAGAGAATCGGACATTGACATGTGACTAAAATTATCCTAAGTACAGATTGATAGAAACGTTATTGGAATATACCAATACCATAGACCTTCTGAGGGCAGAAAGGGGAAGAATCCGAGGGACGCGAAGCGGCCCGAGGATTTCCCTCTTTCTGCACGAAGAAGGTCTATGGTATAGCTATTCCCACCCGATTTGCAAGGGTGGGCAGAAACGTCATTTCTCTGCCCGGGAGCCCAAATTACATTGGATCCAATGTGAAAGTGACGCGAGACGCGTTTCTCGGCCCGCTGCATGAAAGATTGTCTATGGCTGAAAAGGCTGACTAGACTGTCTAGACTAGACTAGATTGAAGATTTCTATGACATTTCTGCCCGGCAAATCGGGTGGGAATAAAACAGACTTGGTTAGAAGAGGATGAGAACCTGCCCAGCCGGAAAATACCATTTTATTAAAATTATAATTTTCGAGAAATGCTTTTATAATTTAAAGATCCATATTTTACGAGTACAAATAAACTCGTACATAGTTCAATAGAATAAGAAGGCAGGAACAACATGTCAAAAGATTAGATTTGCATCTGCTTCCAATCGATCGCAATCTTTAATTTTATGTCGAAAACTGCAAATTTTAAATCTCCTTAGTGTGTTTTTTCGCGAAAATTGCGCTCCAAAAACTTTCCAAGAAACGAAGTGTCCCGTCCTACCGCCAGCAATTTAGGGGAGGCGGCCCCTTGCCATCCTTAGCTACGCCCTTGACATATTGCTTATGCGATTTGATTTTTACTAATCGGGTACAGCATCTTTAAAAATCCTCAGACACTAATGACAACACGCCGAACTTTGGACTGTGTCCGAAAGAGATTTCGGTCTCGGAGGGTGCCCCGAATCCGACTATAATATCAACTATCACAGCTACGGACGCGGACACAGGAGCCAACGGCAACATTGGCACGTACACTTTGACTAGCGCCGACGGTGGAACATCAACTCCAACGGGATTCTTCACAGGTAAGTTTACATTTAGTATTGCATTCAGTCTTGTCCACTATTCTAAAGAGTTTTTGTACTTTTTAATTTTCAGTGAAATTCTTAGTCAGATAATAATGTTAAACATATTTATATCAACCTACAAACATTTCCAGTCTCTAATACTGGCGTCATCTCAACGGCTGGAGCTTTGGACCGTGAAACCAAAAGCGTCTTCCAGTTTTTCATTAACGCTGAAGACACTGGCTCACCAACCCGGCTAACAGGCTCATGTCTGCTGAACATTACACTCACGGATATCAACGATAATGCACCAGTTGTCACTGGGACACCGATTATCACTTCCGTATCAGAGGCCGCCACTGGTGGCACAATATTTTACACCATCGTATCAACTGACGCAGATATTGGCGCAAACGCTGTCCTAGCTTACGACCTAATCGCCTTCACGCCGGCTAACAATTTCTCTGTTAATAATAATGGCCAACTTAGCGTCTTTGCTAGTAACATGCTTGACAGAGAGCGAAATGCGGCCTACAACTTGACCCTGCGCGTTAGGGACATGGGCACTCCCGCTCAGTCTACTACCTTTACTGTTAGCATCAATATCCTTGACGTCAACGACAATACACCTAGTTTCGGTTCGGTATCTATTAGCCGAAGTGTGGCTGAGAATAGCGCCGTGGACGCCACGGTTGGAGCCGTTGTGGCTGCAACTGATCCCGATCTTGGCGAGAACGCTTCACTTACGTATCAGATTGCGGGGATTATTGTGCCTACTTCCGGTGGCGACCACTTTAAAATTGATGCTCTAACAGGTTTGTAGATTTATAGAGAATGCAAAACCTAACTGAAAATATGCCTAGTTTTCGTATTAGCGTAAATTGATCACTTTTTATATCAATAATTCACTTATAATCATTTAAGGTCAACTGCACGTAAAAGTTGCGTCTCTGGACCGGGAAACTCGCGATGTCTACATACTGCGCCTAACGGCTCAGGACAACGGATCCCCCGCTCGGACTGGCACCACAACAGTAACAATCAGCATCACCGATGTCAATGATAATTCACCAATTTTTACTGGAACATACACATCGGGTGTATCTGTCAACGAGAATTCAGTTGCGGGCACAGCGGTAACGACCTTTACGGCTACAGACGCTGATATTGGTGCTAACGCTGCCATCACTTACTCGATCGATGCTAGCCGCCTGAATGGCACGCTTGTCGACACGTTCTTCCAGGTGAGCTATCTGTCTAGTCTATGGTCTAATAATATTCAGCTGTTGCTTTGTCAGTTTGTCGGTTTGTCTGTATGTCTGTTTGTCTGCCGTCTCACAGTCTATCTGCCTACGTCAGAATGCTTAGTGCCAAACTAAGTAAAAGTATTCCAGTCTGACAAAAGTAAAGTTTCTAGTGTATTTTATTATTTTTCCAATCAGGTCGCGGCAAGCACCGGGTCTCTAACGGTGAAGGCCCCAATCGATCGTGAAACCTACTCGATGCTGCAGTTTTTCATTCTGGCTCAGGACGGTGGCTCCCCGCCTAATACGGCCAGCGCCAGCGTGAATATCTTCATTAACGACGTTAACGACCATACGCCAATGTTTAATCCGACTTTCTACAATACGGAAATGTATTACAAGTGAGTTAGTTACAAGACAAATTTAAACAAATACAATTATTTTCAAAGGGATGCTCTGAAAATTAGTCTGGCGGACGATTTCTTAGAAATTGACGACATTCAAACAAATAAATTCGTTAACAGAGAAACGCGGACTGGCATCACATTGGCAACCCTGAAGGCTTCGGATGCCGACGCCACTGGGAACACAATTTCCTACGGCTGGGGTAGCAGCAGCACGAATTTTGTTGTTAACACAATTACTGGCGCGATCTCGCCTGCGTTCGGACAGACTACCAGCAAGAACACTAAGTACGTGCAGTACCCAACTGCCGCAGATTCGGGTTCCCCAAGGCTTACGGCAACTGCCACTATTCGAATTGACACGTTCGATCCGACTGAAGTGGCCGTTTGCATAACCTACACCCTGGCCGAGTCAAATTTTCTAGCCGCTCAGAGTAGCCTTGAGTCGGCTTTGAGCACTACTCTTCAATTTAAGTACCCGACAAACAAGTGCAAAACGTGGAAGTACACAGTGTCGTCTGCGTAAGTTGATTTTGCCTAAATTATTCGTCTGTCTGATTAGCTACTTCCAGCGACGGATCATCGTTGCAACTTGCAATACAATAACAATATTTCAGAACACAACTCGTGGCCTGCCATTACTGCGTCCAGGACAACTCAACTGATAGTGTCAGCAATCTGGGAAACGCCAAGTCATTTATAACGCAGAATGAGCTACTCACGTTTTGGCGTCTGGATACAGCCGGCACTCCGACAGCTATGCTGCAGTCGTCAAGTTTTACTAACACGCCAGTTCTGAAGGTTGAGGGGTTAGTATTGATTGTATTGTCAATGCATATTTGTTATGTAATTAAATATCAAATTAATAGGCACTCTGGTGAACATTCTTTAGCGTCTTAGAACCTCGAAGAAAAATTAATCAATTCGTAGCTTCCACGACCACAAATGAGCGAGTTTTTTTTACCCAAATACTGTGTACTTTAAATAAAATAATAATAAATAAATTGCAGCTACTCAGATGCGACAAGCTCCACAGCCGAACAATGGTACCAGACGCCCTGGGGAATCGCCATCATTGTACTCTCCAGCGTCCTAGCCGCTTCTCTAATCGGCGTTGGCATCGGAGCTCTGGCTAATTATCTGTGCAACAAGAGTCCGAAAGTTCCAGTGACTAAAGCAGCGCCGAAGGTGCCACCCAAGGTTAATCATCCGCCTGCACAGCCTACGGCTAGGCCGGTAAGTCTGGGAGTTTTTTTTGCAAAATTAAACATTAAAAAGTTGGTTTTAAAATCCGTCCGATGGAAAGCATTGACTCTGGTCCGAAAATCTGGCCTCAGAGGAGTTGTAGCCTAGTGGCTAGGGCGCCTGCCTCATGACCGGAAGGTCGTGGGTTCGAGTCCTGGCCCTAGGAGACAATTTGTGCCCTTGAGCAAGGCACTTAATCCCGCATTGCTTCAGTCCACCCAGCTGAGATTGGGTACCAGTTTGAGCTGGGTAAATTTAGTGTGGGTGTTGCGGCCCCTCCAGCGCGTCAGGACTAGCAGCAGCTGTACACAGCCCTCGGATGCGCCGCGCAACTAGCTGCGGCTGTGCTGTGGGCTGTACATCTGGTCGAAAGTTCGGGTGTTTAAATTTATTGATTTTTAATAAGGCCTACATTATACGTAACAAAATTCAACTATCTGCAGCCTGAAAATCCCAGTCCATATAGTACCCGAATGCAGTATGGTAATCTCGGGTTACTCACAATCAATCCTTCAATCGAATATCTTTAAAATCCCCGATTTTTCCTCAGAACGAGAACAAAAACGTCTACCGCGACCGGAACGTGTGGCGAGGAACGCCCGACTTCGGCAGGAGCTTCCAGAATTCGCCCGGCGAAGTTCAGCAAACTGGCATCTCGCCTGGCAACAGCAGGGTGCCAACGCCGGTGTCTTAAAAAACCGAATTTGAGAAAAAAACAAACTATTCTGATGACTTAGACAGCTGTAGTTTTTCGACTGATCAGTTATTTAATCATTTTTTAGTTTCCACACGTTCCAAATTGTTGAGCTTCTTTGATTAGATAAAACGACGAGTTTAAGTAGTTTGAAACTAAAAATCTATTGTGAATAGCTGCCTTTAATGGTTAAAATGATTGATTATAACGTAACATATCAAGTCGTTTTATCTGCACTCCTTATTTCGTTATATAGCGAATCTGGGATCCCGAAACCTCCCACTCATGCATTCATTTTTGCATTCAAACTTTTTATTCACGATGGTGACTTTTTATGTGAAGAATTTTCCATTATTATTATTTTATAGCTATTGTACGAGTATATAATCATGCCAAATATTATGTACTTATCCTCGATTTGTAGTTTTATCCCTCTATAGACCAACAATTTTATGAAAATATTCCGACAGATTTGGCTCCTGTATGCAGTTAATTTGCACAAAAACAGTTTGTCTCCCTTTACATACACGCGCCGGCCTTGCATTAACTTAGGTTCCTCAAATGAAAAGTACTTAAGATACAATAATTTAACAAAAAAGTGGATTTTTTGTCTTTTTTTTAATAGCTCGTAAGGTAGCAACCAACAGTAGCAGGATTATCCCTAGCTGTTTGTCACCGATGCAGTTGTTCCACCCATAAAAGATGAGTTACCCAGAATTCGTTGAGATCGATCAAATATAAAATCATGTCATTAACAGTAGATTTAGTAAATTTATGCTCAAGAGCTGTTGTTTTTTATTTTCTTACAAGTGTTTGTAGTTTTTTTACTTCACTTTTATGATGTATGGATTTTCTATTTTTCTTGAATAAAAAACATATTGAAACTCCGCAAGGAGTCTGCACTGACAGCGCAGTGCTACCTCCTGTACAACAGAGACAGACTGAATAAATATCTTTGTTTATATTGTTCCAGCTCTTAAAAATAATCTGTTTATGAATTGCTTTGATTAATTTTCGAAATTTTTGGAAAAAAGCTTGGGTATTTTTCGCTTTTTTTATTTAAAAGTTAGCGAAATAGTTTTTCTGTATAAAATGGCTAGAAAATTTTCGATTTGTAAAAAAATGGCATCCAAAAATATGCTGAAAACTAATTGCTGAGTTCGCATCAATGGGATGGGATCAATTAGCAAATCCTATGGGATCCTGACACCCTAGCTCTGCTTTCCTCCTCTGAAATTCTAAATTTGTTTGAACATGAAAATCGCCGGAAGTTACTGGTCAGCATCGCGATTAACTCCCGGAACTCTTTCAAGCTCCAACCCTCGAAAATGAATGACAGCAGCCGCGGGCCTGGATGGCTGGATTAGTCGAGTATATGAAGCTGGACGCCGGGAATTTTTTTCGTCGACATCAAACAACTCCAAAGAGACTCTATTTTGAATTTTAGCTATCGATTCACTCTAACAAATGATGATGAAGATTCTATTTTGCATCGCCTTGGCTATGTTGGTCAGCCTTTCAACGGGTAAGTGACGCCTCACAGCTAAGGATTGATATGTTTGAATGAAGTTCAAGAGCACTGGAATGAGCGCTGAATCAAATTTGCAGTTGACGCCGATTGTCGCTCCATTGGCCAAGAGTGCTACAAACTGCCGTGGGCCCGCTGTTGCCAAGGCTACTGCCGGTTTAGCAACAACCCGTTCAAGGGCGGCACCTGCGTGTCTTGCCTATTTGAGAACGACCGCTGTTCAAGCGACGGCGAATGTTGCCTGGGAAAATGTAAATGGTCGATGGGAAAGTTTGCCAGGGTGTGCCAGGCAACCTAAACCGGCTTGATTCGAGCATGCAAACTAAATTGTTTTATTAGCTGTTTGCGTTTTGCCTTCTTGCTGAACAATTTTCTGCCGGACTTCAAAAAAGAAGCGACAGAAAGGCACTGAAGCCACCTGGCTCGATCTTCTTTGATTGCAGATGCTCAGCAAAGTCAATAATTATAGCCAGAAAGCTGTTTCTTTGGACTGAAAAAAAATATTTAATTGCTGGAAGCATGTGGCAAAAACATAATAGCCAAGCCAATATTGGTCGAAGTGTCTTATTCAGTTTTGTCGCTTTTTTCTCCTACTAATTTTTTTCCCGGAGGCGGTGATACTCAGATTGCGTCTTTCTGCTCGGACGTCGGACAATTTTTAGAAATAATTTCACCAATTTCACAATTGCAAAAAATCCAAGCCTCTTTGAGCAAGAAATTCCATTGTGTTTAAAACCGATTACGAAAGCAATTATTCAACAATTATCTTCATCAGGCAAGCAGGAAGAGCACCTGAGCCAAACGATTGCGGGTTGCTTTTCGTAAAAAAAATTGCTTACGAAATTGCAGTGCAGGCTTTCAGTGTTACTGCGCCCTATCCACCTGGTGTCAATGGTTGCTTTTTGACCATAATTTGGCGCCGACAGTTTTTTTCTGGCCCAGATGGGAAAAAACACTGGAGGAAAATTGAAAAATATTTTTCCACGCGAAAAAAAATATTTTTCATTGAAATATCAGCGCATAGGTTGCTGCGTCATGTAGATCAATGTATTTGCGCAAGAGTATACTTCGTATTCTTGATCCTTGAATCAAGGACGACTAAAGAAAATTGGTAATACTAGTATTTTTATTGCAAAATAAGTAACACAGAAAACATTTAATAAGCTATTTAAACCAATTTGGAAACAAGATTTCACGTCAATATACAATAATCTTTCTTTTTTTCTTATAACTTCTCTATTTTTTGTACGAATACAAGCGTAATAACTTAATTATCCCATTACCATTTCTTGAAGGGATCAAACTTTTTTCTGTAACAGATTCTGACCTCTCGAGCGTCAAACACGAATGAATTTTCATTTATTACGCTCGTATTTATTTGTGCTAATGTATTTGGAATGCCTCAAAGCCCTATTGTTACGATACTCTGTAGTACTGTCTTGCTTAGGCGTCATTATTTTTTCAGACTATATAGCTTCGCGACCTTCAAAATAATAATAATAATAAATTTAGACACCCGACCTTTCGATCAGATGTACAGCCCACGGCACAGAGGCCACGCATCCGAGGGCTGTGTACAGCTTTCAGTCTGACGGGCTAGAGGGGCCGCAACACCCACACTAAATTTACCCAGCTCAAACTGGTACCCGATCTCAGCTGGGTGGACTGAAGCAATTCGGGATTAAGTGCCTTGCTTAAGGGCACATATTGTCTCCTAGGGCCGGGACTCGAACCCACGACCTTCCGGTGATAAGACAGGCGCCCTAGCCACTAGGCTACAACTCCTCCTAAGAATTAAAAAATGATTTAAAATGATTTAAAAATGACCGCTTTATTTGTTCAAGTCCAAGTCTTGGGCTACCGTTCTCATGACAGAAATTATGGGACTTTTAAAGTGAGGATTTCGTGATTTCTTTAAGTGAGGACATGATCAACATCATCAGAAGTGATCGAATATTTGAATTTTCTCTTTGAATTAAGCAACAACAAAAGTGGGCTTTTAATTTAATTTTATGTTAAAGAGGCACAATAAACCACTAAAATTTAGAGGGTCATGCATGTAGCCTTTAAAAATGTTTAAAAAATTCAGCGCAGGCGATAATGCCGTTAGGGTAGCTGCAGTCCAGATCCCGGTGTTTTAGAACAGGTAGGCGGCCTCAATCACCACTCGAAACACTTCGTAGATGAACTGCTAAAAGCACTACGTATCTATCTAGTTTCAGAGTTCTGATAGATTTCAGGCCCACAGGTAGGTAAAGCGACTGTTCCATTCGATTTTAGCGATCATTAAGTGAAAAAAAATAATTCCTATGGATTTTAATTTCTTCCAACTGCTGTGTTTCATTGTTCTTTTTGTGAAAGTTTGATGATTTTCGATGTCTCTTGGGTCTTTTACATGCGGTTTAGTTCAGCTTTGATGCCTTTGGCAGTGCCTTTGGCAGTGCCTTTGGAAGTGCCTTTGGTTGTGCCTTTGACAGTGCCTTTGGAAGTGCCTTTGGTTGTGCCTTTGACAGTGCCTTTGGTTGTGCCTTTGGTTGTGCCTTTGGTTGTGCCTTTGGAAGTGCCTTTGGCTGTGCCTTTGGAAGTGCCTTTGGTTGTGCCTTTGGTTGTGCCTTTGGTTGTGCCTTTGGAAGTGCCTTTGGTTGTGCCTTTGGTTGTGCCTTTGGTTGTGCCTTTGGTTGTGCCTTTGGTTGTGCCTTTGGTTGTGCCTTTGGTTGTGCCTTTGGTTGTGCCTTTGGAAGTGCCTTTGGTTGTGCCTTTGGCTGTGCCTTTGGAAGTGCCTTTGGAAGTGCCTTTGGTTGTGCCTTTGGAAGTGCCTTTGGAAGTGCCTTTGGTTGTGCCTTTGGTTGTGCCTTTGGTTGTGCCTTTGGCTGTGCCTTTGGCTGTGCCTTTGGAAGTGCCTTTGGAAGTGCCTTTGGTTGTGCCTTTGGAAGTGCCTTTGGTTGTGCCTTTGGTTGTGCCTTTGGTTGTGCCTTTGGTTGTGCCTTTGGCTGTGCCTTTTGCTGTGCCTTTGGTTGTGCCTTTGGCTTTTGAATCAGTGAATTAAATAATGACTTTATTAATATACTATCCAGAATTTTAAATAGCAGTTATTAGTTTGTTTGGTAAACTTAAAAATTTCATTTTCTCTGTTGAGCAAAAATTGTCGATATATACACGTATTTACCATGTGGAGTCAAAATACTGGATTCCTAAGCTGCTAACGACGAAGCTTTTCGTTTAAAACAAGGATTAAGTACCGCAGCTCTAGTTTGCGCTTGGAAGAAAAAATGCAACCATCTTTTTCTAGTCGTTCCCATGCTAACAAACAGATCCCAGGACCTCTCCCCAGCGAATGGACACGGACAATTCACCTCTTCGAGCCCTATTGGCCGCTGTTTTCCCTCGGATTGTGTATAAATACGAAGACGCTATCGAGTTTAAAAATCTTATCATTCTCGATCGAGTAGTTCGACTCGTAGTGTTCTTCCTTGAACACTGAGTTTATTGGAACCGTTTACATCAGGCCGTTGAAAACCCAACCACCCCACCCCCCAAAAATGTCGCCACTGATAATTTTTCTCCTCCTAACAACCGTTTCCAGCTCCATCCTAATCGACGCCGGGTCTGCCAAGGCGGCCGACCACAGGCGCGTGATCGCTGCCCTGACTGCTCTTCGCACGGCGGACAAAATTGCTCAGTGCGAGCTGCAGCGCCAGGCCCAAAAGCTGGACGAGCTTCAGGCGGTCAACAATCGACTTATCCAGCGTCGATCGTTGGTCAGCAAAAGTCCTCGTCGTCTTCAACCGGTCCCAGCCGACTCGGTGTCACATAGCGGAGAATTCGACGTGCTGATCGCCTGCGGACCCGAGGCTGCCCGTCAGGCCACCGGGTGTCCGGACATTCGTCGGAGCTACGGCCTCCAGCTGGACAGGGAAGCAGCCGCTCTGTGCGACAGCTACGAGCTCTGCATGCGGTGCGGCGAGACAATCGGACTGCGCGGCAGCGATGCTTGCGACCGGGCCTACGCCCACCTCGCCGCCAAGGAGTGTCTGCAACAGGCCGAGTCGAAGTCCTGCGGCCGTCAGGCCGACCTCCTGCTAGCCATTATGCGTCATCATTATCGCCATCGCCAGCAGAGTCGTCCAGGTACCGGCTGCAGTCGCGCCTGCGCCTACAAGCTGTTCAAACCTGTCGGACGCAATTGAGACTTAAATTTGAGGAGAAGAGTTCAGAAAAACAAACAAAATTTTTTTTGAAGCGAGCGTTTTCAATGGCAAAATAAACTCGAAAAAATCTATAAAAAGTCGAGCATTTTAAATTACCGCTATCGGTTTGTTTGAATATTCTATCATCGGTCCAAGTCAATGGAACAAATCGTTTTATTGCTACGTCATCCAAAAAGAATTTGTTTTAAGTTGATTGGACAAATTTATTTAAACAAAAGACACGGTAATATGAAAATGCTCACCTGTAGCTATCTCGATTAGCTTTCCCATTTCTGTCAACTATTGAAGGCATCAAATTACGCTCTTATTGACAATTATTGAGTTGTTTAACAAAGACTCACATGTCCAAATTAGGCATTATTGAGTCCTAGATTTTTCAATACTTGAATGACGTCATTTAATCAAAAATGCATCATTCTGGTAGTAGCAAGACCGAGTTTTAATTAAACAAGAATCGTTTTAATAAATGTAATAGATTTTGACTGCTAGCTTGGTGGAAAATCTATAAAATATTCGCCGTGTTTCTTTCGCAGCATGCAGGAATTTCCGCCTTTTAATCATTTTAGCTATCTTGTATGAGCTTAGGACACCCTGAAGCATGCGGTGTTGTTAGCTAATGCATTATACCCTATAAAAGGCTTCTTGTCTTCTTCCTTTAACACTGGGGCGAAATTATCATTTTCATAATGAATTTTCGAGGGTTAATGAAGTCTGATCCCTTAGTATAAATCTTATAGCTACTCATCAGCAGAGATTTGCCTACCCTTGGAAAATGTATGATGCATATGCAGGTTATCTGAAATATAATATTTCAAAAAATTTTGCGTACAAGAGTCGCTAACTTTGCTTGCAGTTAAACAATTTCATCATCTTCTGCAGTAGCGAATGGCATAATTCTTGCTTGGAGGCCAAACTGAAATCTTCTAAAGAAAAACTTGCAGCCATTGTTAGTTATCGAGCCAGAAATGGTGTAACGGCCAAGCCCTTCGGACTGGCCGACACACCCCTTGCTTTTGTTATAATTTAAGCGAAATAGCTGAAAATTTTTTGGTAAATATCTTTGTTACGTGCGTCATGAGCTCACTATTTTTGGTTCATTTATTACTCTTTGCCCAGCTTCTGTGCTTTGCTTTAGAACTTGTAATATTTTGATTTATGGTTATAGTTGTCTCTTCCATTATTTTCTTTTTAAGCACGGCTTGCGTTAGAGAGCACATATTTTACTTTACGCGCACCAATATATGTGTGCTGGTTTCTCCTTTCGTTTTCTACCGAAGTCGATCGTGCTTTTGCCGCCTAAATGTGATGCCCTATTATTTCATGCAGACCATTATTATTGTACGAAACCATGTGAAAAACTCAAAGAACCCGATAGGCAGCGTTAGAAAAATTCTGTGTAGGGCGAGACTAGAAAAAGAAAAAACTAGCTGACGTACGCTGTGAGTACCTCGTCTGAGTTTGAGTCAGTCTTCCATGCAACAGGGCAAGATAGATGGGTTGGTGGGTAGTGCAGAGAGTTTTCTGTACGCACACCTAGTCGCTAGCAAAGTAGAGAAATATATGCACCGAAAACCGTTGATTGCTGACAGCACTTCTAGTTAGGTATGAATGATTGCTAACATTTCATTACAGCAATGCTTTAGAAATTACTATTTTTTTGCTAATCTCGATCAGAATTTAACTGTTCAGTTGGCTAAACGAACTGCCTATTAGTCTATGCGTACATTGGTGTCCCTGGTGACTTGCCTCTCTTCACCAACCCCTCCTCCTCTTCTTTTGTTCTCTTTTTGTGGCATCTTTAAGGAATGTGTACGCCGCATTAGAAGCCACCCCAAGCTTTTGCTCTAGCATCGTATATTGTGTCAAAAACTCTAGAAGAATGTAAATTTCATCTACAAGACCACTTTGCAAGTTATATTTTAGCAAGTTCGATTTTTAAAAAAGCTAAATTTAATCTAGATGGCGAGCAAATTGACGGAAAAGAAGTTCGGCATAGCGGCCCTGCTGCTGGAGGCCCTGTTTATCATCTTATTTGGAGTGTTCGGCGAATATCACCACGAAGCTGACGCCAAGGTGTGGGGCAATGCCACTGGGAAATTGAAGAAATCTGAGATTAATGCTGTAAATTTGATCGTTCAAAATTATCCAAGTGAGTCATTAACTATTTTCGTAAATTTAAGTTCCTTAAGAAAGGCTAAAGGCTAAATCTACCAGAGAGCTGTAGGCACTTTGACGCTTAAAGCGACATCGTCCCAAAACCAGACTCCTAAAGCGCATGCAGTCACACTAAGTACGGTATACAGGCACAAGCGCACACAGGCCGGCACTCAGTCACGCACTCGCACTCATATATGGTGTACAAACCGGTAATTTCAGGCATGTATGGTCTCTATGCCTTGGGGGGATTGCCCAACCAATTCGTGCGCAAGGCCCCAAATTAATGTGACGCTGCGCACGAAACCGCGCCAGGGAAAATAGCCAACCTGCAACGCGGGGTCGAACCTGGACCAGTGGCACACACGCGCCAGACCGCCAAGCCACTCGCCCCAAATTTAAGTTCCTTAGTTACAAATGCTTTCAAATATGATTACAATAATACGCTTCTGTCCAAACTACCCGTTGTAGTGTTCCAAGACGTCCACGGCATGATGTTCATCGGTTTCGGATTCCTGATGACCTTTATCAAGTGGTACGGATTCAGCAGCGTCGGGCTCAACATGATGATCGCCGCCCTGGTCATTCAATGGAGCATGATTATCAATGGCTTTTTTCACTTAAAGGATGGCAAATTTCAAATTGAAGTTCAGACGTAAGTTTACGAGGGTTATTTATCGATTCAGCAAGTACGCAAAATGATTTTTTCTTTTGATGCGGACTCACTTTGTCGCTCATTTTGCTGTGATACCAAAGCACTTGACTGCGTGACATTAGACAGTTAGGTTATTTATTGCCCTATGGCCTATCGTTCTACGATTATGTTTGCCTTTTTTCCGGTCATTGTTTTGATACTTCTGTACTGTACTTCTGACCCCTCTAAGTGCGATTGTATAAAGTAAAATCTACTCCAGTTTCACCTTTTTCGCCTTCAGCTCTTTATGCTGATTAACGTACACATTTTTAGTTGTGTTCCAGCTAGTTAGTGGCTTATTTTAGAAGCGGCAAGGCCAAAAGCTAAATCCCTATTCAACCCACTAAATTCATCTCCAAATCCTTATAGTCCGGATAGTTGGATGAAAGTACCCTGATAATATTTTAATCTTGAAAATAAAGTAACTGCTAATATTGATATTCAAACTCTAGCATTCAAGCTTCCCTTACTGAGTTACACTGAAACTAGCTCGTACCATTTGGTAACACCAAACAAACAAATTTCAGAATGCTATCAGCAGATTTCGCATGCGCTACAGTGCTAATCTCCTTCGGCGCCTTGTTAGGCAGAATATCAGCTCTTCAGTGCCTAGTATTGGCCATTATTGAAATACCAATATTCCTTTCTAACGAGTATGTTGGATTGTACAAGTTTAAGGTGAGCTACTCACGTGAATTGATAATCAATTAACCAAATGCAAAGCAATAAACGGCACTGTTAAAATTTCTTGTTTGACATGGTCAAACGGGGTTGAAGTCTTAGGGTAGTTTCAGCGTAATGATCGGGCTGGCTAATTAAGAGCAAAAATTTTTCTGTCATTGCAAACTTAGGATAAACAACTACGCGTGCAGTTGTCTTGCAAGGGATCTAAAAAGAGGCCAATGGACAGTCATGCCCAGTCCCACAACCAGCGACGGGGCATAACTGTCTATTGCGCTGACTCCTGAAGCGCTTTCAGTCACACTAAATACGGTATGCAGGCATAGACACACACCGGCCGGCACCCAGTCATGCACTCACATAGGGTGTACAAACCGGTAATTCCAGGCATGTGCACTCTCTATGGGCGTAAATTGCACAACTGGCCCATAGCCCAACCAATTCGTGCACAAGGCCCCAAATTAATGTGACCCTGCACACGAAACCGCGCTAGAGAAAATAGCTAACCTACAACGCGTGGTCAAACCTGTACCAGTGGCACACAAGGCAGACGTGCTGGACCGTCAAGCCACTTGTCCCCTTAGGTGAAAAATTCCAAAAAAGATCCTACACCCCTTCCTGATAGCTAATATTGAGCACGGGTGGATTTTCTGCGTTTTTCAATTTGGCCCTTACACTCGTGTTGGGCAAATTAGAAAGTGGCCAAGTTTTGGGCCAAACTTAGGGACCAAAGTTTTCCCCCAATTTTAAATGCATGTTCAAAATGATAGAATGCCGATAAAATTCACTTCTGGCCCTCTTGACCGGCCCCTTGTTCACTTTTGGCCCCTTTTCGGTCCCTTTTGATTTACAGTATAGGGAGAAACTAACCGATGTGAGCTGTGACAAAAATTTAGATTGAGACTATGTGATTGAAAAAATACCTAAAGAAGAGGGCTCACTGTCCTTCTAAGACTGCACATGAATTTTTTTTATGTTGGCCCTCACTGGCACACCGCAGGCGGTCGACATGGGCGGAAGCATGTTCGTGCACATTTTCGGCGCCTATTTCGGCATAGCCGCCTCGCGAACAATGGCGCAGAAAGGTGACAACCAGAATAAAAACGACTGCTCACGCTATCACAACGATTTGTTCGCCATGATTGGTGAGCCGAGTGCATTAATTAATTTTGCCGTCTAAATTTACTATGTTTGTGTACCCGCCGTCTACCTGATTGGTTCGTAACTTAATAGCTTAAATTACCTCCGTGTCCTCGAATTCCAAGGCACCATCTTCCTGTGGCTCTACTGGCCCAGCTTCAACGCCGGCTTGGCAGTCGGGGACGACAAGCACAGAGCCGTCATCAACACCTACCTGTCGTTGGCCGCCTGCACACTTGTCGCCTTCGCCGTGTCCTCCCTAGTTGAGAAGGGCAAACTCGAAATGGTGCACATTCAGAATGCAACCCTAGCTGGCGGCGTCGCCGTGGGTACCGTTTCGGATATGATGATCAAACCGTACGGGGCCGTCATAATTGGCTCACTGGCTGGCATTCTGAGCGTCTGCGGCTACGCGTTTCTGTCGGTGAGTGCCACCTGACTGACTGACCCACTGTACTACTAAAAGTAGAGCATGAAAAAATCAAACGAACTGAAAAATTTGCAGAAACGCCTCCGTGCCAACAACTTCCTGGACACTTGCGGAGTCAACAATTTGCACGGCATGCCCGGCATTTTGGCAGCCCTGTTTGGAATTTTGTACTCGGGCCTTGCGTCGTTTGAAGAGTACGGATACGGGTAAGAACTGGTCGCGTTAATCTCAGCTACCATCCTTGAGATAACTTTCACATCCGGGTTGAATTTTCCAGACTCTATCAAATTTTTCCTGCCCGAGCGCCCAAGATGGCTAACGGCAGTTTCGCTTTCATGCTGAAAGACGGCGAACATTTTGTTGAAAAGGGCGAGGGTCGTTCGGCCGGCATGCAGGCGGCGTACCAGGCGGCCGCCGCCAGTATGACGCTACTGTGTGCCATCCTGGGCGGCCTGCTCACCGGTGAGGCGGCTTGCGGTGATTGGGCAGGGACTTCTTGGTTTGGATCTGTCACTCTTTCTATTCGTCACTCTATACATCTGTCACCCTTTCCATCTGTCGCTCTTTCCGTCTGTCCCCCTTTCCATCTGTCACTCAGTGTGTCTGTCACTCTATCCGTCTGTCACTCTATCCGTCTGTCACTCTTTCTATCCGTCACCTCTATACATCTGTCACTCCATACATCTTTCACTCTATCCATTTGTAACTCCATCTGTCTGTCCTTCTATCTCCGTCACTTTATCCATCACTCCTGCTGTCACTCGATTGGTCAATCTATCTGTGTCACTCTAACTGCCTTGAAAAGCTTGTATTTTTCCTATTATGAAAGCTCTTATTTTCGGGCTACTTTATTCACTAATATGAGTAGTTAGTGTGTAAGTCTGGCATTAAAATTATTTGAAATTAAAATTTTCTAGGCTTCATTCTGCGCCTCCCAATCTTGAACAACGTGCCAACGGGTAACTTCTTCCTGGATGATCCTGTCTGGAATGTACCAGAGGATTATGATGGCAAACCGCATCGGCCAAGGTCCGGTGGTGACAATGATGCCTCGGGCGATTTCCGGGAGGAGACTTCGGCTCTGGCTGGCAGGGAAGAGAAAAAAGAAGAAGCCGAAGAAGGAGTGTGATTGACAGCATCAATCAATCATGGAGGAATGAATTATTAATCAAGATTCTGAAAAAAATGTCACGTAATCAAGATAGAAAACTTGCTAGAACCATCATAGTAACAATAAGTAAATAAACCAAGCAAAAGTTTTATTTTGACTGCTAGCTAACAAGTTCTTGCAAATGCACACAGGTGTGATAAAGTATATTCTAGAACAAAGGCCTTTGTACTTTGCTACGAGGTGTAAAATTTAGAATTTTGTTGACTGTTTGATAATATTTTGTCGCTCGCTTCACTCTCTACTACTAGTAACTCGCTACTATTCACTAATATCACCTGTCATAATTAACAAAGCTGTTCTGTTTTAGTAATTTTATTAAAACTAATAAGTGCGCAATTTTTTTTAGTTACGGTTGATCGTATTTTTTTCCGAATTAAGTAGCTTAATTAATGATGCGCTTGATGCGTGCGCATCATAAGTGACTATTGACTTTTTACTGATGGATTGCTTGCGTGACCAATAGCTAGTTAATTCTTAGCCGTTCTGTGTACTTTAAGATGTTTGCCTAGTTCTTGGCTTGCCTAGTTCTAACCTAACTGAAGTAAAATTAATTCCTGTGTGTTATTACTAATATTTTTTCCTTCAATTTTAGCCTCTAAGAGGCATTTAAACGACAAGGAATCTTGTAATCGATTTAGTCTTATGGCTGGCAAGTTTTAATCACAAGAATTATTTAACTGTGCGACATTTTAAACTTTAATCATAGATTACTTTATCATTAGCGGCTTTGCTGCCACAGAGTCCATTTTGCTGCCAATCGAACTCTCCAGTTCCAGGCGTTACCTCGTTACATGTTTGATGAGATGCCGATTCTTTTCTCACACTTCAACTGCTAGGCTTCTCCAGATGGTGAAGTACAGCGAAAGTTGCTTCAAAAAACTGGGGCTGAAAAGTGCTTAGCGTAATCGATATTTTTTGTGATGCGAAAAACGAGGAAGAAGCGAGATGGAGTATTAAAGATCGTCAAAGGCAGAAATTTTTTTGTTTAACATCAAAAATTATTCTTAAAAGGACTTTTACATACTCGTACTTTTGGTTCAAAGAAATTCAATTGGGTTTAATTGACAATTTATTTGATTTCGGTTGCAATCTATTCATGGGAGGTCAAGTTTCCTTTCCGCGTGCTATAATTTCAGGATTCCTTGGCTAGCGCGAGTGTTAAAGAGATAAAATAAGGTAGAGTTTTGGCTTGAGTGGGGAAGAGAAACCAGCACCAGGATTGGAAGTAGTTTTGTTGGCTTTGAGGCGGGGCTGGGACGGGGAGAAATATAGGATGGGATAAGAGCGAGAGGGAAATACGCGCGAATGCTCACTCAGGGATTGGCTCCTGTTTCTGTTTCCCACGTCTTATTCTTTCCTAACTCGCCTTTCCTTCCCTATAGCCGGCCGTCTTTCCTCTTTCAATTTAAAGCCTCAAGGTAAAAGTATATTACGGAGAACCATCTAGCAACAGAGTATTAGCAGAAACCGAGCATGGATCTGATGCAAAAACTATTTGGCTGCTGCCCGCCAACTCTGATGCTGTTTGGCCGACGTCGCGAGTCGGCCAGTTCAGACGCTGACAGTTTTGTACCGCTGAGTGGTCGAAATTTCAAACCGGGCGCTTCTACTGGTTCAGGTGAGAATTGGCTGCTACGAAGTAGATTTGGGAGAAAAACTTTTGGGAGACGATCTTAGAAGGGAGCTGATCTTGCTCAAGGAAATGCAGTCCTCTCATGAGGGCTTATGTTGCTTAAACGAAATACAGTCTCCCATGAGAGATGAAGCTTCTCAACGAAATACAGTCTCCCATGAGAGCTGAAGTTTCTCAACGAAATACAGTCTCCCATGAGAGCTGAAGCTTCTCAACGAAATACAGTCTCCCATGAGAGCTGAAGTTTCTCAACGAAATACAGTCTCCCATTAGAGCTGAAGTTTCTCAACTAAATACAGTCTCCCATGAGAGCTGAAGTTTTTCTCAACGAAATACAGTCTCCCATGAGAGCTGAAGTTTTTCTCAACTAAATACAGTCTCCCATGAGAGCTGAAGCTTCTCAACTAAATACAGTCTCCCATTAGAGCTGAAGTTTCTCAACGAAATACAGTCTCCCATTAGAGCTGAAGTTTCTCAACTAAATACAGTCTCCCATGAGAGCTGAAGTTTTTCTCAACGAAATACAGTCTCCCATGAGAGCTGAAGTTTCTCAACGAAATACAGTCTCCCATTAGAGCTGAAGCTTCTCAACTAAATACAGTCTCCCATTAGAGCTGAAGTTTTTCTCAACAAAATACAGTCTCCCATGAGAGCTGAAGTTTCTCAACTAAATACAGTCTCCCATTAGAGCTGAAGTTTTTAACGAAATACAGTCTCCCATGAGAGCTGAAGCTTCTCAACGAAATACAGTCTCCCATGAGAGCTGAAGTTTCTCAACGAAATACAGTCTCCCATGAGAGCTGAAGCTTCTCAACGAAATACAGTCTCCCATGAGAGCTGAAGCTTCTCAACGAAATACAGTCTCCCATGAGAGCTGAAGTTTTTCTCAACTAAATACAGTCTCCCATGAGAGCTGAAGTTTTTCTCAACTAAATACAGTCTCCCATGAGAGCTGAAGTTTTTCTCAACTAAATGCAGTCTCCCATGAGAGCTGAAGTTTTTCTCAACTAAATACAGTCTCCCATGAGAGCTGAAGCTTCTCAACGAAATACAGTCTCCCATGAGAGCTGAAGCTTCTCAACGAAATACAGTCTCCCATGAGAGCTGAAGTTTTCTCAACTAAATACAGTCTCCCATGAGAGCTGAAGTTTTTCTCAACTAAATACAGTCTCCCATGAGAGCTGAAGTTTCTCAACTAAATACAGTCTCCCATGAGAGATGAAGTTTCTCAACGAAATACAGTCTCCCATGAGAGCTGAAGCTTCTCAACGAAATACAGTCTCCCATGAGAGCTGAAGTTTCTCAACGAAATACAGTCTCCAATGAGAGCTGAAGCTTCTCAACGAAATACAGTCTCCCATGAGAGCTGAAGCTTCTCAACTAAATACAGTCTCCCATGAGAGCTGAAGCTTCTCAACGAAATACAGTCTTCCATGAGAGCTGAAGCGTCTCAACGAAATACAGTCTCCCATGAGAGCTGAAGCTTCTCAACGAAATACAGTCTCCCATGAGAGCTGAAGCTTCTCAACGAAATACAGTCTCCCATGAGAGCTGAAGCTTATCAACGAAATACAGTCTCCCATGAGAGCTGAAGTTTCTCAACGAAATACAGTCTCCAATGAGAGCTGAAGCTTCTCAACGAAATACAGTCTCCCATGAGAGCTGAAGTTCTCAACTAAATACAGTCTCCCATGAGAGCTGAAGTTTCTCAACGAAATACAGTCTCCAATGAGAGCTGAAGCTTCTCAACGAAATGCGGTCTCCCATGAGAGCTGAAGCTTCTCAACGAAATACAGTCTCCCATGAGAGCTGAAGTTTCTCAACGAAATACAGTCTCCAATGAGAGCTGAAGTTTCTCAACGAAATACAGTCTCCCATGAGAGCTGAAGTTTCTCAACGAAATACAGTCTCCCATGAGAGCTGAAGTTTTTCTCAACTAAATGCAGTCTCCCATGAGAGCTGAAGTTTTTCTCAACGAAATACAGTCTCCCATGAGAGCTGAAGTTTTTCTCAACTAAATACAGTCTCCCATGAGAGCTGAAGTTTTCTCAACTAAATACAGTCTCCCATGAGAGCTGAAGTTTTTTCTCAACTAAATACAGTCTCCCATGAGAGCTGAAGTTTTTCTCAACTAAATACAGTCTCCCATGAGAGCTGAAGTTTCTCAACGAAATACAGTCTCCCATGAGAGCTGAAGTTTTTCTCAACTAAATACAGTCTCCCATGAGAGCTGAAGTTTTTCTCAACGAAATACAGTCTCCCATGAGAGCTGAAGTTTTTCTCAACTAAATACAGTCTCCCATGAGAGCTGAAGTTTTTCTCAACTAAATACAGTCTCCCATGAGAGCTGAAGTTTTTCTCAACTAAATACAGTCTCCCATGAGAGCTGAAGCTTCTCAACTAAATACAGTCTTCCATGAGAGCTGAAGCTTCTCAACGAAATACAGTCTCCCATGAGAGCTGAAGTTTGTTAACGAAATACAGTCTTCCAGGAGAGCTGAAGTTTTTCTCAACGAAATACAGTCTCCATGAGAGCTGAAGTTTCTCAACTAAATACAGTCGCCCATGAGAGCTGAAGTTTTTCTCAACTAAATACAGTCTCCATGAGAGCTGAAGTTTTTCTCAACTAAATACAGTCTCCCATGAGAGCTGAAGTTTTTCTCAACTAAATACAGTCTCCCATGAGAGCTGAGGCTTTCTCAACGAAATACAGTCTCCCATGAGAGCTGAAGTTTCTCAACGAAATACAGTCTCCCATGAGAGCTGAAGCTTTCTCAACGAAATACAGTCTCCAATGAGAGCTGAAGTTTTTCTCAACGAAATACAGTCTCCCATGAGAGCTGAAGTTTTCTCAACGAAATACAGTCTCCCATGAGAGCTGAAGCTTCTCAACGAAATACAGTCTCCAATGAGAGCTGAAGTTTTTCTCAACGAAATACAGTCTCCCATGAGAGCTGAAGTTTCTCAACTAAATACAGTCTCCATGAGAGCTGAAGCTTCTCAACGAAATACAGTCTCCCATGAGAGCTGAAGTTTCTCAACGAAATACAGTCTCCCATGAGAGCTGAAGTTTTTCTCAACTAAATACAGTCTCCCATGAGAGCTGAAGTTTTCTCAACGAAATACAGTCTCCCATGAGAGCTGAAGTTTTTCTCAACTAAATACAGTCTCCCATGAGAGCTGAAGTTTTTCTCAACTAAATACAGTCTCCCATGAGAGCTGAAGTTTTCTCAACTAAATACAGTCTCCCATGAGAGCTGAAGTTTTTCTCAACTAAATACAGTCTCCCATGAGAGCTGAAGTTTCTCAACGAAATACAGTCTCCCATGAGAGCTGAAGTTTTTCTCAACTAAATACAGTCTCCCATGAGAGCTGAAGTTTTCTCAACTAAATACAGTCTCCCATGAGAGCTGAAGTTTTTCTCAACTAAATACAGTCTCCAATGAGAGCTGAAGCTTCTCAACGAAATACAGTCTCCCATGAGAGCTGAAGTTTGTTAACGAAATACAGTCTTCCATGAGAGCTGAAGTTTTTCTCAACGAAATACAGTCTCCTATGAGAGCTGAAGTTTCTCAACTAAATACAGTCGCCCATGAGAGCTGAAGTTTTTCTCAACTAAATGCAGTCGCCCATGAGAGCTGAAGTTTTTTCTCAACTAAATACAGTCTCCCATGAGAGCTGAAGTTTTTCTCAACTAAATACAGTCTCCCATGAGAGCTGAAGTTTTTCTCAACTAAATACAGTCTCCCATGAGAGCTGAAGCTTCTCAACGAAATACAGTCTCCCATGAGAGCTGAAGTTTTTCTCAACTAAATACAGTCTCCCATGAGAGCTGAAGTTTTTCTCAACTAAATACAGTCTCCCATGAGAGCTGAAGTTTTTCTCAACGAAATACAGTCTCCCATGAGAGCTGAAGTTTCTCAACTAAATACAGTCGCCCATGAGAGCTGAAGTTTCTCAACGAAATACAGTCTCCCATGAGAGCTGAAGTTTTTTCTCAACTAAATACAGTCGCCCATGAGAGCTGAAGTTTTTCTCAACTAAATACAGTCTCCCATGAGAGCTGAAGTTTTTCTCAACTAAATACAGTCTCCCATGAGAGCTGAAGTTTTTCTCAACTAAATACAGTCTCCCATGAGAGCTGAAGCTTCTCAACGAAATACAGTCTCCCATGAGAGCTGAAGTTTCTCAACGAAATACAGTCTCCCATGAGAGCTGAAGTTTTTCTCAACGAAATACAGTCTCCCATGAGAGCTGAAGTTTCTCAACTAAATACAGTCGCCCATGAGAGCTGAAGTTTTTTCTCAACTAAATACAGTCTCCCATGAGAGCTGAAGTTTCTCAACGAAATACAGTCTCCCATGAGAGCTGAAGCTTCTCAACGAAATACAGTCTCCCATGAGAGCTGAAGTTTCTCAACGAAATACAGTCTCCCATGAGAGCTGAAGTTTTTCTCAACTAAATACAGTCTCCCATGAGAGCTGAAGTTTTTCTCAACGAAATACAGTCTCCCATGAGAGCTGAAGTTTTTCTCAACTAAATACAGTCTCCCATGAGAGCTGAAGTTTTTCTCAACTAAATACAGTCTCCCATGAGAGCTGAAGTTTTTCTCAACTAAATACAGTCTCCCATGAGAGCTGAAGTTTTTCTCAACTAAATACAGTCTCCCATGAGAGCTGAAGTTTCTCAACGAAATACAGTCTCCCATGAGAGCTGAAGTTTTTCTCAACTAAATACAGTATCCCATGAGAGCTGAAGTTTTTCTCAACGAAATACAGTCTCCCATGAGAGCTGAAGTTTTTCTCAACTAAATACAGTCTCCCATGAGAGCTGAAGTTTTTCTCAACTAAATACAGTCTCCCATGAGAGCTGAAGTTTTTCTCAACTAAATACAGTCTCCCATGAGAGCTGAAGCTTCTCAACTAAATACAGTCTCCCATGAGAGCTGAAGTTTTTCTCAACTAAATACAGTCTCCATGAGAGCTGAAGTTTTTCTCAACGAAATACAGTCTCCCATGAGAGCTGAAGCTTCTCAACGAAATACAGTCTCCCATGAGAGCTGAAGCTTCTCAACGAAATACAGTCTCCAATGAGAGCTGAAGTTTCTCAACGAAATACAGTCTCCCATGAGAGCTGAAGCTTTCTCAACTAAATACAGTCTCTCATGAGAGCTGAAGCTTCTCAACGAAATACAGTCTCCCATGAGAGCTGAAGCTTCTCAACGAAATACAGTCTCCCATGAGAGCTGAAGCTTCTCAACGAAATACAGTCTCCCATGAGAGCTGAAGCTTCTCAACGAAATACAGTCTCCCATGAGAGCTGAAGTTTCTCAACTAAATACAGTCTCCCATGAGAGCTGAAGTTTCTCAACTAAATACAGTCTCCCATGAGAGCTGAAGTTTCTCAACGAAAGGTGTTTAAGGAAGCTCAAAGAAATGCAGTCTTTCAGTGAAGTTGAAGCTTTTTAAGAAATAAATTGGCTTCAGAATTCAGGATTCAAAATAGGATATAATCATGTAGGGAGCTTTTGTTCTTTAGGTAAACACAGATGCACTCTTACAGATAAGAATTATATGTAGTGTACCGCTACAAAAAATCACTGTAGCCTATTCCCCATCAGAGTACTATTATATAATTCTCTTCATTATCATTAATTGGACTAGCGTAGGAATACAATAAGTAGAGATATTCGTACTACTTTAGGGTACGCATTCTCCTTATATGGGATTTGGCTCATCAATCACGCTTGGCTTGCCCAGGAAAGAGGATCTCAATCCTCGTCCCTGGCACATAGTCTCGCATTGGGGCGTCATTATCCGAAAATTTAATTAACAAATATTAAGGCCTAACTGAAGGAGGTATGACTTCTGTGCATGAAAGACGTCACACAAATCAAACTTTTAATTTTGTGATTGATGGTTAGGTTTGAAAGCAAAATAGTACAGCTCGTAACGAATAACAGCAGATAAAAAATTATCAGTCAACACCTTAATTTAGTAAAAAACGAAAACACAACATCGACTCAGCCACTTGTTTTCTTTCCAATTCACAAGAGACAAGAACTCTTTATACAAGTCACATCCTTGAGGACTCATCAGTTTGCTGAGCTATGCAAATCTAATTACCTGCATGCTATCTGCAACTATCAAACAGAAACAGCCGAATGCAAATCATGATGCATTTAACGCGCCTGACATCTGCGCTGCTTCGTCAAGATGCAAAATTGTGCCCAGAAATTGGTTTTTCACACTTGACTGCCTGCAAGAGGCCTCCAGTCATGGTTCGCATGCTTCTAGTGCTTCTGTGAATCAGCTATTTTGCTGAAGTGTGATGCACTTTATGTTGGCTAGAATTCAGTTTCTATGATAAAAGCATATTGAATGGTGTTGGAAACTGCATCAATAAGTCGTTCGGTCTGTCTTTTCGCCCGTCGTATCTGTTTGTCTATCAGCAAGTCTGTCTCAGTGTCCGTCTGTCTTAAACTGTTACTTGAGGTCAATCTACGCATCCGTTTTGTTTGACTGCAGTGTATTTAATTAACCCTAATCGGTGAAATTTTTTACAGCTGCAACGCCGGACGAAAACGGTCGCTTAGCACCGGCTGGGGGCTTCGGCGCTGCCACGTCCTTGTCAGCAGGGCAGTCAGGAGGAGGTCCAGGCCTCGCTGGCGGAGGCTCCACACCGGGTGGATACGGCGCCTGCACCAATCCTGCGGCCTTGACCACGGAAGACGAGGCCAACCTTTCTCGCGCTTGTAAGCTCGGGATGTCAAAAGTACATTTGAAGCTTTAATGTACGCTCGCTACGGAAGTATTCGAGCAAATGTATTTTACGGAAGGCAAAAAGACCAAGAATTTTTGTGACTGTGGTCGAGATAAGATTCCGTCTTCCTGTTTGAAATAGCAAGCCCTCGTCCGGAGCTGGAGGATTAGCTAATGCATAAAATTAGAGGGCAGGCTAACAAATAGATACGGTTGCATTCAATTGCCTCAGATTACTGAAAAATAAATTATTTGACCGTCCTTAAGCGCATTTTCTGATGTATCGTTTTTCATCGTTAAACAATTTATGCACTATCTTCAAGCAAAAAGTACCCCAAGACACCCCAATAACTAAGAAAAGACACCTCGTCATCTAAAGAACTGACATCCCCGTCATCAAACAAACTGACATCCCCGTCACCAAGCAAACTGACATCCCCGTCACCAAGCAAACTGACATCCCCGTCACCAAGCAAACTGACATCCCCGTCACCAAGCAAACTGACATCCCTGTCACCAAACTAGCTGAAATCCATGTAACCGAACAAAGAACAAATTGGCGTACCTGTCACCAAGAGCAATAAAAAAATTGCAGCATCCGTGAAGTCGGCTAAGCGGGCCCCCAACGACGACCAGCCGGCACCGCCATCACCAATCGGCGGGCCCGACTTTCGCGATCAGGGTCTCGGCCAGCTGCACTTTGTGCTGCAATACATCGCCGCAAAGTCAACTTTGTACATCCGCATTATCAAGGGGGCCAATCTGACTGTCCAGGATGCCAACGGCCTGTCAGATCCGTACGTGAAGATTCACCTGCTACCCGACACGGGCCGGCGAACCAAGCTGCGGACCAGGA
>CATNEM010000205.1:0-15000 GCA_950096795.1 Macrostomum cliftonense | reverse complement strand
CAAGACTTCGGTTAAAAAGAAGACGCTTAATCCTTCGTTTGATGAGGTGAAGTGGCGGGGTAGACGGTGTTAGTATTATCCAATGATTTAACAAATTAAAATTATTATTTTTTCCAGGAATTTGTCTACAGCGTATCTCCGCAGGATCTGCTGCACAGGACATTGGAAATCACCGTTTGGGATCAGGACATTGGCACCAAGAACGATTTTATTGGTAATGAATTTAATGATTGTATTTATACTGCCTATTGGTGAATACAAAATACCGCATCTAGAAAAAATTAGTCAATAAAACTTAGATATTTAAACGTGGATCCTTAAAAATCACCATTCTACGGCCGAGAAACCTTAGAAAGCGTCATTCTATGGCCAAGACACCTTAGCATCCTTTTATGGCCGGTAAACCTTAGAAAGCATCATTCTATGGCCTACACACCTTAGAAAGCATCATTCCATGGCCGGGAAACCTTAGAAAGCATCATTCTATGGCCAAGGCACCTTAGAAAGCATCATTCTATGGCCGGGAAACCTTAGCATCATTCTATGGCCTACACACCTTAGAAAGCATCTTTCTATGGCCGGGAAACCTTAGAAAGCCTCATTCTATGGCCAAGACACTGTAGAAAGCATCATTCTATGGCCAAGACACATTAGAAAGCCTCATTCTATGGCCAAGACACGTTAGAAAGCATCATTCTATGGCCAAGACACGTTAGAAAGCATCATTCGATGGATGAGAAACCTCAGAAGTCATCATTTTATGACCGAGACACCTTAGAAAGCATCATTCTATGGCCGATGAACCTTAGAAAGCGTCATTGGCCGAGACACTTAAGTAGAAATTCATCACCCACAGATTTTATTTAAGAAATCATTAATTTACAATCAAGGAAATTTAGATAGGAAAAAATAATCAAGAGCCAATACGCAATCAAAGACGAAGGGGCAAAAGTTACTAAGCTACAATATTGATTATTTCTCAAGGGGCGCTGATGCTGGGCAACAAGTGCTCCGGCAGTCGCTGGCAGCACTGGGAGATTCTGCTGAAGCAGCCTTACCAGTGGCACGACCGGTGGCACGCCCTGTCAGCTGAGCTAATCCCGGATCAGGCTTGAACTAACGAAATACATCGACGGGGCGTCTCCGTTTATTCCTTACATTTTTAAATAAAATATTTAATTACTGCTGCTTGAATCGCGTCGAGGGTAGTCTAACTGGTTTCTAAGAATCCAGGGGTTGGATGTGAGCTAGATATTCGCTTGTGTGTTAATTTTTGCACTCAAATGTGACCGGTAGACGTATCAAAGAGTGGCGTCTACAAAGTCACCTCTGGACGAATGGATTGCGTGTCATTGATGTCGTATTGAATATTGACATGCTTATAACTAGGGCTAATAAGTGATGTCTGTCTGTCTGTCTGTCTGTCTGTCGGTCTGTCTGTCTGTCTGTCGGGCTGTCTGTCTGTCTGTCTGTCTGTCTGTCTGTCTGTCTGTCTGCCTGCCTGACTGTCCGACCGTCTGTCTGCCTGTGTGTCTGTCTGTCTGTCTGTCTGTCTGTCTGTCTGTCTGTCTGTCTGTCTGTTTGTCTGTCTGTCGGGCTGTCTGTCTGTCTGTCTGTCTGCCTGCCTAACTGTCCGACCGTCTGTCTGCCTGTGTGTCTGTCTGTCTGTCTGTCTGTCTGTCTGTCTGTCTGTTTGTCTGTCTGCCGGGCTGTCTGTCTGTCTGTCGGGCTGTCTGTCTGTCTGTCAGCCTGTCGGTCTGTCTGTCTGTCTGCCTGCCTCTCTGTCCGACCTTCTGTCTGTCTGTCTGTCTGTCTGTCTGTCTGCCTGTGTGTCTGTCTGTCTGTCTGTGTGTCTGTCTGTCTGTCTGCCTGCCTGTCTGTCCGACCTTCTGTCTGTCTGTTTGTCTGTCTGTCTGCCTGTGTGTCTGTCTGTCTGTCTGTGTGTCTGTCTGTCTGTCTGTCTGTCTGTCTGTCAGTCTGTCTGTCTGGCTCTGAATCGCTGAGCATCTTTCTGCCTTTCCATCTGTCTCTCTGATGTATGCTGTATTTTTATGTACTTTTGTCTAATGTTATCGGTGTCATTCTGCGCGTATTTCTATGTGCACTAGTGTAGCTTTTTAAACTCTCTTAATTATTGAATCGATTTTTAAGCTTATTCACAAATTTTAATTCAGAAAAACAAAGCGCCCACCATTCCTTAAGAATATTTTCGGTATTTTGCAAAGCAGTTTGATATATATTTGTTGTACTTGTTTAACGTAATATTGTTCATTTGATGATCAAGTTAGTTGTTTCTGCAAATTATTTTTGTCTTTGTCTCGGATAAGTATGTGTTATAACTATATAAAAATGGATAGGATGCAAAGCTTTGAAATACACAAAAATACACATAGTCGCAAGAGCGACCTAGTTTATCCCATTTTTCATTGAATTTGAACTCATCTACAAAGCATTTGGGTAGCAAATTTTTTTTTCCTTGGCAGCATTAAATAGATGTTCTCGTTAAGCAAACTAGCCAAGAAGCAGAGTACATATTAAAAAACGAGAAAAGTACATTGTTTTGACGTACAGGTGAGGCTAATCAATAAAATAACTTTTAACAAAGAAACGTAAGATAAAAAGGAGCCAAAGTCATGTCTATCAATAACTATTTCCAAAAAGTACAAACTTAAAAGTCTTTCTTGCTTTAAGCCCTACTGGTTAAGTCTTTACCTGTGGCTCATCACCAGGTCACTCAGGTTACTAAGCTGTCCATAGCCAATAAAATTTTCTTCGCTAACCAATCGGAGTTGGTTGAAGCTCCGAAGATCGAGAGTGGCGCCATGAATCATCAGCCTTGCTGGGGCTCTGGTGTCCAGCTGATTCACTCGGCCTCGTCCACGGGTTTTTGTCCCGGTAAACGTTCAAGTTTTGATTCTGCAATTTCATCAAATTTGTTCAGTGGGATTCTTCCAACAGCTAAAAAACGGCAGATTTATCCAAGAGAGTCAGTTTTATTTTGCAAGAACCCGAACTCACCGGAGTTGCCTTCATCTGCTGAGCTGCTGGCTGTGGATGCTTAAGTTTTAGTTCGGGTACTTGATGTTTAACAGCTGGCGGAGCTGGCGACCCAGACAGTTTGCTAATGATTGCCCAGATGCTCAGGGCTATGATTGAGGCCAGCATTAAGCTAGCAAGTGCCAGCACAGCTAAGCCCCAAGGAGTGCGGTACCACGGGGTTTGAGCGGCCGCTGGTTCGGCGTACCTAGTAATGAAGCAGCATTGCGATTGGCGGTAGGAGTGTACGAGTGAGCAAATGTTCTTTAGCCAATCGGCAAACAGTGGTAAATTCTCGTGGAGCTACCCACCCTTCGACCTTGACTACTGTTGCCGCGGCAAAGGCGGCAGTCTGTAGCATTGCTGTCGGCGTCCCGTCGGTTCTTAGACGCCAGAAGACTAACAGATCCGACTGGGTGACGAAGTCTTTGGCCAGTGCAAGGCCCGAAGCTGAGTCGGTGACATTGTTCTGCACACAATAGTGACAAGCGTTGACTTGGGAGCTGTAAATTACGGGGATTTTTTAATGAACATTTTTGCGTTAAAATTGACATAACTTTGGATGATAAAAAAGCTAAATCTGCAGGAGGGCTGTAGCCACTTGGACGCTTGAAGCGACATTGTCCCGCAACCAGCGACTGGGACATTAATGTCGACTGTGCTGGCTCCTGAAGCGCGTTCAGTCACACTTTAAATACCGCACGCAGGCATAGGCACACACAAAAGAAGCATAGCGGAAATCCAGGCTAGCACCCCGCCACACACCCACATAGGGTGTACAAGCAGTATTTCTAGAAATTTACACTCTCTATGCTCGGGGGGGGGGGGCTTGCCCTCATGGGCGTAAATTGCACAACTGGCCCATAGCCCTACCAATTCGTGCAAAAGGCCCCAAATTGATGTGACCCTGCACACGAACCCACGCTAGGGAAAATAAACAACCAACAACACGGGGTCGAACCTGGACCAGTGGCACACAAGGCAGACGCGCTAGACCGCTGAGCGGCTCGCTTGCCCCCCTCTACATAACTTGACATAACTTGAGCTAATTGAGCTGTTGCATGCATGAAAATGAGAGTTAGAAATAGAAACAATTTATCAAGGAAGCAGTAAACGACGAGTAAGTATTGCTAGAAATCAATAGTGAACATTACAACTCGCACGAGACAATAAGAGCCGAAATTCTCGATGGATTAAACATAGCAGGCTCAACTAGACTGAATGGCAGGAGTCGACACAATCGGGTGAGTCTCACCTTAGCGCAGTGTACCTCCAAGTTGCACACCTGCAAGTAGCATATTTGAATCGTATTGTCTCAGCTAGAGTAGCTTCTATAGAGGATTGTTTAGCTAGGAATCCGGACTCCAACAGTGAGTAGGTGATGCACACAACTGTTTCAGCTGGGTCGAATGTGTCAATCCGAACAGTGGCCGTGGCAGTTGCTGCCGGAGTTCCCGAATCGATGGCCACCGGGTATTGAATGTACTTCGCATAGCGAGCGCTGTTGTGACCGTAGGCCGGGCTCACCACACCAGTTAGTTGACCGATGACAAAATTGTTGCTCAAAGAGCCCCAATTGTAGCGAATCGACGAGCCTGTTGCGTCCCTGTCTACGGCCAGGAATTTAGCCAGTTCCAGGGATGTCCGCTGTTCTCTGGTTGTTTAGAGAAAATTGTATTCGTACTTAAGTGCTTTTAAGTTCTAGCTATAGTCCTAGTAAACTTATTAGGTAAAAACAAAGATAAAACTAATACAGAAACCAATTAAGGGCTGGAGCAACGGGAAGATAATCTTTATAATGTCAGGCCACAAATTGTCTCGCCCGTCAGTCATCTTAAAAGTACTTTTTACAATGTTAATATGAGTAGGAGAGCGAAATAAGAATATGAGAAAAAATGATTAGCGCATCCTTTTTCCTCCATCTGCTTTCTTTGGATAGCTGAGCTTGAAGCTTTTCTATCGAGTGCTCTCAGCAGGAAATTATCTTTTGTTCCATTTTGAATGCATCTAAGGAATTATTATTATTATTATTATTATTAAGGAAATATTTTTGCTCCACGACTTATTTTCAGTCTTTAACCCTGCAGCATTTAAGATGTTGATCCTTTTACTTTAATGGATAGTTTTGCTACTCTATTTCGGCTTCAGATGGATGAGCAGCCGACCTGAGGTCTCGAAGTGATTCGTCTCCTGTGTAGCATTCTTCAAGTAGCTTTCTCTTCCCCCAGCAGCTCTGTTTTTCATTTAACTGCCACTCTTCTTTCCTTAGCAGAAAGGAAGCACTTCCTCACTGCCCCTGTCCACTAGGACATCGATGGCGGGGAAAGTCGGGTAGAGTGTTGGACTGGTACTGCTAGGCCTCAGAATCGAGAAGAACTTTAGGATTTCGTGCTAGTGGCTTCTTCGGATACGGTATGCATATATATTATTAATATGGAATTATTATGCGTGCTTATCGGAAGGAGACAGAAAGAGGCAATCATGAGAAGGCAGCCATTCCAGGCTCTTCATTTCTGCTTCTATGCACATTCCTAAGAGTTACCTCTCAGGCTGTGAAGCAGCTGTCTCAAATACTTCATAGCAACTGACATCAGGCTTGCAAAAAGATGACTTTCCTTTCAGACATAGTGGGAGGGGATTTCAGGGACAGGAAAAGAGGAAAGGAATCTCTAGACGGCAAAGGATATTTGGCTTTCGCTATTGGAAACGAAAAACCCTGACACGAATGTGAAGGCAACCAGCCGTCAAGACAGAAAAAGAACATGCTTAAGAGGGGCTGAGTCGAGACAGTTCTGAGCCGAGAAAAGAAATCATATACCTGAACTGTTGTCCCGACACTAGGCCCATCGCACAGATTTTTATTCTTACTTGTAAGCCATCTCCGTGCTGATAAAGGTTTTAACAAACGTGGGCAAATTGTCATTCAAATCGTTGACAGTGACTAAAACACGAGCTGAAGCAGTCTGTACAGGGCTGCCCTTGTCCTCTGCTATCACGTAGAATTCCAGAGATGCGTAGGCTTCTCTATCGATTGGAGTTTTTACAGCTAGCACTCCAGTTGTGGCGTGTAACTGAAGAAGAAAATAGTAATTTTACTCATGTATTGGTTTCATACATGCTTAGGTTTAATAGGTTTAATAAGCATAAGTTTATCTTAAAGTACTCGTACTTAAACATAGAGCGAAAAGTCTAAAATTGTGAATTGAGTTTCATATAGTTAGGCGTAGCTACATGTACTAGGCAGGTCCTTGGTTGAAGTTATTGCTAAGTATTACACAGCGTTAGTATATTGACTAATGCACAAAGACTCAAAGCCCCAGAATGAAACAAGTCTCAGACTGGACAACAAGCTGACAACGGAAAAAATTATCTACCTGAAAATAGGTCGCTGCTAGCGTTCCATTCAATCTTGTGGCATCGATTCGATACAAAGCGACGGCATTGTCACCGATATCCCGGTCAGTTGTTTTAAACGTGACAATATTGGTCCCAACAGGGGAGTTTTCGACAACGGACACACCAGTCTCAAAGCTGGCCGTAAACACGGGTGGATTGTCATTAACATCGGTTACGACGATTGTAACTGTGCCGGTGCCTGTTCTTTTTACTGCCACGCCATTGTCTATGGCCAATAAACGCAGCTGATAGGTGTCCCAAGTTTCGCGATCTAGTGAAGCGACTTTCACCTGGATTTGTCCTGTTCAAATGGATTAATGAGAGAAATTGGTATTACATCCTGTTGAATAATATTTGATTGAAATCAATTTAGACCCACCGCTAGTTGGATGCATTTTAAAATAGTCGCCACCGGTTGTTGGCACCAAAATTGCGTCGATCTTATAAGTAAGCGACGCATTTTCTCCTGCATCTGGATCACTCGCTAGCACTGGCGGCCCAACGTTGACATCAACTGCGCTATTTTCCGGCACGCTTCGAGATAGGGGAACCGGGCCGAATGTTGGGGTATTGTCGTTCACATCGCCAATGTTGATGCTAATTGTGGCCGTTGCAGTTTGGACGCCGTCAGCGGTTCCTCGATCACTGACCCTTACGGTGATATTGTAGGATGGGTGCATCTCTCGGTCGAGAAGTCCGCCAGAAAACAGTGATAACTGACCTGCATTGTTCACTGTAAAACGATTTGCTGGAGTAAAGCCTATGATGCTGAACATGAGCTCCGCATTGACGCCAATGTCTGCATCAGTTACTGATAGAGTGTGGAACACAGTGCCTCCGGGTGCATCCTCGGAGACCCAGGCGGTGATTGGTAGGCCGCCAAAGACAGGTGCATTATCATTTCTATCGAGAATCGTAATATTTAATAAGCACGAGCCTGTATTCTTCGATGGGCTACCGTTGTCCGTGGCTGTCAAATAGAACTGATAGACTTCTTTTGCTTCGCGATCCAATAAAGCAGCCGTTTTAATGTTGCCATTCGAGTCAACTGAGGAAAGAAAAAAGAAATTTTTTGTTCGTGAGATATTTTTGTCGAGCTTCTCGAAATAAAACACAGGTAGCACGGCCTTCACCTGTAAATTTTCCCGCCGCGCTAGATGCGCCTCCATCTGCCGTAACCAACGAATACAGGATAATCTGAGCATTGGCGTCCTTGTCTCTGTCTGAAGCCGGCAGCGCCGCCACCAGCGTATCTGGCGGACTATTTTCTGATACTGTTGCCTCCTTTGGGCAGACGCCGAAGCTTGGCACGTTGTCGTTCGCATCTAAAATTAATAAGTGCAAATATAATTCCCAAGTCGATCTGCTTGCTTTGGAGACGGTCTTAATGTAATTATTATTTGTCGGTGTGCGGCAGAACAGATGGTGTCGGCGGTGTGTGCTATTGATCTGTCGTCACCCCTCCTTTCCGATTTTCTCTCTACATCTCTGTTTCTCTTCCCGTATGTTTGTGAGCTTCAGAACGAATCCCCCAGGAGAACTGCATAGCTGATTAGAGGAAGGGCCTTAGTTCAGTTTGGTTTCATATTAACACAAATACAGCAAGCAGGTTAGCGGACTAAGCAGCCACAGCTCGTCACGGCAGTGAGCACACAAGCAGCTCAATTTTATGGAAAAAAAATATGAAAAAACCGTAAGCTAACACAACGGCATACAAGTTTAATACAGTTTGCTATGAGGCGAAGAAAATGAGATGAGGGAGTTTTGCGATTGAGTTGCAGAGACCGATTGTACGCTTGTACTTTAGACTGCTAATCTAATTTCAGGCTAGAATTATTGCAAACACGTGAAGAAGCGTCCTTGGTACTCGTGCCAATAAGCGAGCGAGCAGGTGCGTGGGAGATGAAGCTCATTTTACGGTTTTTTACTTTGCGAGGCTAAATAATTGAACTGATGCACTTTTTTATAACTTTACTATGGCGTGCGCTGAGGAATAAAACTACCGATATTTTCATAATTTTCAAACTTTATCTGATAACCTTTTAGATTGCTAACATCACTGCTAAGTTTACAGAGCCTCTGGCATTGAAATATTGGCCGATTCGCCAAGCCTCGGTAAAGAAAAACAGCAAACAAAAGTAATGAAGTTTTTGATTCTGAAGAGCCAGTTGGCTGAACATCATGAAATCGAATTCAACAGCTAGCTATTTTGAAAAAACTCAGCTCTGGATCTGAGAAACTCAATCTGATGAAAATAACTGGTGCGTATTTGAATAATAGCTATCGTCGTGCAAAGCTTGTCAAATAAAAGTGCAGCGTCGTTAAGAGCTGTCTAGATTAATGTATTATTGCAAGCTCCTGGCATGTAGCAAAATAAAAAAGGCCAAATGTTTTCATTCGTAAATTAAGCAGTATATCAACCAGATAGAGGCGAATAAAATCCATGCAGGCGTAGTGCTATCTATCGATGCAACGATATCAATTAAGCAAATGGCATTAAAATACTATAAAAACCCACCATACCGTAAAATATCCGCTTCTGTGCATGCGCACGGAGCACTCACTAAACACACAAACCAAAAATGAGAAATTTTACAATGTCTTACCAGAAATGATGATAGTAAATAGTTTGCTAGAGCAGAGACTTGGACTGCCTCCATCGCAGGCCTTTGCTAGCAGATAGTATGTCTCTAGAAACTCCCGGTCGGGCATTTTCTGGGCGACAATTGCCCCAGTTGCAGAAGCGACGCTGAAAGCCGGCGAAGTACCATCAGGAGCTGTGCCTGAGAGCGAGACGAGGCTAAAAGTCACGGAACCGTTGGCGCCCGAATCCGGATCAAATACTGCCGGGGTGTAGACTGTCTGCGGCAGGCCTCCGCTTAGTGCCTCGGAAACTGCCACTTAAAGATTATTGTGATACAAATCATTCATCACAGTTGCAAATGTTACTACTAATTCGAAGTAGCGGTAGAAACAATTTTACCATTCACTTACGAGTAAATGTATTTGAAGCGTTCCAGGTTGGTGCATTATCGTTGACATCCAGCACCGAGACCGTCAGAAACCAGGTTGAACTCTTGGCAGGACTACCAGAATCGCGCGCTTCCACGCCCAGTCGGTACGTACGCGGTCCAAAGTCACAGTCTAACGCATTGGCGATGGTGACAACTCCATTGGCTGGACCAATGCTAAAGGCTGAGCCGGTATTGCCGGACACGAACGAGAACGCAACCACGCCGCCTGCACCCGACTGTAAATTTGAAATAACAAATTACTGAGCTAAAATATCTGCAGTTTCTTTTATACAGGCAGGTCCCTCGGTTTCTTACATCTAAATCGGTGGCATTAACAGTCAGCAGTCTGCTTCCCACTGGGGTATCCTCTGCAATTGAAATTGAAGCCGATCCGTAGAAGGTCGGTGCCGCGGTGTTCTGTTCCAAGACCCTGACGAGCACTCGACAGATGGTCGACCTCGATGGAGAACCGCCATCAGCGGCCCGCACTGTCAGAACGTAGCTTGGTGTCGTACTGGCCTTTAGCGGTGAACTACCAGAAACTAGCAATGATGTGCCAACCAGTTTGAATGGCACACCGGATGTGCTCAGGGACAAGCTCACGGCATTGTTTGGTGATGTAGCGTCGGCGTCCGTGACTAGACCTAGAATTTTAGGTGTCGTTTTGGTTGATGAATGTCGAAAAGTCGGTAAGGAACCAAACTATTATCAAGATGCATTGTTATAGTAAAATTTTCCGAGTTTTACATGTTTATTATAATCTAAAATAACTTGTAATAGTTGAATTAGCTATATTCATTAGATTTCGATACTACGCGTGAAACTTTACAATGAAGCGCGCGTACCAGCAAAACTAAAAACCGTTGCTCCATCGCTGGCAGTTTCAACTACTGACACTGAATAGGTGGCCTGCGAGAAAATCGGTGCATTATCGTTCACATCGTTGAGCGTAACAGTCATGGTAGCCGTTGCGCTACGACCAGGTCCATCAGTCGCGTTCACAACGAGCCGGTAGGTTGCCGAATCTTCCCTGTCAAGCGACCGAATCGAGCGCAGACTTCCAGTGGCCTCGTTCAAATTGAAAAATCCTTTTTCGTTGCCAGAAATAAGTGCAACCTAACAGTGCCATGATTCAACCCTGTGTCGCTATCGGGTGCAAGAACCTAAAGAAAATTTCATGCGCATTGATCCTTGCTCGGATTATTAACAATGAATGATCAAAAACGTTTAAGACACACTACTGACTTACCTGTCCAACCTGTGCCCCAACAAGTAAATCTTCGGCTACAGTGGTTGCAAGGCTGGCTGCGGTGAAGACAGGTGGAAACTCGTTAACAGGATTTACAGATACAGTCAGCGTTACGGTGAGAATGTAAGGCGTCCCTGGTCCCTGATCTGACACTGTAACTTCTATTACATTATAGTAGCGTAGAGAGTAGCTCTCGTAATTAATAGCGGCGTTCGTGCGCAGTGTACTGCCTAGAAACTCATACGGAGTAGCTGCTGCGGTGCCATCCACCTAGAGCCGAAAATTAGTTTACTAAGTTTCTAATTACTGCAAGTAGCTCTGCACGGAATTTTTATCACGCTAATTGATGCTTACCTTGCTAACGCTTAGCTTCAACGAAGTGCCAGCATCCGCATCTGCGCACACAAAAGCCAAAACGTCCTTAGGAAAAGCCGGCGATGTTTGGTCATTTTCGTCGAGAAACACCGTGTTTGTAGAACCGGGCGTCGAACAACTCGGCATGAATTCGTTGACGTTAGTAACCGGAACAGTAAGGGTCAGGGTGCCGCTGCGAGAGTTTTTATCCGTAGCAACCACTGTCAAAGTGTGGCTGGTTGCAGTTTCAAAGTCTAGACTGCCTGTTAACAAAGAGATACGTTAGTTGTATAGTACAGACAAATACATCAGACATGAAAATATCGAGCTTACAGGTGCTGAAAAAGCTTTCAATAAGGGTGAAAATCATGCAACTCACGATGGTTAGCTTAGAATAGGAAAATTGACAAAATAATTGTTGAAATGACTGAGGCGTATCCAAGCTCGAGAGTTATCCCCAGTTAAGCATTAGCAATGTTGATTTTTATATTAAACCCCCCTGACAGAGTCACTTAACCACCTTACCCGCTAAGTAGACCCTTCCAGTTGACGGATCTATCGAAAATTTTGCATCGGCCGGATGATGCTGAACACAGGCGGGTCCCATTTGTCAATGTGGCTAACTGTCGGCGAATACACCAGAGTGCCAACAGGCACCGATTCCAACACGGAGCTGGCCGTAGCAACGCTTGGACTGAAGGCTGGCGCGCCCTCCTCAGCATCGAGTATGTTTACCTTGGCGTAACACGTGGCCGTGTTTGGTCCGGCACCGTTCTCGTCAATTGCCAGTATCGTCAAATTGTAGTAGCTACCAGGGGGCGTTAGACTTTCATAGTCGAGGCCGCTAGTTGAGCTGCGCGAAACAGCTCCAGTAGATGAGTCGATTTGAAAATAGCTGCCCGTATTTCCGGCGCCTGTTTTTGTCGTTATTAATATTAACATGTACTTATATGAGAAAAATAAGTAACGCACCCTCTGGGGGAAATTTGCCACAACCAGACGGGTCGTCCTAAGGACACATTTGAGTGAGGCGTTCAGATGGGCATCGGGTCATAGAACGGTACTCTGAATCAATGCCACCAAACTATTATTTAGTAGACTGTAGTCTCTAGTAGTGTCTATCTTGCGCGAAGCTATGTACGTGTATTATACGAGCGTAATGCTCCCTTATTAAAGCTTACTTATTGAGTATTTGATCTTCCCGAACAGGGCGCTACTGTCCGCATCCGTAGCCGCTGGTTGAGTTCCGGTTGTCAAAGTGTTAGTCGCAGCCGACTCGGATATTTTTAGGCTGGAAGCACATAAATTACAAAAGTACATTAAAGGGAACGCAATAAAAGTATTAAATTTAATGAAAAGTGGGTACTTACTCATACACACCGCTGGTGAAAATGGGTCGATTGTCATTTACGTCCGTCACAACGATACTAAGTTCTCCGACACCCTAGAAAGTGTTTTTGAAATTTTATTGATTATAACATTCTATTATCAGCAAAAGCGATGAAAAACATTTCAAATGCGAAATATGTTACTTACAGTAAGTGCACCGCCATCAACAGCCAAAACGGTCAGTACGAATTGCTTTGGCGAAGCTGCAATGGTCTCGTAGTCCCAACTGACGCAGCAGCAAAATTCCACCCGACGCATCAACAACCAAACAGTCCGTCGCCACCGTTTGTGACTGAAAATTTTTTAAACAGCATTAACAATACAGAGATGTACCTGTATTATTCTTTTTCAATTATCAGAATGAGCTATGTTTTGCTAATGAAATTTAGGACAATTTTTGATAATCCTAATCATAATTGTTTTCTTTAGGGTCAAAGTAGGATTTTTCTTTAAGGTGCCTTTTTGTTTCGGTGACTGTAAGGCAACGTAATAAGATCCATATACGATGCGTACATCTTAAATTATTCATACCGACTTAATTCTGTAAGACTGAACGCCTTGACCTCCAGTGTCGGTGTCAGTCGCTGAAAATGTCGTAGCTTCGAACCTACAGCCGTATTTTCAGCAACAGATATAGACGTGTTAGCAAACGTGGGCGTCTCATCTCGTTAATGGGCGTGATTGAAATTCTCACGACCGCATCGGCGGTGCGAGCAAATGTGCCGCGATCTGTGGTTCGCACTGTAAACTCGTACGATGTCGTTGTCGCATAGTTTATGCTGGAAAGAAAAATTCCGGTTCGACACCATTGCGTAAAAAGATCACTTATACATTGTTTGAAGATAATTTAATCACAATTATCTTGATGCGTGCATGATGACTGTCAAGCTTAGGTATACTTTTATTTTTAATCGAGAGAGTTCGCTTAACATCTTGGGTCTAGTGGTTTGGCGGTCTAGCACGTCTGCCTTGTGTGCCACTAGCCCAAGTTCGACCCCGCACTGGTTGGTTTGTGTTTCCCCAAGACGCGGTTTCGTGTACAGGTCACAATAATTTGGGGTCTTTTGCACGAATTGTTTAGATTATGGGCCCAGTTGCGCAATTACGCCCATGAGGGTAACCCCCAAGGCATTGACAGTGTACATTCCTGGAACCGCCGCTTTGTACACCCTATGTGACGTGCAGGACTGATGCTATTCTGGATTTCCGCTGTGCACGCGCGCGCGTGTGTGTGTGTATGGTGTGTGTGTGTGTGTGTGTGTGTGGTGTGTGACCTATGCCTGCGCACGGTATAAGTGTGACTGCATGCGCTTTAGGAGTCAGCGCAATGGACATTAATAACCCGTCGCTTATTGTGGGACAATGTCGCTTCAACCGTCAAGGTGCCTAAAGTCCTCCTGCACATCATCTTTATTTTTATTATTCGCTTGGAATCATGGTTCCAAAGATCATGTTAAGCTTACCTTCATTCACTTGGAGCTCGCCAGTTGACGTAACTCTAAATGGCACTGTAGCGGATTACGATTGCGTAAGTAACGCCTGCCGAGGTCTGCATCTTTGCAGTTAACTGAGCCCACTGAGGTGCCCGATGCAGAGTTCTCCGGCAAGGACCAGGAGTACAGGTACGGTCACACAATACGGCGCGTTATCGTCCACATCGCCAACGAATATGCTCACAGTTGTGGAGCCGGTGCGCCTTGGCGAGCCGCGATCAATCTGCCATGACGACCAATTCGTATTGGGTGGCTGTTTCGTAGTCAAGCCGGTCCGTAAGTATATTTTTAGAACAGCTCTGCACTTCGAAAGGTACCGCTCGGAGCTTTAAATGTAGGTAGTTATTAAAAATAAACAAAAGGATTTTTCAATAAGGGCAATTTAAAACAGTAATTTAACTTAACTCCTTTATGCTGCAGTCGACCATTCCATCCACCACCAACGTCATTGTCAGTCACTCCAACGCTTTCCACTGTACTTGCCAGGCGGTTGTTGTGGACTCGACAAGTCTGGCGGTGGACGTACACGCACAGGATCCGGTTACAACCGGATCGAAATCGTTGGACAATTTAATATCGACTTCCAACAGTTGCGGTGCTGGCCAGATATGGAGACGTGCGTTGTTATCTTTGCAGATTATCTAAGTTGAAGAGTTTTAAAGAATTTTTATGTTCATTCGGAAGATTAGCTGTAGTAGAACCGGTTACAAGTTGACTCGCTGGGAGAATAAGTTATAACGACAGAATAGAGGAGAAGAAACAGTTTTTATTCATCTTTGATTCAATAATTATTGTGCTTTTTTCTTGCGATCACAGTGTTTTTGGCTTCATTTGAATAATAAAATCAGACAATTCCTGAGGAACTATACACTTTTCTTAAGAGTTCAGGGTAAAAATTTTGGGCAAAGATTTCAGTAGTCGTCCTACTCAACTTTAGTCTCAAAATTTACCTCAACGTAATACGAGCTATTGCATCTAACCTGCAGCAGAAAAATAGTTGGATGATTAGTGTTGCATCGGGTTCAATTGTCTTAGCTAACTCGATCACGCTACGATCGGTTGGTCGAAA
>CATNEM010000204.1:867500-869671 GCA_950096795.1 Macrostomum cliftonense | reverse complement strand
AATGCAGTCTTTCAGTGAAGTTGAAGCTTTTTAAGAAATAAATTGGCTTCAGAATTCAGGATTCAAAATAGGAGATAATTATATAGGGAGCTTTTGTTTTTTTGGTAAACACAGATGCACTCTTACAGATAAGAATTATATGTAGTGTACCGCTACAAAAAATCACTGTAGCCTATTCCCCATCAGAGTACTATTATATAATTCTCTTCATTATCATTAATTGGACTAGCGTAGGAATACAATAAGTAGAGATATTCGTACTACTTTAGGGTACGCATTCTCCTTATATGGGATTTGGCTCATCAATCACGCTTGGCTTGCCCAGGAAAGAGGATCTCAATCCTCGTCCCTGGCACATAGTCTCGCATTGGGGCGTCATTATCCGAAAATTTAATTAACAAATATTAAGGCCTAACTGAAGGAGGTATGACTTCTGTGCATGAAAGACGTCACACAAATCAAACTTTTAATTTTGTGATTGATGGTTAGGTTTGAAAGCAAAATAGTACAGCTCGTAACGAATAACAGCAGATAAAAAATTATCAGTCAACACCTTAATTTAGTAAAAAACGAAAACACAACATCGACTCAGCCACTTGTTTTCTTTCCAATTCACAAGAGACAAGAACTCTTTATACAAGTCACATCCTTGAGGACTCATCAGTTTGCTGAGCTATGCAAATCTAATTACCTGCATGCTATCTGCAACTATCAAACAGAAACAGCCGAATGCAAATCATGATGCATTTAACGCGCCTGACATCTGCGCTGCTTCGTCAAGATGCAAAATTGTGCCCAGAAATTGGTTTTTTCACACTTGACTGCCTGCAAGAGGCCTCCAGTCATGGTTCGCATGCTTCTAGTGCTTCTGTGAATCAGCTATTTTGCTGAAGTGTGATGCACTTTATGTTGGCTAGAATTCAGTTTCTATGATAAAAGCATATTGAATGGTGTTGGAAACTGCATCAATAAGTCGTTCGGTCTGTCTTTTCGCCCGTCGTATCTGTTTGTCTATCAGCAAGTCTGTCTCAGTGTCCGTCTGTCTTAAACTGTTACTTGAGGTCAATCTACGCATCCGTTTTGTTTGACTGCAGTGTATTTAATTAACCCTAATCGGTGAAATTTTTTACAGCTGCAACGCCGGACGAAAACGGTCGCTTAGCACCGGCTGGGGGCTTCGGCGCTGCCACGTCCTTGTCAGCAGGGCAGTCAGGAGGAGGTCCAGGCCTCGCTGGCGGAGGCTCCACACCGGGTGGATACGGCGCCTGCACCAATCCTGCGGCCTTGACCACGGAAGACGAGGCCAACCTTTCTCGCGCTTGTAAGCTCGGGATGTCAAAAGTACATTTGAAGCTTTAATGTACGCTCGCTACGGAAGTATTCGAGCAAATGTATTTTACGGAAGGCAAAAAGACCAAGAATTTTTGTGACTGTGGTCGAGATAAGATTCCGTCTTCCTGTTTGAAATAGCAAGCCCTCGTCCGGAGCTGGAGGATTAGCTAATGCATAAAATTAGAGGGCAGGCTAACAAATAGATACGGTTGCATTCAATTGCCTCAGATTACTGAAAAATAAATTATTTGACCGTCCTTAAGCGCATTTTCTGATGTATCGTTTTTCATCGTTAAACAATTTATGCACTATCTTCAAGCAAAAAGTACCCCAAGACACCCCAATAACTAAGAAAAGACACCTCGTCATCTAAAGAACTGACATCCCCGTCATCAAACAAACTGACATCCCCGTCACCAAGCAAACTGACATCCCCGTCACCAAGCAAACTGACATCCCCGTCACCAAGCAAACTGACATCCCCGTCACCAAGCAAACTGACATCCCTGTCACCAAACTAGCTGAAATCCATGTAACCGAACAAAGAACAAATTGGCGTACCTGTCACCAAGAGCAATAAAAAAATTGCAGCATCCGTGAAGTCGGCTAAGCGGGCCCCCAACGACGACCAGCCGGCACCGCCATCACCAATCGGCGGGCCCGACTTTCGCGATCAGGGTCTCGGCCAGCTGCACTTTGTGCTGCAATACATCGCCGCAAAGTCAACTTTGTACATCCGCATTATCAAGGGGGCCAATCTGACTGTCCAGGATGCCAACGGCCTGTCAGATCCGTACGTGAAGATTCACCTGCTACCCGACACGGGCCGGCGAACCAAG
>CATNEM010000204.1:792500-865000 GCA_950096795.1 Macrostomum cliftonense | reverse complement strand
CGATTTTCACTCTCTCTCTCTCTCTCTCGGCTTCCGAATTCCACAGGTACTTGAAGCCGGATCGTGACAAAAGCAGCAAGTTCAAGACTTCGGTTAAAAAGAAGACGCTTAATCCTTCGTTTGATGAGGTGAAGTGGCGGGGTAGACGGTGTTAGTATTATCCAATGATTTAACAAATTAAAATTATTATTTTTTCCAGGAATTTGTCTACAGCGTATCTCCGCAGGATCTGCTGCACAGGACATTGGAAATCACCGTTTGGGATCAGGACATTGGCACCAAGAACGATTTTATTGGTAATGAATTTAATGATTGTATTTATACTGCCTATTGGTGAATACAAAATACCGCATCTAGAAAAAATTAGTCAATAAAACTTAGATATTTAAACGTGGATCCTTAAAAATCACCATTCTACGGCCGAGAAACCTTAGAAAGCGTCATTCTATGGCCAAGACACCTTAGCATCCTTTTATGGCCGGTAAACCTTAGAAAGCATCATTCTATGGCCTACACACCTTAGAAAGCATCATTCCATGGCCGGGAAACCTTAGAAAGCATCATTCTATGGCCAAGGCACCTTAGAAAGCATCATTCTATGGCCGGGAAACCTTAGCATCATTCTATGGCCTACACACCTTAGAAAGCATCTTTCTATGGCCGGGAAACCTTAGAAAGCCTCATTCTATGGCCAAGACACTGTAGAAAGCATCATTCTATGGCCAAGACACATTAGAAAGCCTCATTCTATGGCCAAGACACGTTAGAAAGCATCATTCTATGGCCAAGACACGTTAGAAAGCATCATTCGATGGATGAGAAACCTCAGAAGTCATCATTTTATGACCGAGACACCTTAGAAAGCATCATTCTATGGCCGATGAACCTTAGAAAGCGTCATTGGCCGAGACACTTAAGTAGAAATTCATCACCCACAGATTTTATTTAAGAAATCATTAATTTACAATCAAGGAAATTTAGATAGGAAAAAATAATCAAGAGCCAATACGCAATCAAAGACGAAGGGGCAAAAGTTACTAAGCTACAATATTGATTATTTCTCAAGGGGCGCTGATGCTGGGCAACAAGTGCTCCGGCAGTCGCTGGCAGCACTGGGAGATTCTGCTGAAGCAGCCTTACCAGTGGCACGACCGGTGGCACGCCCTGTCAGCTGAGCTAATCCCGGATCAGGCTTGAACTAACGAAATACATCGACGGGGCGTCTCCGTTTATTCCTTACATTTTTAAATAAAATATTTAATTACTGCTGCTTGAATCGCGTCGAGGGTAGTCTAACTGGTTTCTAAGAATCCAGGGGTTGGATGTGAGCTAGATATTCGCTTGTGTGTTAATTTTTGCACTCAAATGTGACCGGTAGACGTATCAAAGAGTGGCGTCTACAAAGTCACCTCTGGACGAATGGATTGCGTGTCATTGATGTCGTATTGAATATTGACATGCTTATAACTAGGGCTAATAAGTGATGTCTGTCTGTCTGTCTGTCTGTCTGTCGGTCTGTCTGTCTGTCTGTCGGGCTGTCTGTCTGTCTGTCTGTCTGTCTGTCTGTCTGTCTGTCTGCCTGCCTGACTGTCCGACCGTCTGTCTGCCTGTGTGTCTGTCTGTCTGTCTGTCTGTCTGTCTGTCTGTCTGTCTGTCTGTCTGTTTGTCTGTCTGTCGGGCTGTCTGTCTGTCTGTCTGTCTGCCTGCCTAACTGTCCGACCGTCTGTCTGCCTGTGTGTCTGTCTGTCTGTCTGTCTGTCTGTCTGTCTGTCTGTTTGTCTGTCTGCCGGGCTGTCTGTCTGTCTGTCGGGCTGTCTGTCTGTCTGTCAGCCTGTCGGTCTGTCTGTCTGTCTGCCTGCCTCTCTGTCCGACCTTCTGTCTGTCTGTCTGTCTGTCTGTCTGTCTGCCTGTGTGTCTGTCTGTCTGTCTGTGTGTCTGTCTGTCTGTCTGCCTGCCTGTCTGTCCGACCTTCTGTCTGTCTGTTTGTCTGTCTGTCTGCCTGTGTGTCTGTCTGTCTGTCTGTGTGTCTGTCTGTCTGTCTGTCTGTCTGTCTGTCAGTCTGTCTGTCTGGCTCTGAATCGCTGAGCATCTTTCTGCCTTTCCATCTGTCTCTCTGATGTATGCTGTATTTTTATGTACTTTTGTCTAATGTTATCGGTGTCATTCTGCGCGTATTTCTATGTGCACTAGTGTAGCTTTTTAAACTCTCTTAATTATTGAATCGATTTTTAAGCTTATTCACAAATTTTAATTCAGAAAAACAAAGCGCCCACCATTCCTTAAGAATATTTTCGGTATTTTGCAAAGCAGTTTGATATATATTTGTTGTACTTGTTTAACGTAATATTGTTCATTTGATGATCAAGTTAGTTGTTTCTGCAAATTATTTTTGTCTTTGTCTCGGATAAGTATGTGTTATAACTATATAAAAATGGATAGGATGCAAAGCTTTGAAATACACAAAAATACACATAGTCGCAAGAGCGACCTAGTTTATCCCATTTTTCATTGAATTTGAACTCATCTACAAAGCATTTGGGTAGCAAATTTTTTTTTCCTTGGCAGCATTAAATAGATGTTCTCGTTAAGCAAACTAGCCAAGAAGCAGAGTACATATTAAAAAACGAGAAAAGTACATTGTTTTGACGTACAGGTGAGGCTAATCAATAAAATAACTTTTAACAAAGAAACGTAAGATAAAAAGGAGCCAAAGTCATGTCTATCAATAACTATTTCCAAAAAGTACAAACTTAAAAGTCTTTCTTGCTTTAAGCCCTACTGGTTAAGTCTTTACCTGTGGCTCATCACCAGGTCACTCAGGTTACTAAGCTGTCCATAGCCAATAAAATTTTCTTCGCTAACCAATCGGAGTTGGTTGAAGCTCCGAAGATCGAGAGTGGCGCCATGAATCATCAGCCTTGCTGGGGCTCTGGTGTCCAGCTGATTCACTCGGCCTCGTCCACGGGTTTTTGTCCCGGTAAACGTTCAAGTTTTGATTCTGCAATTTCATCAAATTTGTTCAGTGGGATTCTTCCAACAGCTAAAAAACGGCAGATTTATCCAAGAGAGTCAGTTTTATTTTGCAAGAACCCGAACTCACCGGAGTTGCCTTCATCTGCTGAGCTGCTGGCTGTGGATGCTTAAGTTTTAGTTCGGGTACTTGATGTTTAACAGCTGGCGGAGCTGGCGACCCAGACAGTTTGCTAATGATTGCCCAGATGCTCAGGGCTATGATTGAGGCCAGCATTAAGCTAGCAAGTGCCAGCACAGCTAAGCCCCAAGGAGTGCGGTACCACGGGGTTTGAGCGGCCGCTGGTTCGGCGTACCTAGTAATGAAGCAGCATTGCGATTGGCGGTAGGAGTGTACGAGTGAGCAAATGTTCTTTAGCCAATCGGCAAACAGTGGTAAATTCTCGTGGAGCTACCCACCCTTCGACCTTGACTACTGTTGCCGCGGCAAAGGCGGCAGTCTGTAGCATTGCTGTCGGCGTCCCGTCGGTTCTTAGACGCCAGAAGACTAACAGATCCGACTGGGTGACGAAGTCTTTGGCCAGTGCAAGGCCCGAAGCTGAGTCGGTGACATTGTTCTGCACACAATAGTGACAAGCGTTGACTTGGGAGCTGTAAATTACGGGGATTTTTTAATGAACATTTTTGCGTTAAAATTGACATAACTTTGGATGATAAAAAAGCTAAATCTGCAGGAGGGCTGTAGCCACTTGGACGCTTGAAGCGACATTGTCCCGCAACCAGCGACTGGGACATTAATGTCGACTGTGCTGGCTCCTGAAGCGCGTTCAGTCACACTTTAAATACCGCACGCAGGCATAGGCACACACAAAAGAAGCATAGCGGAAATCCAGGCTAGCACCCCGCCACACACCCACATAGGGTGTACAAGCAGTATTTCTAGAAATTTACACTCTCTATGCTCGGGGGGGGGGGGCTTGCCCTCATGGGCGTAAATTGCACAACTGGCCCATAGCCCTACCAATTCGTGCAAAAGGCCCCAAATTGATGTGACCCTGCACACGAACCCACGCTAGGGAAAATAAACAACCAACAACACGGGGTCGAACCTGGACCAGTGGCACACAAGGCAGACGCGCTAGACCGCTGAGCGGCTCGCTTGCCCCCCTCTACATAACTTGACATAACTTGAGCTAATTGAGCTGTTGCATGCATGAAAATGAGAGTTAGAAATAGAAACAATTTATCAAGGAAGCAGTAAACGACGAGTAAGTATTGCTAGAAATCAATAGTGAACATTACAACTCGCACGAGACAATAAGAGCCGAAATTCTCGATGGATTAAACATAGCAGGCTCAACTAGACTGAATGGCAGGAGTCGACACAATCGGGTGAGTCTCACCTTAGCGCAGTGTACCTCCAAGTTGCACACCTGCAAGTAGCATATTTGAATCGTATTGTCTCAGCTAGAGTAGCTTCTATAGAGGATTGTTTAGCTAGGAATCCGGACTCCAACAGTGAGTAGGTGATGCACACAACTGTTTCAGCTGGGTCGAATGTGTCAATCCGAACAGTGGCCGTGGCAGTTGCTGCCGGAGTTCCCGAATCGATGGCCACCGGGTATTGAATGTACTTCGCATAGCGAGCGCTGTTGTGACCGTAGGCCGGGCTCACCACACCAGTTAGTTGACCGATGACAAAATTGTTGCTCAAAGAGCCCCAATTGTAGCGAATCGACGAGCCTGTTGCGTCCCTGTCTACGGCCAGGAATTTAGCCAGTTCCAGGGATGTCCGCTGTTCTCTGGTTGTTTAGAGAAAATTGTATTCGTACTTAAGTGCTTTTAAGTTCTAGCTATAGTCCTAGTAAACTTATTAGGTAAAAACAAAGATAAAACTAATACAGAAACCAATTAAGGGCTGGAGCAACGGGAAGATAATCTTTATAATGTCAGGCCACAAATTGTCTCGCCCGTCAGTCATCTTAAAAGTACTTTTTACAATGTTAATATGAGTAGGAGAGCGAAATAAGAATATGAGAAAAAATGATTAGCGCATCCTTTTTCCTCCATCTGCTTTCTTTGGATAGCTGAGCTTGAAGCTTTTCTATCGAGTGCTCTCAGCAGGAAATTATCTTTTGTTCCATTTTGAATGCATCTAAGGAATTATTATTATTATTATTATTATTAAGGAAATATTTTTGCTCCACGACTTATTTTCAGTCTTTAACCCTGCAGCATTTAAGATGTTGATCCTTTTACTTTAATGGATAGTTTTGCTACTCTATTTCGGCTTCAGATGGATGAGCAGCCGACCTGAGGTCTCGAAGTGATTCGTCTCCTGTGTAGCATTCTTCAAGTAGCTTTCTCTTCCCCCAGCAGCTCTGTTTTTCATTTAACTGCCACTCTTCTTTCCTTAGCAGAAAGGAAGCACTTCCTCACTGCCCCTGTCCACTAGGACATCGATGGCGGGGAAAGTCGGGTAGAGTGTTGGACTGGTACTGCTAGGCCTCAGAATCGAGAAGAACTTTAGGATTTCGTGCTAGTGGCTTCTTCGGATACGGTATGCATATATATTATTAATATGGAATTATTATGCGTGCTTATCGGAAGGAGACAGAAAGAGGCAATCATGAGAAGGCAGCCATTCCAGGCTCTTCATTTCTGCTTCTATGCACATTCCTAAGAGTTACCTCTCAGGCTGTGAAGCAGCTGTCTCAAATACTTCATAGCAACTGACATCAGGCTTGCAAAAAGATGACTTTCCTTTCAGACATAGTGGGAGGGGATTTCAGGGACAGGAAAAGAGGAAAGGAATCTCTAGACGGCAAAGGATATTTGGCTTTCGCTATTGGAAACGAAAAACCCTGACACGAATGTGAAGGCAACCAGCCGTCAAGACAGAAAAAGAACATGCTTAAGAGGGGCTGAGTCGAGACAGTTCTGAGCCGAGAAAAGAAATCATATACCTGAACTGTTGTCCCGACACTAGGCCCATCGCACAGATTTTTATTCTTACTTGTAAGCCATCTCCGTGCTGATAAAGGTTTTAACAAACGTGGGCAAATTGTCATTCAAATCGTTGACAGTGACTAAAACACGAGCTGAAGCAGTCTGTACAGGGCTGCCCTTGTCCTCTGCTATCACGTAGAATTCCAGAGATGCGTAGGCTTCTCTATCGATTGGAGTTTTTACAGCTAGCACTCCAGTTGTGGCGTGTAACTGAAGAAGAAAATAGTAATTTTACTCATGTATTGGTTTCATACATGCTTAGGTTTAATAGGTTTAATAAGCATAAGTTTATCTTAAAGTACTCGTACTTAAACATAGAGCGAAAAGTCTAAAATTGTGAATTGAGTTTCATATAGTTAGGCGTAGCTACATGTACTAGGCAGGTCCTTGGTTGAAGTTATTGCTAAGTATTACACAGCGTTAGTATATTGACTAATGCACAAAGACTCAAAGCCCCAGAATGAAACAAGTCTCAGACTGGACAACAAGCTGACAACGGAAAAAATTATCTACCTGAAAATAGGTCGCTGCTAGCGTTCCATTCAATCTTGTGGCATCGATTCGATACAAAGCGACGGCATTGTCACCGATATCCCGGTCAGTTGTTTTAAACGTGACAATATTGGTCCCAACAGGGGAGTTTTCGACAACGGACACACCAGTCTCAAAGCTGGCCGTAAACACGGGTGGATTGTCATTAACATCGGTTACGACGATTGTAACTGTGCCGGTGCCTGTTCTTTTTACTGCCACGCCATTGTCTATGGCCAATAAACGCAGCTGATAGGTGTCCCAAGTTTCGCGATCTAGTGAAGCGACTTTCACCTGGATTTGTCCTGTTCAAATGGATTAATGAGAGAAATTGGTATTACATCCTGTTGAATAATATTTGATTGAAATCAATTTAGACCCACCGCTAGTTGGATGCATTTTAAAATAGTCGCCACCGGTTGTTGGCACCAAAATTGCGTCGATCTTATAAGTAAGCGACGCATTTTCTCCTGCATCTGGATCACTCGCTAGCACTGGCGGCCCAACGTTGACATCAACTGCGCTATTTTCCGGCACGCTTCGAGATAGGGGAACCGGGCCGAATGTTGGGGTATTGTCGTTCACATCGCCAATGTTGATGCTAATTGTGGCCGTTGCAGTTTGGACGCCGTCAGCGGTTCCTCGATCACTGACCCTTACGGTGATATTGTAGGATGGGTGCATCTCTCGGTCGAGAAGTCCGCCAGAAAACAGTGATAACTGACCTGCATTGTTCACTGTAAAACGATTTGCTGGAGTAAAGCCTATGATGCTGAACATGAGCTCCGCATTGACGCCAATGTCTGCATCAGTTACTGATAGAGTGTGGAACACAGTGCCTCCGGGTGCATCCTCGGAGACCCAGGCGGTGATTGGTAGGCCGCCAAAGACAGGTGCATTATCATTTCTATCGAGAATCGTAATATTTAATAAGCACGAGCCTGTATTCTTCGATGGGCTACCGTTGTCCGTGGCTGTCAAATAGAACTGATAGACTTCTTTTGCTTCGCGATCCAATAAAGCAGCCGTTTTAATGTTGCCATTCGAGTCAACTGAGGAAAGAAAAAAGAAATTTTTTGTTCGTGAGATATTTTTGTCGAGCTTCTCGAAATAAAACACAGGTAGCACGGCCTTCACCTGTAAATTTTCCCGCCGCGCTAGATGCGCCTCCATCTGCCGTAACCAACGAATACAGGATAATCTGAGCATTGGCGTCCTTGTCTCTGTCTGAAGCCGGCAGCGCCGCCACCAGCGTATCTGGCGGACTATTTTCTGATACTGTTGCCTCCTTTGGGCAGACGCCGAAGCTTGGCACGTTGTCGTTCGCATCTAAAATTAATAAGTGCAAATATAATTCCCAAGTCGATCTGCTTGCTTTGGAGACGGTCTTAATGTAATTATTATTTGTCGGTGTGCGGCAGAACAGATGGTGTCGGCGGTGTGTGCTATTGATCTGTCGTCACCCCTCCTTTCCGATTTTCTCTCTACATCTCTGTTTCTCTTCCCGTATGTTTGTGAGCTTCAGAACGAATCCCCCAGGAGAACTGCATAGCTGATTAGAGGAAGGGCCTTAGTTCAGTTTGGTTTCATATTAACACAAATACAGCAAGCAGGTTAGCGGACTAAGCAGCCACAGCTCGTCACGGCAGTGAGCACACAAGCAGCTCAATTTTATGGAAAAAAAATATGAAAAAACCGTAAGCTAACACAACGGCATACAAGTTTAATACAGTTTGCTATGAGGCGAAGAAAATGAGATGAGGGAGTTTTGCGATTGAGTTGCAGAGACCGATTGTACGCTTGTACTTTAGACTGCTAATCTAATTTCAGGCTAGAATTATTGCAAACACGTGAAGAAGCGTCCTTGGTACTCGTGCCAATAAGCGAGCGAGCAGGTGCGTGGGAGATGAAGCTCATTTTACGGTTTTTTACTTTGCGAGGCTAAATAATTGAACTGATGCACTTTTTTATAACTTTACTATGGCGTGCGCTGAGGAATAAAACTACCGATATTTTCATAATTTTCAAACTTTATCTGATAACCTTTTAGATTGCTAACATCACTGCTAAGTTTACAGAGCCTCTGGCATTGAAATATTGGCCGATTCGCCAAGCCTCGGTAAAGAAAAACAGCAAACAAAAGTAATGAAGTTTTTGATTCTGAAGAGCCAGTTGGCTGAACATCATGAAATCGAATTCAACAGCTAGCTATTTTGAAAAAACTCAGCTCTGGATCTGAGAAACTCAATCTGATGAAAATAACTGGTGCGTATTTGAATAATAGCTATCGTCGTGCAAAGCTTGTCAAATAAAAGTGCAGCGTCGTTAAGAGCTGTCTAGATTAATGTATTATTGCAAGCTCCTGGCATGTAGCAAAATAAAAAAGGCCAAATGTTTTCATTCGTAAATTAAGCAGTATATCAACCAGATAGAGGCGAATAAAATCCATGCAGGCGTAGTGCTATCTATCGATGCAACGATATCAATTAAGCAAATGGCATTAAAATACTATAAAAACCCACCATACCGTAAAATATCCGCTTCTGTGCATGCGCACGGAGCACTCACTAAACACACAAACCAAAAATGAGAAATTTTACAATGTCTTACCAGAAATGATGATAGTAAATAGTTTGCTAGAGCAGAGACTTGGACTGCCTCCATCGCAGGCCTTTGCTAGCAGATAGTATGTCTCTAGAAACTCCCGGTCGGGCATTTTCTGGGCGACAATTGCCCCAGTTGCAGAAGCGACGCTGAAAGCCGGCGAAGTACCATCAGGAGCTGTGCCTGAGAGCGAGACGAGGCTAAAAGTCACGGAACCGTTGGCGCCCGAATCCGGATCAAATACTGCCGGGGTGTAGACTGTCTGCGGCAGGCCTCCGCTTAGTGCCTCGGAAACTGCCACTTAAAGATTATTGTGATACAAATCATTCATCACAGTTGCAAATGTTACTACTAATTCGAAGTAGCGGTAGAAACAATTTTACCATTCACTTACGAGTAAATGTATTTGAAGCGTTCCAGGTTGGTGCATTATCGTTGACATCCAGCACCGAGACCGTCAGAAACCAGGTTGAACTCTTGGCAGGACTACCAGAATCGCGCGCTTCCACGCCCAGTCGGTACGTACGCGGTCCAAAGTCACAGTCTAACGCATTGGCGATGGTGACAACTCCATTGGCTGGACCAATGCTAAAGGCTGAGCCGGTATTGCCGGACACGAACGAGAACGCAACCACGCCGCCTGCACCCGACTGTAAATTTGAAATAACAAATTACTGAGCTAAAATATCTGCAGTTTCTTTTATACAGGCAGGTCCCTCGGTTTCTTACATCTAAATCGGTGGCATTAACAGTCAGCAGTCTGCTTCCCACTGGGGTATCCTCTGCAATTGAAATTGAAGCCGATCCGTAGAAGGTCGGTGCCGCGGTGTTCTGTTCCAAGACCCTGACGAGCACTCGACAGATGGTCGACCTCGATGGAGAACCGCCATCAGCGGCCCGCACTGTCAGAACGTAGCTTGGTGTCGTACTGGCCTTTAGCGGTGAACTACCAGAAACTAGCAATGATGTGCCAACCAGTTTGAATGGCACACCGGATGTGCTCAGGGACAAGCTCACGGCATTGTTTGGTGATGTAGCGTCGGCGTCCGTGACTAGACCTAGAATTTTAGGTGTCGTTTTGGTTGATGAATGTCGAAAAGTCGGTAAGGAACCAAACTATTATCAAGATGCATTGTTATAGTAAAATTTTCCGAGTTTTACATGTTTATTATAATCTAAAATAACTTGTAATAGTTGAATTAGCTATATTCATTAGATTTCGATACTACGCGTGAAACTTTACAATGAAGCGCGCGTACCAGCAAAACTAAAAACCGTTGCTCCATCGCTGGCAGTTTCAACTACTGACACTGAATAGGTGGCCTGCGAGAAAATCGGTGCATTATCGTTCACATCGTTGAGCGTAACAGTCATGGTAGCCGTTGCGCTACGACCAGGTCCATCAGTCGCGTTCACAACGAGCCGGTAGGTTGCCGAATCTTCCCTGTCAAGCGACCGAATCGAGCGCAGACTTCCAGTGGCCTCGTTCAAATTGAAAAATCCTTTTTCGTTGCCAGAAATAAGTGCAAACCTAACAGTGCCATGATTCAACCCTGTGTCGCTATCGGGTGCAAGAACCTAAAGAAAATTTCATGCGCATTGATCCTTGCTCGGATTATTAACAATGAATGATCAAAAACGTTTAAGACACACTACTGACTTACCTGTCCAACCTGTGCCCCAACAAGTAAATCTTCGGCTACAGTGGTTGCAAGGCTGGCTGCGGTGAAGACAGGTGGAAACTCGTTAACAGGATTTACAGATACAGTCAGCGTTACGGTGAGAATGTAAGGCGTCCCTGGTCCCTGATCTGACACTGTAACTTCTATTACATTATAGTAGCGTAGAGAGTAGCTCTCGTAATTAATAGCGGCGTTCGTGCGCAGTGTACTGCCTAGAAACTCATACGGAGTAGCTGCTGCGGTGCCATCCACCTAGAGCCGAAAATTAGTTTACTAAGTTTCTAATTACTGCAAGTAGCTCTGCACGGAATTTTTATCACGCTAATTGATGCTTACCTTGCTAACGCTTAGCTTCAACGAAGTGCCAGCATCCGCATCTGCGCACACAAAAGCCAAAACGTCCTTAGGAAAAGCCGGCGATGTTTGGTCATTTTCGTCGAGAAACACCGTGTTTGTAGAACCGGGCGTCGAACAACTCGGCATGAATTCGTTGACGTTAGTAACCGGAACAGTAAGGGTCAGGGTGCCGCTGCGAGAGTTTTTATCCGTAGCAACCACTGTCAAAGTGTGGCTGGTTGCAGTTTCAAAGTCTAGACTGCCTGTTAACAAAGAGATACGTTAGTTGTATAGTACAGACAAATACATCAGACATGAAAATATCGAGCTTACAGGTGCTGAAAAAGCTTTCAATAAGGGTGAAAATCATGCAACTCACGATGGTTAGCTTAGAATAGGAAAATTGACAAAATAATTGTTGAAATGACTGAGGCGTATCCAAGCTCGAGAGTTATCCCCAGTTAAGCATTAGCAATGTTGATTTTTATATTAAACCCCCCTGACAGAGTCACTTAACCACCTTACCCGCTAAGTAGACCCTTCCAGTTGACGGATCTATCGAAAATTTTGCATCGGCCGGATTGATGCTGAACACAGGCGGGTCCCATTTGTCAATGTGGCTAACTGTCGGCGAATACACCAGAGTGCCAACAGGCACCGATTCCAACACGGAGCTGGCCGTAGCAACGCTTGGACTGAAGGCTGGCGCGCCCTCCTCAGCATCGAGTATGTTTACCTTGGCGTAACACGTGGCCGTGTTTGGTCCGGCACCGTTCTCGTCAATTGCCAGTATCGTCAAATTGTAGTAGCTACCAGGGGGCGTTAGACTTTCATAGTCGAGGCCGCTAGTTGAGCTGCGCGAAACAGCTCCAGTAGATGAGTCGATTTGAAAATAGCTGCCCGTATTTCCGGCGCCTGTTTTGTCGTTATTAATATTAACATGTACTTATATGAGAAAAATAAGTAACGCACCCTCTGGGGGAAATTTGCCACAACCAGACGGGTCGTCCTAAGGACACATTTGAGTGAGGCGTTCAGATGGGCATCGGGTCATAGAACGGTACTCTGAATCAATGCCACCAAACTATTATTTAGTAGACTGTAGTCTCTAGTAGTGTCTATCTTGCGCGAAGCTATGTACGTGTATTATACGAGCGTAATGCTCCCTTATTAAAGCTTACTTATTGAGTATTTGATCTTCCCGAACAGGGCGCTACTGTCCGCATCCGTAGCCGCTGGTTGAGTTCCGGTTGTCAAAGTGTTAGTCGCAGCCGACTCGGATATTTTTAGGCTGGAAGCACATAAATTACAAAAGTACATTAAAGGGAACGCAATAAAAGTATTAAATTTAATGAAAAGTGGGTACTTACTCATACACACCGCTGGTGAAAATGGGTCGATTGTCATTTACGTCCGTCACAACGATACTAAGTTCTCCGACACCCTAGAAAGTGTTTTTGAAATTTATTGATTATAACATTCTATTATCAGCAAAAGCGATGAAAAACATTTCAAATGCGAAATATGTTACTTACAGTAAGTGCACCGCCATCAACAGCCAAAACGGTCAGTACGAATTGCTTTGGCGAAGCTGCAATGGTCTCGTAGTCCAACTGACGCAGCAGCAAAATTCCACCCGACGCATCAACACCAAACAGTCCGTCGCCACCGTTTGTGACTGAAAATTTTTTAAACAGCATTAACAATACAGAGATGTACCTGTATTATTTCTTTTCAATTATCAGAATGAGCTATGTTTTGCTAATGAAATTTAGACAATTTTTGATAATCATAATCATAATTGTTTCTTTAGGGTCAAATTAGGATTTTTCTTTAAGGTGCTTTTTGTTTCGGTGACTGTAAGGCACGTAATAAGATCCATATACGAGCGTACATTTAAATTATTCATACCTGACTTAATTCTGTAAGACTGAACGCCTTGACCTCCAGTGTCGGTGTCAGTCGCTGAAAATGTCGTAAGCTTCGAACCTACAGCCGTATTTTCAGCAACAGATATAGACGTGTTAGCAAACGTGGGCGTCATCTCGTTAATGGGCGTGATTGAAATTCTCACGACCGCATCGGCGGTGCGAGCAAATGTGCCGCGATCTGTGGTTCGCACTGTAAACTCGTACGATGTCGTTGTCTCATAGTCTATGGCTGGAAAGAAAAATTCCGGTTCGACACCATTGCGTAAAAAGATCACTTATACATTTGTTTGAAGATAATTTAATCACAATTATCTTGATGCGTGCATGATTGACTGTCAAGCTTAGGTATACTTTTATTTTTAATCGAGAGAGTTCGCTTAACATCTTGGGTCTAGTGGTTTGGCGGTCTAGCACGTCTGCCTTGTGTGCCACTAGCCCAAGTTCGACCCCGCCTGGTTGGTTTTGTTTTCCCCAGAGCGGTTTCGTGTACAGGGTCACAATAATTTGGGGTCTTTTGCACGAATTGTTTAGATTATGGGCCAGTTGCGCAATTTACGCCCATGAGGGTAACCCCCAAGGCATTGACAGTGTACATTCCTGGAACCGCCGCTTGTACACCCTATGTGAGTGCAGGACTGATGCTATTCTGGATTTCCGCTGTGCACCGCGCGCGCGTGTGTGTGTGTATGTGTGTGTGTGTGTGTGTGTGTGTGTGTGTGTGACTATGCCTGCGCACGGTATTAAGTGTGACTGCATGCGCTTTAGGAGTCAGCGCAATGGACATTAATAACCCGTCGCTTATTGTGGGACAATGTCGCTTCAACCGTCAAGGTGCCTAAAGTCCTCCTGCACATCATCTTTATTTTTATTATTCGCTTGGAATCATGGTTCCAAATATCATGTTAAGCTTACCTTCATTCACTTGGAGCTCGCCAGTTGACGTAACTCTAAATGGCACTGTAGCGGATACGATTGCGTAAGTAACGCCTGCCGAGTCTGCATCTTTGCAGTTAACTGAGCCCACTGAGGTGCCCGATGCAGAGTTCTCCGGCAAGGACCAGGAGTACAGGTAGGTCACACAATACGGCGCGTTATCGTCCACATCGCCAACGAATATGCTCACAGTTGTGGAGCCGGTGCGCCTTGGCGAGCCGCGATCAATTGCCATGACGACCAATTCGTATTGGGTGGCTGTTTCGTAGTCAAGCGGTCCCGTAAGTATTATTTTAGAACAGCTCTGCACTTCGAAAGGTCCGCTCGGAGCTTTAAATGTAGGTAGTTATTAAAAAATAAACAAAAGGATTTTTCAATAAGGGCAATTTAAAACAGTAATTTAACTTACACTTTATGCTGCAGTCGACCATTCCATCCACACCAACGTCATTGTCAGTCACTCCAACGCTTCCCACTGTACTGCCAGGCGTTGTTGTGGACTCGACAAGTCTGGCGGTGGACGTACACGCACAGGATCCGGTTACAACCGGATCGAAATCGTTGGACAATTTAATATCGACTTCAACAGTTGCGGTGCTGGCCAGATATGGAGACGTGGCGTTGTTATCTTTGCAGATTATCTAAGTTGAAGAGTTTTAAAGAATTTTTTATGTTCATTCGGAAGATTAGCTGTAGTAGAACCGGTTACAAGTTGACTCGCTGGGAGAATAAGTTATAACGACAGAATAGAGGAGAAACAGTTTTATTCATCTTTGGATTCAATAATTATTGTGCTTTTTTCTTGCGATCACAGTGTTTTTGGCTTCATTTGAATAATAAAATCAGCAATTCCTGAGTGAACTATACACTTTTCTTAAGAGTTCAGGGTAAAAATTTTGGGCAAAGATTTCAGTAGTCGTCCTACTAACTTTAGTCTCAAAATTTACATCAACGTAATACGAGCTATTTGCATCTAACCTGCAGCAGAAAAATAGTTGGATGATTAGTTGTTGCATCGGGTTCAATTGTCTTAGCTAACTCGATCACGCTACGATCGGTTGGTCGAAATCGAAACACGCTGTCCGCATTCCCGCTGGTGATTTCGCACAGAACCGGGAGATTACTTCGGTCGGGATCGGTGACAGTAAAAGGTGAAAGTACTGTGGTGTTCATCACATTGTCTACAATGGTTGAAAGTTTTTTTTAATTTACGAGCTATTAAACAATCGCTTTATACATTTTTGTGCTGCAAATCCCTTAAAAATCTCTTGTCCCCTGACGTAGCGACAATCATGCTAACTTCCGAACAGAAAAAGCAAAATAGAAGAGCAGATATCATTGGAATTAATGAATAGCACTCACTCTCAGCTAGAGATGTCTTGAAGTAGTACGATGGACTAAACGCTGGGGCCATTTCATTAACATCCGTGAGCAAAACAGTCAACGATCGCGTCATCGATTGAGCCGGCGTGCCCAAATCTGAGCACTTCACCACGACTACTGCGTACTGCCAGGACTCGAAGTCCATCGCTTTGGTGCCAACTTTTATAATTCCCGTAGTTGAATCAATGCTAATCGATTCGAGTACATTGGTCGATCCTGCGTGTATTTATCATTGGTACGTGATTTTGAAAATTTTCGATTCAAATTTGACAAAAAAACCCACCGTTGCTTGTAGCCGACACTAACGACCAAACTATATTGCTGTCGGGCTCAGCTGCCTTGTCAGCATCAGTGCCAGTCAGTGAAAACAGAACTGTGCCAGCGGTGACATTCTCTGACACAGTGGCTACACCAGTTGGTGGAATTACGCTTGATATTGTTGGTCGATTGTCGTTTTGAGACAGAACAGTCACTGTGACAGTCACAGTGATACTTAGGGCACCGGTTGTTGCATTATCGCGCACCTAATTATTGATGATGATGAAAATAATTAGAACGATAAGGCAAATTACGCTGTGTCATAAAGTTTCAAAATAAAATTTGTTTCCTACCCGAACCAGCAAGACTTCTGGATTAGGGCTCAACGTATCGTAATCTCGAGTTGCCGCCAGAGCGACCACACCGGAGCTTAGACCAATTTTGTAGCCACTGGACGAGCTAGCGAACTCGTATTGCAGAGTTGCGTTGGGTCCTTTGTCAATGTCGCTGCACACGGCTCCAATATTAGCAATTGTAAAGTCGCTAGACTCAACATTTTCCGTGATTCGCTTCGTGAAGCGACTTCTGGTACAGGCCGGTGCATTGTCGTTTATGTCCAAGATGGTGGCGCTCACTGTCGCACTGCCGACGTTGCCGCCGAGGTCGGTAGCAGTCACCAGCAGGCTGGGAAACGAGTCGCTACGCATTCGGTCTCGATCTAATTTAGTGCTCGCACTGAAGGAGCAGGTCTTTGATGACGTGGAAACCTGAAATTTGTGAGCATAGATTATTGAAGCAACTGTTTTTTTTCGCGAGTACATTTTCCCAAGAATTCCAATAGAATGTACTCGTACTAAGACTCACACTGAAGTACTCCGAACCGTCACCCGTTACGGCGCAAGTCACGCGATCTCCCGAAGAGTCCACCTCCAAATCGACAAACAGAATATTCGAAGTCATTGCGCATTGACTGCCAGGAGCTGCTTCTTCAACGCAGCTGGCTCGAACTACGGTAGTGCCACCGGTGAAAATCGGCGGCATATCGTAAACATTGATGACGCTAATAGTCACGGTTGCTGTTATAGCGGTGGTTCCCGTGGCGTCGGTTGCTCTGATAGAAAAGGAATGGAAAACGTCCTCTGAGAATAGCTCATAGAGTATAGAATCAGAGTATAGATATCGATATCGATAATAAATGCAGATTGACAAAACAATAAATTCAACTTATTGATGTATTCCCAAGAGAAGTTTATTTATAGCCCAGTGGTTAGGGCAATCTGCCTTATAAGCGAAGTTCCTGGGTCGAGCCCCAGCTATTAGGTCCTTAAGAAAGGTACTTAATACTGCATTGCTTCAGTCCACCCAGCTGAGATCGGGTACCAGTTTGAGCTGGGTGAATTTAGAGTGGATGTTGCGGCCCCTCCAGCCCGTCAGGACTGAGCAGCAGCTGTGCACAGCCCTCGGATACGCCGCGCAGCTGACTGCGACTGTACCGTGGGCTGTACAATCTGGTCGAAAGGTCGGGTGTCTAAATTTCTACTTTTTTATTGGGACCGTATGCGATTTAACCTATTTTCAAGTAAAACTGCGAGCTTTACTTGACTGAAAATCTGTGACCTGCTTAAGCCTATTGAACAAATTATTAAATGGTTACAATAAAACGTACACAACTTCACAGGTATACGAAGTTTTCGTTTCATAGTCTAAAGCTTTGTTCGTCTCTAGGGCGATCATCGCAACAGAACCGCTCGTAGGATTTCGCTGAAACGTATCGCTTGGACAATTAGTACTAACTGAAGCAAAACTCCAGGTAGCGCTGGAATCTGTTCTCAATATTAGAATTTGATGGGGCGAGGCAATGTTCTCCACTAGCGACTGAGTGACTGCGATGTTGCCACCCTCTGGTCCTCGACTGGGCGCCGTGAACCGAAATCCGGCTGCGAATGGTATTGCGAGTGAATATACGGTGCCTAAAAATGAAAATACGATTTTATACGAACACAAAACTGGTAATAAATGCTTACAGATTCTGATGCTTCCAACAGTGAAATAGAGTAGAATTGTCACAAAACATCGATGTACCATTTTTGCGTTAGAAAAGGTCTCTTAAAACTCTTAGTCCTTAAATCAAACTGATAGCTTTAACTTTCAGTCATTTAGTACAATTAAATAGAAAATACTTGTTTGTCAAAACCGTTGATATAGCAACGGATCAACAAAGTCTCCCAATGCAAATATTGAAGGCTCAATTGAGGCGAGAAATCTCACAGCTGTTTCGCAAATAGCGTGTGGCGCCTGTTTTTTGTTGACACTGCTGGCAATATAGTGAGCGCTTCTAACTCGCACCCAAGGCACTCGGTGGGTCTCTTAAATTTTCCTAAAGTTTACCTTCAATTCAACTACCGCATCATTTGTCTTAGAATGAAGCGTCTCTGCAGCTATAGTGCAAAATTTTATTGGTATAGTACTTCGACGAATGTTTGAATGTAGTTTTGTGACCAAGCTTTAGCGCATGTAACTACGTGTATTAGCTCGTAAGTACTCTCGCATCATTTCAATTTTTTCCAAAAGCATTTACTGCGAGAAACTGCTCAAATTCGTTTAACTCGAAATGGAGTTTTAAGTCAGGGCGTCATGTAACGATTGATTAAGTTATTGATAAATGCAATCAAGTGATTGAGTGGGCTATATTCATAGTTATTCTTACCTAATTTTTGACTATTCTGTATAAAGGGACTTGTAGGTAGTATTGAGTAGTCATTGTATTCTGTAAAAATAAGGCAGGAAATTACGCAGTAGCGAAGCCTGGGATCTGCACCTGATCCTGTTGTAGACTTCTGCAGCCATAACTGAAAAGATTGAATCTTAAGTATATACTAGCACCCTTAGACCCCCCCTCCGGGGGGTCCTGAATGTAAACACTTAAAACGTTTCGAAAGAAATTTAACCCACAAGATTCAGATTCATGTATTTAGCAAAAAGTTAACAACCACCCTATTAAAATTAACAACCACCCTCAACAAATTAACAACCACCCTGAGAAAGTTAACAACACCCTCAGAAATTTAACAACCAATCCCAGCAAGTTTACAACCACATTGTCCAAGTTAAAAACCACCTTGAGCAAGTTTACAACCACCCTCAGAAAGTTAATAACCACCCTCATCAAGTTAACAACAATCATTTGCAAATTAACAACTAACCTCAGCGAGTTTACAACCACCCTGAGAAAGTTAAGAGCCTCCCTCAGCAAGTTAACAACCACCCTCAGCAAATTAACAACCACCCTCAGAAAGTTAACAACCACGCTCAGAAATTTAACAACCAACCGGCCCCAGCAAGTTTACAACCATTTTGAGCAAGTTTAGAATCACCTTGAGCAAGTTTACAACCACCCTCAGAAAGTTAAGAACCACCCTCAGCAAGTTAACAACCATCCTCAGCAAGTTAACAACCATCCTCAGCAAGTTAACAACCATCCTCAGCAAGTTAACAACCATCCTCAGCAAGTTAACTACCCCCAGAAAATTAACAACCACCCTCAGAAAGTTAACAACTAATCTCAGCAAGTTTACAATCACCCTCGGAAAGTTAAGAGCCACCCTCAGCAAGTTAACAACTATCCTTAGCAAGTTAGCAACTATCCTTAGCAAGTTAACTACCTCCCTCAGCAAATTAACAACCACCCTCAGCAAGTTAACTACCACCCTCAGAGAATTAACTAACCCCCTCAGCAAATAACAACCCCGCTTAGCAAGTTAACAACAACCCTCAGAAATTTAACAACCACACTCAGTAAGTTAACCAACCTCAGCAAGTTAAAAACCACTCTCAAAATGCTAACTACCACCCTCAGTAAGTTAACAACAACCCTCAGAAATTTAAAAACAAACCCCAGCAAGTTTAAAACCATCCCCAGCAAGTAAAAGCCGCCTTTAGAAAGTTAACAACAACCCTCAGCAAGTTAACAACCCCAGTAAGTGAACAAACATCCTCAGCAAGTAAACAACCAACCTCAGTAACGTAACAACCACCCTCAGCAAGTGAACAACCACCCTCAACAAATTAACAACCACCCTCAACAAATTAACAACCACCCTCAACAAATTAACAACCACCCTGAGAAAGTTAGCAAGTTAACTACCACCCTCAGAGAATTAACTAACCCCCTCAGCAAATAGACATTATGACGCAATCCTTGAATTATATGATATCACATAAACCTGGAATCATGATCGCCTTAAATCTTAATAATACATCAAGCTTGAATCATTATAAAGTAAAAGCCCCGCGTCGTGATCGAATCATGATGATGCGTAAGACTTAAATTATAATGATGCATGAAACTTGAAGCATTAGAATGCAAAGACCTAGAATTAAGTTGACAATGTAGCCCTAATCATAATAATTCATGATTTATAGCTCTTGAATCAGGACAATTTTTTGCGACAAATAAGCCTCAAATTATTTTAACAGATTAGCCTGTAATCATAACGTTGCATAATTGCAGAATCATGTTAACAAACTTTTGCCGTAAGGATGGCACATGATCCAAAAATTGTTATGAGGCATAAACCTAGAATCATGATTATTCAAGAGCCTAAAATCATGATTATTCAAGAGCCTAAAACCAAAATTATTCAAGAGCCCAGAATCATGATGACAAAATAGCCTACAATCATGATGACAAAATAGCCTACAATCATGATGACAAAAGAGCCTAGAATCATGATGAAAAAAGATCCTAGAATCAGAATGACTCATAAACCTAAACTTATAACGAAATATGAGCTAAAATTGTTGATTGATAAGCATGAAATCATGATGACGAATGAAAACAGAATTAAAACAGAATGACAATGAGCCTCGAATGATGATTACGGATAGGACTTGAAACATAATGACAAATGAGCCTCGAATGATGATTACAGATAGGACTTGAAACATAATGACAAAGAGCCTTGAATCATGATTACAGATAGGACTTAAAACCGAATGACTAATGAGCCTCGAATCATGATTACGGATAGGACTTAAAACAGAATGACAAAGAGCCTCGACTGATGATTACGGATAGGACTTAAAACCGAATGACAAATGAGCCTTGAATCATGATTACGGATAGGACTTAAAACCGAATGACAAATGAGCCTCGACTGATGATTACGGATAGGACTTGAAACATAATGACAAAGAGCCTTGAATCATGATTACAGATAGGACTTAAAACCGAATGACAAAGAGCCTCGACTGATGATTACGGATAGGACTTAAAACCGAATGACAAATGAGCCTCGAATGATGATTACGGATAGGACTTGAAGCCGAATGACAAATGAACCTCGAATCATGATTACAGATAGGACTTGAAACAGAATGACAAATGAGCCTCGAATGATGATTACGGATAGGACTTGAAACAGAATGACAAATGAGCCTCGAATGATGATTACGGATAGGACTTAAAACAGAATGACAAAGAGCCTCGAATGATGATTACAGATAGGACTCAAATCAGAATGACAAACAAGCCTTGAATGGTAATGACGAATAAACCTTGACACAGGATGACAGATAACTCTAGAATTATGAAACCTAGAATGATAGGTTTGCAACTGCGCCTACCATTATGCTTGACTATCAAGCTTATAATCACATAAGCTTGGAAAAAATAGGACGCACGCTTAAGAAATTTTAGCCAGGGATAATTAAATTTTTCCTTCTTTTAGACTCACCAATCAGCATTGTGCTCGAGGAAGACTTTTTAACAGATTTTGGCTTGTTGTACTTTTCTCCATGAAGCAGAACTAATAGCAACGATTTTAACACGATACATGAATGGTTTAATTTGACTGCAGGGCTGCCACATGGCTTCTTATATATGCTCACTCTTTTAAGCCAAATTTGCCACGTTCAGTACTCTAGCTAGGCAAAATATCATTACTAAAGAAACGTACACACAATGCCTGAGCATTTTTCTCTTAACCCTTGGCACCACCAGTCAGACAAAGTTGGAACAGTGTACTCTAGCTAGGTGCGAAAATTTTAATCTTCACTTACTGCCAACACAATTCAGCCAAACATGGAACTGTGTACTCTAACTTTATGACGCAACGTTTTTACAATCAAAATTTTGACAATGCAGTGATTGGGACTGTGGGCTCTAACTTTACGACGCAACCTTTTTAAATTAAATCACTAATTTGACAGTGCAGTGATTGACCATTCATGGCCTCGCTTTGCGCAACTTATTGCAGAAACTTTATGATGCAATCTAATTTAGCTATACTTGGAGCAGTGTACTCTAGCTTTAAGACGCAACCTTTTCAAATCACAAATTGGACAGCGCAGGTTTTAAGCATTATTACTCACTCACTAACTGAGCACAAAACTTTCTGACGCAATATAAAATAAAATCACCATTCTGACAGTGCCGAGTTTGACCTTTGTTGGCCTCGCATTAAAAGCATAGGAAAAACTCGTTTTTCGAACATTTAATCCCCTTCCACTTGGAGCATAGCTTGCAAACTTTCACCGTCTCATCCTTGAAGAATTTGCAATCTTTTGGAGCAAATTTGATCAAAATCGGTTGAGCCGTTCGAGCTCTACATCGTTACAGAGATTACGATACATACATACATACATTAGACATTTAGTATATAGTAGATTTATTTTATTTTCCCAAATAGCAAAAAAAGAGAGGACAGGTCAGGGATTTTATTGGTTGAGGCTGACTGATAACTTACTTTTACGTACGATAGTGGAGGATAAATTTGCATGTAAATCAGAAGCTTTTTAATCAAGTTCATTTGCATATTCATATAGATGACGGCTAGTGTGGGAATGATGCTGTTATTTTAAATAACTCGCTTGTAAATAATAGAACCCGATAGCGAAATCTGATGGTAAAATAAGAAATCGGAAACTCGATGGATGTATTTTACAGGTCAAGTACTGACGAACTATCATGCACATATATTTAGTATGTATGAATGAAATGCATGTACTCGTTCCAGCAAGGGTAAACTCAAAAGGTTTTCCAAAGTTTTGAAATAAATTTGCATTAAACTGACTTTAAATATCTTTTGTAAAGAAAAAAAATGTATGCAAAAAATTGCTACTGTTTTATTGTTTTGCCCACTAGTTATATTATATGTGGAAGGACAAACCCAATCTCAAAAAATACTATTCGTGCTAAATATTTAGGAAATTTCCTATTAGACTACTAATTTAATTCTAAGTAAAACTAGTCTGATTCAAGGACAACTTGGGTAGCCTTAACATAACTTTAAAAGATTTGTGGTCTGATTGCAACTAATCGGCTGTATATTTCCGCTATTTTCCATTTTTTAGAGTGGAACTCAATGTACGTAATGTTTTTAGCTCTTTGTAAAATACAATTTAAACAATAAAATAACATAAAACACTTAGTTAATATAGTTACTTTAGACAACTTTTAATTTTAGACAGCTATTTCAGACTGTAAAGACGAACTATTTTGTTTTAATGTATGATTCTATTAACGGTAAATTTTTTAACTTAAGTTCATTTAGATATTCTTACATAGAAACGATGTACCTTTTACAAAATATTGCTTATAACTGCTTCCAGGTATCAAACTTTGCCTATTTTACATTGCTTGCTTTAAATATTTTAGCTAACTGAAGTTTTACTAGTCTTCCAGACCCAATAAGTAAGCAACACAAGTAAGTTCACACTCTTAAGTCGGACTCTGAGCATTATTTTACAAACTGCCCCAATAACTAGATATAACATTACATGCCTTTCATTAAGCATTGTTGGCCAAAACCCACAGTCTTTAATGCATCTGTTCACTAGTTTAATCAATATAAACTTGATTTCCTTAACGAATAGACCTTCGTTCAACTCTAAAAATTTTACCTGATATTTACAAAGAGCTAGCTATTATTAGCTACTTGTGCTGTTAGTCTTATCTTGTCCTAGGCCTACCTACTGCTGTAAAAATCTTATGAAAAATTTCTTGCCTGAAAAATATGGGACTTACTCCTGTCCAAACTTAGGCCCTAGTTTAAATAAAGTGCATAAGTCCTATTTTAAATAAATTGGTTTGTTAACAATATTACAAAATAGACCTCTAGGGGATGACTATTATTAAATTATTATAGTAGAGCCAGGCCTACAAGTTATTACTATAGTATAGAGCTATATGACTAAAGCCATTTTTTTATTTTGCTTATAAATTCTACCTAAATTTGTTAAGACTCAAGCAATTATTCTTTTATTAGCCTAATAACTAATTCCATTATAAGTTTTGATATACTAAAACCAAAATATCCAAAATATATTATATATAAATATAAATATACAAATACTAATAAAAATATTTTGCATTGGCATCAGTTTTGAAATTAAAACTTGCTAAATATTGATTTTAACATTTCTTTACGTTATTAAAAATGTATATTTTAGAAAGAAATTTATCTATGATGAACAGAAAGCCTATTTTATTATATAATGTAAGTATATATATTTTTTGGTAATTTTTTATAGCTAATCATTATTTAAGATCAGCTTTTGGTCTTTTTAGACTAGTTTGCCTTTATGTTTTATAAAGCCTAGGTCTATAGTATTAGTTAATTTTTTTTAATTTTTATTGCATTTAACCACAATGGTAATTACCAGCTTATATGGATATAATAATAATTAATATTTTTTTATTTAGCAATATTTTAAAATTCTTGAATTTTATAAAAAAAATAGTATAGTTATTTATGCTATTGCTAATTTATTCAAAGAATTATGTGCAGTTTAAGTATGCTAAGTTTCGTCTTCTAATTTTTATTACTTATTTATATAGATTGATTCATGTCTCTATTTAAATATAAACCCCTTACAAATGTTATCTTGTATTGCTTAATTGTACTTGAAGTACTTAATTTCCATTTGGCAATTTGTAATGCTAAACAAAAAAATTAAATTCCAATAGCATTCAAGTGAATTAGCTTAGTCCCTTCTTTATATACCTTAGTCCTATTTAGCTCCTTTGTATATGAATAGTAGCACTGGGCCTCTTTAAAACTTAGTTTTTTGTATTTGGCCCTTTATAGCAGTTGGCCTCTTTTGTCATTGATTAATTGATTAAGTCTCCTTTAAAATCCTTGTAGCTACAAGTTAAGAATTATTTTATTCTTTGAATTAGTATCATTTTTGTATGAACTCACATGACTAAAATATTACAATATTTAAAAAATGAATTATTAGATCTTCGCCTCTATTATCATAGGTTATTTTTCACTTTTCCTTAAGTTCCATTGTATTAGCAACTAGTATTTAAGCCATTTAATTACTGCAAATTTTTTACATTGATTTCAGACAGCAAGTTAACCAATTTTTAAAAATGCAATCCAACGGTACCACACCCGAGGCAATGTCACACACCCTAGCTAGTGTTCTCACTGTGCTGCAAGCGGCCGCATTCGTTCTGTTCCCCAGCGTGGGCGGCGCACTTGGCGCAATTGTCACTGGCAAGCAACTTGACGATTGGTACAAGAAGCTGAACAAGCCGCCATGGACTCCGCCTAACTGGGTTTTCGGTCCAATGTGGACTTTCCTCTACTCTTGCATTGGCTTCGCTAGTTGGCTAATCTATCTGGAGGCTGGCTTCTTTAACACGGGCATGTATCTGTATGCTATCCAGCTGGCGCTGAACTGGGCCTGGACCCCCATGTTTTTTGGCGCTCACTGGTAAGTAGAAAGATGCTTATTTAGTGTCTTCATCAAGACTTTAAACACTCCTTTTCTAATCTTTCTAATTGTCTCCTATATCTGGAGCACAATTTCCAAGAAAAAATATGAATTTAAATTTTAACTACTATTAATAATATAACAAAAATTCAAGGGTTCTTGTCGCGGCCCTCGACATGCTCGGCATCATCGGGGTGTCCATCGCCTGCGGCGTCTATTTTTATCCGATAAGTCACGTGGCCGCTTACCTGCTCCTGCCCTATCTGGCTTGGCTATGTCTGGCCTTGTCAATCAACGTCTACATTTGGTTGTACAACGATGTTAAAGTTGTGCGCAATCAATTTGTTAAAATGTAAACTTCACGCTTTATTGCGAACAATTTCCACTCGATTTGAATGATATTTCAGAATTATTTTGTTTTGTGAGAATTAACTTCTAATTGATTGACTGTGACATGTAATTCCCTGACCTAACAGTAGCTGAGGGATAAGCGAAAATTGGTCCTAAAAATATTTTTCCTGATACTTGAAGATTTTTGTTTTGTAAATTGGCCAGAATTGTTGTCTTACTATGTTCATCTGTGATTTCTCATTGGGTATCTTAAATTCGCCAAAAATGGAGTTAATTTTATAGTTTAATTAATTAATAACTATGATATTTAAAATCATTTTTTTTACAAATGAAAAAATGGTCTTTCGCCGAGATTATTTTTTTATTGAAACTTTGAAAACGATTTTTGATTGTTAAATACATAATTTCTTACTTCTGGCTTTCAGGATTAAACGAGATTACATATTTCTTTACAATCGTGTTAATTCCTTTATTTTGTTTGTGTTTTCCATTACAAAATTAAGGATTAAATCGTTACAAAAACTTTCTTAGAAAGGACATAATTACTTAAAGTACATAATTCGACTATTAGCCATACTTTTCTACTAATTGTTTAATAATTTCTTAGAAAGCAACATGTTAAACATACAATAATGTATTTATTTGTGCTTTGACACTTCAGATCAGACGCCATGTCCCATATCCTGGCTAACGCGTCCAATTTGTTAAAACCGGCCGCTTTTATTGCGGCTCCGCATATAGGCGGCGCTTTTGGCGCCATTGTCACCAGAGACGAAATACCCGTGTGGTACCGGCGAATCAACAAACCCGTTTGGACGCCGCCCAATTGGATGTTTGGTCCAGTTTGGTCGTTTTTGTACACTGGTATGGGCTACTCCAGCTGGCTAGTGTACAAAGAGATCGGATTGCGTAACAAGCCAATGTACTTGTTTGGCGCTCAGCTCGCGTTGAACTGGGCCTGGTCGCCTCTGTTTTTTGGGGCGCATAGGTTAGTGTATATCACATTTTTATATTGGACTCATAATTATTCTCATTTGTGAGTTGGATATTTTCCTAAATAATAATACCTGGAGTAAAAGCTCAAATTAGTAATTATCATCTGTGGCCTAAAATAGGTAATTTTAAATGTATTTTCATCTAACTCAGAGTTGTAGCCCAGTGTCTAGGCCATCTGCCTTAAGACCGGAAGGTCGTGGGTTCGAAATCCGGCTCTAGGAGACAGTTTTTGCCCTTGAGCAAGACACTTAATACCACGTTGTTTGATTTCAACCAGCTGAGATCGGGTACCAGTGTAAGTTGGTAAAGTTTAGATTAAATTTTGTGTCTAAATTTATATTTTATTATTTTATTTATCTATCTGCAGATCATAGTTTTCTTAGAATGTAAGATCCGCAAATAGATATCGTCATAAAACGTCATTAATTTTTTGTTTATTTTCTTAGAAATCGTAAAATAGCTGCTCAATGTCTAAGAAAGTATCAAACGATTCTACAAATTCAGAGTTGGCCTCTCCGTGGTAGACATGGTTGGCATGCTGGGCCTGGCCACCCTGTGCGCCAAAGAATTTCAATCAATCAATCAGACAGCCTTTCGTTTGATGCTGCCCTACCTGGCATGGCTTGGTTTGGCCTTGTCAATCAACGTCTACGTTTGGTTGTACAATGATTCGAAAACTTTGAGAGGCGATTGAGGCAACTCAACGTTTGATGGTGAAGCTTGACAGTTTAGATTTTTATATTGATTATTAGACAAAATTTGTGCATAATATTTACTGAACTGTTGGATAATCTTTTTTGTTGATTTTCGCTCATTCTTATTGCGATTTTCGGCCAATTTAATTAGTCTGTTTTCGTTTCTGATATTTCGATTTACAAATCATTCCTAATGAAAATTTGTTATGGCCTTTAGAAGTGCTTTAGGAGCTGTACTCCTAAGCATGGTTTTTATTTGTACAAAAAAAGTTGTCATTTAGCAAGTTTTTTTCCTTTTTATTTATTGACCCTGACTAGCTTTATAATGTTTACTTAAAAAACTACACCCTTTACAATCTTTAAGTTATAACTCCATCACTAAATGGGCTTGTAGCCCAAGTGGCTAGGGCGCCTGCCTTACGAAGGCCGTGGGTTCGAGTCCCGGCCCTAGGAGACAATTTGTGCCCTAGAGCAAGGTACTTAATCCCGCATTGCTTCAGTCAACCCAGCTGAGATTGGGTACCAGTTTGAGCTGGGTAAACTTAGTGTGGGTGTTGCGGCCCCTCCAGCCTGTCAGGCTGAAAGCTGTACACAGCTCTCGGATGCTTGGCGCAACTAGCTGCGGCTGTGCCGTGGGCTGTACATCTGGTCGAAAGGTCGGGTGTCTAAATTTATCTATTTATATTATTTATTTTTCATTGCTAAAACAAAATTCCAGCTAACTCAGCTTGTCAATCAAACTCGATAAACAAACATGTCATTGAGCGCCTATTTGAAACCAGCCGCCTTCGTGCTGTTCCCTCATGTTGGCGGCATTGCCGGAGCGCTTTTCACCCGGCCGGAGATACCGACTTGGTATCGCAGCTTGAAACGCGCGCCATGGAATCCACCAGAGTGGATGTTCGGTCCGGTTTGGACCGGTTTGTACACCGGTATGGGCTACGCCAGCTGGCTTGTGTACAAAGAGGTCGGCCTGCAGAGTACACCCATGTACTTGTACGGCGCCCAGATTGCGCTCAATTGGATTTGGTCGCCGTTGTTTTTCAAAGCTCATCGGTGAGTTTCAGAAAGAGACCTTAAACAGACGGAAAGAGTCTCCGTGAATTTGAACTGAAACGACCTTGAAAAATCACAATCTGTTTGAATGTAAACACTGAAACGACCTTGAAAAATCACAATCTGTTTGAATGTAAACACTGAAACGACCTTGAAAAATCACAATCTGTTTGAATGTAAACACAGAAACGAACTTGAAAAATCACAATCTGTTTGAATGTAAACACTGAAACGACCTTGAAAAATCACAATCTTTTTTAATGTAAACACTGAAATGACCTTGAAAAATCACAATCTGTTTGAATGTAAACACTGAAATGACCTTGAAAAATCACAATCTGTTTGAATGTAAACACTGAAACGACCTTGAAAAATCACAATCTGTTTGAATGTAAAGATAGAAACGACCTTGAAAAATCACAATCTGTTTGAATGTAAACACAGAAACGACCTTGAAAAATCACAATCTTTTTGAATGTAAACACTGAAACGACCTTGAAAAATCACAATCTGTTTGAATGTAAACACAGAAACGACCTTGAAAAATCACAATCTGTTTGAATGTAAACACTGAAATGACCTTGAAATTCCTCGCTTGAACAATCTTTTCTCAAACACTCAGAAAGTGACAATAAAAAATAACCTCTAAAAACGCTCAAAATAGAGCATTTCAATTCTAACAAACCTTAGTTTTCAAATTAACCAAAAATGACGTTGACAAAACAAACAACAATGTTTCATTTATTCAGAGTCGGCCTGGCTTTCGTCGACCTAGCAGCCATCCTTGGCCTGGTTGTGGCTTGCACTAAGGAATTTTCCGCTGTCAATCAGACAGCAGGCCGGCTAATGCTGCCCTACCTTGGCTGGTTATGCCTTGCTAGCACACTCAATTTGTACATCTGGCTGAATAACGACTTCAAAACACTGAGCGGCAAGGCTAAGAAATAACAATTCATTCATTCGTGATGATATTTGATCAAAGATAAAAACTTCAAAATTGGTAGTTTTTTGTTGCAAAATCAAACGTGCTATTTTTAATCCCAAATTTATAATTCTATTATTGTAGTTTATTTAATAAATCAATTTACTTTAGGAGAGATTTTGACTAATTAGTTTGTTATCTCTTCTTTTTATCTGCGAACTATGTATTCAGATGCGAAAATTTTTTCTTACCATTAATCAATTTCTGATAAATCACTCCATTTGATAAACCCAAAGTAAATTTATTTACAATTTTTGCCAATTGTCTCTTTCAAATAAACATTATTTTGTAAAATTTAAATGCTTTCCAAATAAATTTTATTAAATTCATTGAATAAAGCATGTGCGCCTAAGATATACCTCATTATAAGTTCTATATTAATATTTTTATATACCAGAATCGACATGTACAGCCCACAGCACAGCCGCAGCTAGTTGCGCGGTGCATCCAAATGCTGTGTACAGCTGCTCAATCCTTACGGGCTGGAGGGGCCGCAACACCCACTATAAATTTACCCAGCTCAAACTGGTACCCGATCTCAGCTGGGTGGACTGAAGCAATGCGGGATTTAGTACGCCTTGCTTAAGGGCACAAATTGTCTCTTAGAGCCGGGGATCGAACCCACGCCCTTCCGGTCATAAGGCAGATTGCTCCAGCCACTAGGCTACGAGCTTACAACTCCTCTAGTGTCTACAATTTCATCATTGGATCCAATTATATTTTTTTCAGAGCATTGCCTTAAATATGTCTCCCATTGTGGACTACCTGAAGCCGGCAGCCTTCGTTCTGTTTCCCCATATTGGCGGTATCGCTGGTGGCTTCATCACTAAACAGCAGATTCCCAACTGGTACGACAAATTGGTCAAGGCTCCCTGGAATCCACCAAACTGGGTGTTCGCACCTGTGTGGACCGGTTTGTACACCGGCATGGGTTACGCCAGCTGGCTTGTGTACAAAGAGGTCGGACTTAAGAGTACGCCGATGTACTTTTACGGTGCCCAACTGGCTCTTAACTGGGCTTGGACGCCGCTGTTCTTCGGTGCTCATAGGTCAGTGAGACATAAATATGAAAATATTTCTAAATTCTTGTTATGGATTTTATTGTGGTTCTAGAAACTTCATTGTGGTCCCAGAGTCCCCATAGTGGCCCCAGAATCCCCATAGTGGTCCCAGAGTCCCCATAGTGGCCCCAGAATCCCCATTGTGGTCCCAGAGTCCCCATAGTGGCCCCAGAATCCCCATTGTGGTCCCAGAGTCCCCATAGTGGCCCCAGAATCCCCATAGTGGCCCCAGAATCCCCATAGTGGTCCCAGAATCCCCATAGTGGCCCCAGAATCCCCATAGTGGTCCCAGAATCCCCATAGTGGCCCCAGAATCCCCATTGTGATCCCAGAATCCCCATAGTGGTCCCAGAATCCCCATAGTGGCCCCAGAATCCCCATTGTGATCCCAGAATCCCCATAGTGGTCCCAGAATCCCCATAGTGGCCCCAGAATCCCCATTGTGGTCCCAGAGTCCCCATAGTGGCCCCAGAATCCCCATTGTGATCCCAGAATCCCCATTTTGGTCCCAGAATCCCCATTTTGGTCCCAGAATCCCCATTGTGGTCCCAGAGTCCCCATAGTGGCCCCAGAGTCCCCATAGTGGCCCCAGAATCCCCATAGTGGCCCCAGAATCCCCATTGTGATCCCAGAATCCCCATTTTGGTCCCAGAATCCCCATTTTGGTCCCAGAATCCCCATTGTGATCCCAGAATCCCCATTGTAGTCTCAGAATCCCCACTGTGATCCCAGAATCCCCATTTTGGTCCCAGAATCCCCATTGTGATCCCAGAATCCCCATTTTGGTCCCAGAATCCCCATTGTGATCCCAGAATCCCCATTGTAGTCTCAGAATCCCCATTTTGGTCCCAGAATCCCCACTGTGATCCCAGAATCCCCATTTTGGTCCCAGAATCCCCATTGTGATCCCAGAGTCCCCATTTTGGTCCCAGAATCCCCATTGTGATCCCAGGATCCCCATTTTGGTCCCAGAATCCCCATTGTGATCCCAGAATCCCCATTTTGGTCCCAGAATCCCCATTGTGATCCCAGAATCCCCATTGTAGTCTCAGAATCCTCACTGTGATCCCAGAATCCCCATTTTGGTCCCAGAATCCCCATTGTGATCCCAGAATCCCCATTTTGGTCCCAGAATCCCCATTGTGATCCCAGAATCCCCATTGTAGTCTCAGAATCCCCACTGTGATCCCAGAATCCCCATTTTGGTCCCAGAATCCCCATTGTGATCCCAGAATCCCCATTTTGGTCCCAGAATCCCCATTGTGATCCCAGAATCCCCACTGTGATCCCAGAATCCCCATTGTAGTCTCAGAATCCCCACTGTGATCCCAGAATCCCCATTTTGGTCCCAGAATCCCCATTGTGATCCCAGAATCCCCATTGTGATCCCAGAATCCCCATTGTAGTCTCAGAATCCCCACTGTGGTCCCAAAATCCCCACTGTGGTCCCAAAATTCCCATTGTGATCCCAGAATCGCCATGAAAATCACATCAATCCACAATCGCAGAGTCGGCCTGTCTTGCCTAGAAATATTCGCCGCCCTAGGCCTGGTTGTTGCCTGCGCCAAAGAGTTCTCAGCTGTCAATCAGACAGCCGGCCGCCTCATGCTGCCCTACATTGGCTGGATGTGTCTGGCTGGCACACTCAACCTGTACATCTGGTTTTTCAACGACTCGCGCACGCTTAGCGGCAAGCAGGTAAAATCAAACAAGTAAATTTACATCTGAATCTATCGAACGGTGATATACTCGTATCCCCGAAAGATTCTTCCTCTTGAATAAGTGACTAACTAAGCTTGCGGTGACATTCAATCGTTTTCTTTTCGTTTTCTATTGATATTATTAGCTAGTTCCTGAGGGATACTGTTTTTGTAAATCGTGTTAGCTCACTTTACTGAAAATTTTGTAGAATGTTGAATTAACAAAACGATATTATAAAATAATATTTCAGAAGCCTTTATTGTTTGTTAAACACAGCTTAATCCCAATTTTGTTGCTGATCGGCTAATTTTTCGAGTACTGAAAATTGCTTTAGTTACTTATTTCATGTGGTTACGAGTGAGATTTAAATATTTAAAATTTAAAAGGGAAAATGATTTTTTATAAAAACTTTCTACAAAAAATTTCGAGTGTGAAACCTGGACTGGGGGTTTGGCAGTAACTTGACTCTTAAGTTTATTGATAAGAATAGGTTATTGTGTACATTTTAGTATATTTTTCATTACATACAGTGTGCAGTGTGCCTTTGATCATTTTGTGGGCTAAATCTCATACCAGCCTGGCACTTGTTTCAACGTGCACTGATTAGATAGCTCTCTAATTTAGCTCTCAAAAATGGGACCATCTATTATAGCTCGCTGGTGGTTCTAGTGTACAAATGTACATATCATGTACACTTGGCTTGCAGAATCCAGCTAGATAGATAAGAAAAGAAATTTCATTTCATTATTCGCACAAAACGTTGCGCATACGATGTTGCGACCTTTTGGCGAACTCTAAAGAGCACATAGCCAACTGTTTTTTTTTACATTTAGTGACAATTTTTTATTGCTTTGCTAGGAAATGAGTAGTAAGTGAAGTATTAGGGTATTTTATTGAATTTTTGTTCAAAGAATTTTTCTCAACGTATTGTGTAATCTAAATGGCAAGAATTAAAAACGATATTTTCATGGTATATTTTCGCTAACTTAAACTCCTTACCTTTAAGATATCATATAGATGATGTAAATGCGGTCTGGACGAGGTCGAAGGCGCGCACTTTTTCCGAATTCCGCGCACTTTCCCTAGACGCAGCCGCTAGGGCGTCGAGGTGGGATTGGGATCTATCCCTCTCCCGGCCTCCCCTCTAGCCACATCCACTCCCGCCTGCCTGTTCCCTCCTGGACCTGGGATGCGCCTGCTGGAACCCTCTTCTCCTGTTCTTTCCCCTCTCTTCACCCTCCTTTTCCCCTCTTTACCCTCTTTTGCCTCTCAAACCCTCTATTTCTACCCCCTAATTTATGCTACTAACAGTATTCTCTGCGCGTTTTTCTAACTTATTTATCGATTCTTCCCCTTGTTCTCCCCCTGCCTAGTAACATTTTTATTTCACCTTATTTTTATTTTCCCTGTTAGCCCCCAACCCCATTTCTCATGCCGTCCTCCTCACCTCCGCTTCTATTGTTCTTTTTCCTCTAATGTGTACCTTTCTATTGTTCCCAATTTTTGTTTATCTTTCCAATGTTTTCTTGCTAATTGCTCCTCTATTGTTCCCCGTTTTTGTTTGCTTTTCTAATGTTTGCTTTTCTATTGTTCTCTGCTCTTTCTCATTGTTCTCCATCCCTTCTCAACGGCCCCCTCATCATTTGCGCCTCATTATCACCTACCTCCCACCCCTCTCCAGCTTGCGTAATTCCCCGTTGTTCTCATGCGCTGGCGGCAATTTTTGTTGGTCTCGTTTCAGCGTCATCAGCCGGCGGCCAATCAGAGAGAGGGAGTCATGGCAACGGGAGATGAGATGGCGGCCATTTTGGATTTTGAGGCCTATTTAAACAGCTGCTTTTGGCCTCCAAAATCCTCATAAGCTTACGACGTTGAGTTAAGTCTCACGGTTCAGACTTCGGTCTAATTCGAGTCTAAGGACTCCGGTGCTGCTTTTGTGCCCCTTTGTGGCCCCCTCATCATAGAAATATCATAGACTCCTAGATAGAGGTATCTGTATTGAAAGTGCATTCATCAACCAAGTTACCTGGCGAATGTCGGCATACAATTATCTATAGTTATTAATGCTTTATAATTTTCCAAAAACAAAAGTACTTTTGTTTTGTCAGGGATAATTAATCCCTGACAAAGATGCTTTTTAATTGTAAAATAATTGATAATAATAATTGATTACACCTGTCCCAATCGGGCCAGATGTGCAGCCAACAGCGCAGCCGCAGCTGTTGCGCGGCGCTTCTGAAGACTGCGTACAGCTGTTCAGTCCATGGACTGGGGGGACGCCACACCCACCTTCAATTACCCCAGCTGATGCTGGTACCCATTTAACAGCTGGGTGAACTGAAGCAATGCAGAGTTAAGTGTCTTGCTAAAGGACACAAATTATACCAGTGGAGTCGGGAATCGAACCCCCGACCTTCAAGTCGTGAGTCCGACGCTCTAACCACTAGGCTACAACCTCTTTGTGTCTTTGTGTAATTGTAAAAGTTACTGTGGTAAAGTTATCGTTACTGGGGATATTGCTCGTCTACTGCTGAAATAAGTCACAAAAGTAAATGCACGCAATTTTAACCGGAAAAAGACACAAGATTTTTGTTTTATTTAACAAAAGTTTACTAATTTATAAATGAAAAGTGTTTATCTCAATCAACTTGTACTCAAATTGTACTTTGCTCAACTTACTCAATGACTGAGCAACTTACACGTATTTTAATCAATCTAGCTAAATCAAAAATGGGTACAAACGTACAGAATTTTAATGAAAAAAATTTAAGAAATTCACAGACTGCGCTGGCTTTTTATCAGAAGAAAACAATATGGCAAGTTTTCCTCTTTCCACCAACTTAAAATGGTTCTTGTGGTCTATTGGTGCATAATTATGAGTTGTGTCATTGTGAAATTAATAGGCCAATAAGCTGCAAGGAGTATACGCGCAACATAAATTTGAAAAATAAAGTCTTGAATTCTCGCTGATTGCTATACTGATAAGAAGCATTTGGGAGATAATTCGCCAAGCTAGAATAGCATTGGCCAGTACGCTGACTTTTGATTCAAATTGAAAACTTTACTTGAGCTATCGCAACCAACCAATTCTCTCAGTGCTGCAGTTAATCAGGCCAAGCGCGTGATCTTGACAGGGCAGTCAGTCACTTACACACGCAAGCTGATAAGAGCTCAGGGCGACTGTTGACTGAGCTTACAGAGCGTACACGCGCAATGGGTCATGGGGGTTGTTTTAATGCTACAATAGTTTTGCTGTCGGGTTCAACAACTGACTGTTAAGCAGATTTAAAGAGAAAACTCTGGGGGTACAGGTGTCAGACAAGTCTGCTGCCGAAGCTACAATGTCCAAACAGCTGGCACAAGAAGAGTTGGAAGGTGTCACAGAAACCGACAATGACTGTCAAAATTCTGAGGACGACGAGCAAAACTGCGGCGTATTGGGCTTCGAGCCTGCCTGCATGCAGCCTTGTCGCAGATTTTTCATACTTTTTTTGTGCCTGATTTGCACCTCTATCGCCTCCGGATTGCTCAGCACTTACCACAACTCCATGGTAAGCACGTTCGAGAAGCGTTTCGATTGGAAAACTCAAACAGTCGGTTTCGTGCTGTCTGCCAACGATTTTGGTTACTTGGCCTCGGTGCTGTTTACCGCTCATTTCGGTAGCATGAGCCACCGGCCCAGACTGTTGGCTGTCTGCAACTTTGCTTATGGAGCAACCGGTATCATCTACTTTCTACCCTATGCGCTTTTTGGCTCGAAGTTTACCACTGAGGAAGTGTTTGGGTCAAAGTCGGGCGGTCCGAATTCATCGGATTTAATTTTATCGAGCTCTAAAATTCCCTACTGCGAAGCAGCTGCCGATAATTCGTCTCTGGACTACTCGACTCCATCGACGCTGAACAATTCTAGCTTGGTCGACGCGCGCTGGGGCGCCGCTATCCAGTCCAACATTGCCTTTGTAATCTTCCTGGTTGGCGGAATTGTCCAAGGAGTGGCCGTTGGTCCATTCTGGAATGTGGCCTTCGCTTTCATTGACGATATGACTAAGCAGTGGTCAGGCGTGTTTATTGGTGAGGACGCCACATTTTCATATCATCCGATAGCCTCGAATGCTTAAATGAATCTCCTCATCATTTAAATGCGGTCAAAATGTACTTTTCCAATCGACAGGATGGTCCATTCTCTAGCCGATAAAATTCGCATAAACCATACAATTGCAGGCCTTTATACCTTGCTGCGGGCGATTGGCCCAATCCTTGGCTACCAGCTTGGTTCACGGACCACCAAGCTGAACGAAAATCTCAGCGGCACTCTTAGCCAGTTTGTCGGCAGTCAGAAAAGTCCGCTGTGGATCGGAGCTTGGTGGCTGGGCTACTTGGCCACAGGAATACTGGGTATGTCGGCCTCGCTGCCGTTGTTCTGCTTTCCACGCGAGGTGCCACTAAAAGTCGAAACGGATCCTAGCAAGCTTCGCAACCCGATTATTAAATTAATCTTGAAACAATCGGAGCAGAAGTCTGACATTTTGCAACAGGAGGAGTTGGCTAATCCGGATTCAAGAAAGCAGGAGAAAACATTCTTAGGTAAGATAGTCGATAAAATCAACTGGGTAGTTTTTGTTTGAGGCCCTGCGTTTAATTTCACCTGTTCGCCGTGTTGCTATGCAGGTCTTTTCCGTTCTATGAAGCGTCTGTTCATGAATCCGATATTTCTCTGCTTGTGGATTGGCAATTTTTTTGAATTCGTTGCCCTTAGTACGCCCATTAATTACAATGCCAAGTACTTGGAGCATCATTTCGATTTGCCGCAAAGCGAGGCGAGTTCTATAACTGGTGAGTGACTAATATTTGAATCATAGTTTTCCTACCACTGTCAATAAATCATGAGCCCGTTTAAATTATTCTAATGGAAATAAATTCCTCAGAGCTCTTCTATATCATGAATCTTGCGAATTACCCTGGTCTTTGGCTGATTTTTTATTTACCCAGGCAAAAAGCACTGTTTATGAATGGTCATAGCTTATTCACATTGTAAAAGAATCACATGTCTCAGGTTTGCTTAGCTAGGGATGTCCATCACAAACAAGGGGCGCCCATTAAAAGCAAGGGGCGCCCATCACAAACAAAGGGGCGCCCATCACAAACAAAGGGGCGCCCATCACAAACAAAGGGGCTCCCATCACAAACAAAGGGGCACCCATCACAAACAAGGGGCGCCCATTAAAAGCAAGGGGCACCCATTAAAAGCAAGGGGCGCCCATCACAAACAAAGGGGCGCCCATCACAAACAAAGGGGCACCCATCACAAACAAAGGGGCGCCCATCACAAACAAAGGGGCACCCATCGCAAACAAAGGGTCGCCCATCACAAACAAAGGGACGCCCAGCACAAACAAAGGGGCACCCATCACAAACAAGGGGCGCCTATTAAAAGCAAGGGGCACCCATTAAAAGCAAGGGGCGCCCATCACAAACAAAGGGGCGCCCATCGCAAACAAAGGGTCGCCCATCACAAACAAAGGGACGCCCAGCACAAACAAAGGGGCACTAATTACAAAAATGTTCATATCACACATAAAGAGCTTAAAATGTCCAAAATTTTGTTTTACCCCCTCTGAATTCAAATTCAAACGATTTGTTTTCAATTTAGAAAAACGCATCGACCCTTATAGGCTAGACTTTTAATGGCACAAAATAATTTTGAAATCTGGCAGGTTTCGTTATGCCAGTGACATTCGGTGTTGGCCTGATATTAAGCATCCTGATCTCCTATCGATTCCAAATGACAATGTACTCGTTGGCCCGCTTTCACGCTTTTGTTCATCTGTTTGGCATTCTGCGCTATTATGTTGGCACTTTGTTTGTCTGTCCAACGCCGCACGTGCTAACTAGCCCGAAATCTTCGCCAGCTGCAGGTGAAAATTATCTTATTATTCAATGTCTTAACATGCTGCCTGTTCAAAATTTAATAACTGTACTTTTTAACCAGGTGAATATTTTGTCAACGGCTCTTACTGTGGCCTGGGCGGACTAGGCAGTTGCGGTACCTGCACTGGATCGGACTATTTTCCCGTCTGTGGCGGCAATGTGACTTATTATTCGCCATGCGTGGCTGGCTGCTCGCAGGAGACTGGCCTCACTAGCGGCTGCAGCTGCGTACCTGGCGGTGCGGTACGTTTAGGCACTTGCGAGGGTGCGTGCTACTCGAGTCTGACAGCCTACGCTCTCGTCTCCATGGCCCTGGGCGCTATACAGTGCTCGGCGAGAACTCAAGAAGCTGTCATTAATTTGCGCTGCGTTCAGCCAAGAGACAAGGCTCTGGCATTGGCTTCTAGTAGCTTCATGTGGGGTATTTCCTGTGAGTGATTTATTTGTTCACTTTGGTTTGAGGACTGTTCATAATTAGAGGACAAATGTTAAGTTACAGTTAAATCTGCAGGAGGGCTGCAGGCACTTTGACGCTTAAAGCGACATCGTCCCACAACCAGCGACTGGGCATGACTGTCCATTGCGCGGACTCCTGAAGCGCGTTCAGTCACACTAAATACGGTATGCAGGCATAGACACACACACACACAGGCCGGCACCCCGTCACGCACTCACATAGGGTGTACAAACCGGTAATTCCAGGCATGCACACTCTCTATAGGCGTAAATTGCACAACCAATTCGTGCACAAGGCCCCAAATTAATGTGACCCTGCACACGAAACCGCGCTAGGGAATATAGCCAACCTACAACGCGGGGTCGAACCTGGACCAGTGGCACACAAGGCAGACGCGCTAGACCGCCGAGCCACTCGCTCCCCGATGACAAATGTTATTGCTTCGTAAAAATTTATTACTCAATTTCAGCCTCTTTGCTGCCGCCACTAATTGGAACCGTATTCGACAATATCTGCCTCATCAAAAGCAGCGACGGGAAACGATCCTACTGCGAAATGTACGACCGAGTGTCCTTCCGGTACGCCTTCCATCTGCTGTCGGTTTTTGGCCACGCGATTGCCTGCGTATTTTTCTTCCTTGTATGGTTCTTCTGCGCCAAGCGGTACGGTCGAGGCGGTACCGCGGCAGACGCTGCCACGGTTGAAACTGAACCGATGGGGACTGAGCTCCGGCAGGCAGATGACAAGAAAGTGGAAGAAAATGGGAATAATAATCCAGAATTAGAGCCGCTGAATGGTTGACTCAGATCTTAGAAGCATATTTTCTTTGTAGTAAATAGTTCCTAGTAAACAATAAAATCACATTATCTACGTAGTAACGGTAGCTTGGTCTTCCTTCGCTCTCTGGGAAATATGCTAATAATAGTAATATTTAATTAATAGATAATGAGTTCATTAGTAAATGAAACTTATTATAGCGATTTTTCTAACTATTTTAACACTAAGAAAATTCACTGCACAACTCGGCAATCTACTCGTAGGCACTATTTTTACTGAATTTTTTCCTTCTGTTTTAATAATCTGCTATTAGAAGAAGCGTTTTACATGACATGCTATTTTTTACTTGTGTCTTAACTGTTATCAATACGCAATAATACTGAAAATATGATTTGCAATGCTTAGTCGTACATTAGATAATAAAAATATAAAGAAGCGTTATAATTATAAAGCATTACTGCAAGCAAGTAATTACTAATTTGTTAATTCTGCAAATTAACAAAATTTTAGATTCAAATTAAGCAAACAACAGACGTAAGAAATAAAATTATTCGTCTAATTAAATAATTTTTACGTTTAGGGTCGAAAGTTTTATTTGCAATTTTAATTTCTCATGATAACCTTGGTTGACTTGTTTGACTGAAATTCTTTATTGAAATTTTGCAAAGAATCGCGCATAGGAAACAAACAAACTGAGAGAATTCGAGAAATCAATAAATTTTGAGCATTTAAATAACCACGGTGTCAACAAATTATGATGCTGGAATCAGATTCTAATGACAATTTTGATATACGTAAATATTTTTACTTTGATTTCTTTAATTCGAATGAAATAATGATGACGTAGGGAATGTTTTTGGATTTTCAAGTTTATTTTGAGTGGTTGGAGAATCTGTGAGACAACCAGGTTAAATTCACCAGCGATTTTCACCGCCTCGTGAAGAATGCTTTTGTGTCGAGCCAAATTGAGTTGCCTCTCGAGTGGAGAATCGCCATCAGCATTGCCAAGCCAATCACCATGCCAACCAATGCTGTCAGTACAAATATGGCCACAGCTGCTCCAGGGGACAGACCGATGCGCGTGTCCGCTCCAGTTTGCGGCTTTGTGGTCTGATATTTAGTGCCGTCCGGGTTGTATAATCCTAAAAGTAAATTTAAAAAATGCTTCATAATTATCAAATTATTCTACTCGTACAATTATTGCTTTTTGCAGACCATTTGATCCTTCGAGCATTCATTTTAATCCACGGGCGCAAAGCAAGGACCACTAGGAGTCCTAGTGGTCCTTGGGGCAAACTCCAAGCGTTTCAGGCCGATTTTCAAGTTGTCTATGGCCAAAAGTATGACCATAGAGCAATCGATTTGATCCTTCGGACACGCATTTAAGCCTCTATCCACTGTTTGGTTGTTTGCCCTAGAACAGTTATCATCAGACATCAGAGAGCGAAGCAGCTAACATTATGTTCGACGAAGAAAGTGAGGACATATGGGACGGGACTAAATGCGTGTCCGAAGGATTAAATCGATTGCCCTATGGTCATACTTTTGGCCATAGACAACTTGAAAATCGGCCTGAAACGCTTTGAATTTGCCAATGTGGATTAAATTGAATGCTCAAAGGATCAAATGGTCTGCAAAAAGTTATAGTAGTTTTCTACTTACTCTTCAGGTAATCGCACTTTATCCCGGTCCCGGAACCGCTTTCCGGTGGCGCCTTGGAATCCAGTGTGTAAATAGCGCAGTCCGCGGTAGCGTTGCAGAAATAATAGCCCTGGCAGTCGAGGCCGAACTCCTCGGTGCACTTTCTGGCGCAACGAGCTTCAGTTAGGCCGCCGAACAGTTTCAAATCCTGAATGGGAGAAGGAAGTTCGTGGGTTTGAAATCCTACTGTCTAAAACGGTGTTAGTTATTCCTCATAAGATCGGGCAACAGGGTGTTGCGGCCTACAAGTAAAAGATAAACATTTTGCTTCGATTGCCCTTGGTTACCTGAAAAACAGGATCTGTAAGCGTTCTGGAGCGAACAAAATCCACAACAAAAGATCTCGAATAATGAGTACACTCGCTACGATTTCCTGTGATGCCAGTTTCGTCTGTAAGGTGACCAGAGTCCAGGTAGCACTGCTGCTTGCCTTCAACGCTGCAAACGTCGAAGCTGCGACATCCAACTGCCGTTGCGTTGCTGTCGATGGATTTTTGACGCTGATCGCACAGAGCGGCGCACTGCTCTGGCTTGGTCACTGCTCCCGATGGTTTCTTGCCGGTGATGTAGATTCTAGAAGTGCCTAACATCTGACTGTATTTTGCTAGCTCATTCTCTGCGGGTTGGGTTATAAATTTGTTGATTTGAATAAATAATAAGTTTGATACATAAAAAGGAAATAGTACGCATAAAATATTTTGACACTTGCTCAAGCGTAAAAATGCTCTTCGTGTGTTAAGAATGGAGCCTGGCAGCTTGCAATCTACGAGGGGTGTCCCAAAAGTCCGTGCACTTTCTTCATTTCCGCTGGTTCTGACCAACCAAAAATATTCATAATGCACCAGTTACGAAGACAATTATCTGCCCGTAAAAATGAGTTGCTGTTTGTTCATGTATCTACTGTCATTCTCGAGATATTTCAATTTTAGTGCACCACCCCCTGTACTACCTCTACAAAGTGCCGTAAGCAGAGTTTTCCAGCTTTATCGATCTATTGAAAAATATGTCGGACTTCAGTCATGTCAGATTGCATGCATTATGCACTTTGGGTAAAATTTCTTTACTCTGGATTGTCTATGGTGAAAATGACGTCCTTCGTTTTTGCAGAGCCCACGTCATGAAAGGGCAAGCATTTGTGAGCACTTGGGTTTTCAAAGATTTCGCTGAGGTTTTGCACTCTTTGGCAAGATGAGCTCAGTGCACAGCGTCGAGAGCCAACGCAGCCAGATTTTTGCACTGTGGACTGAACTGGAATGCCAGTCGGATTGCTGACCATCTTCAAGAGAAACATGGAGACAATGGTCTTAAACTGAGGGCCATTTATGGCTGGATTGAACGCTTCAAGAGTGGCCAGCTGACAGTCTCTGACCAGCAGCGCAGTGGGCGGCCGCAATCGCCTGCAAACAAACTCCTTGGTCAACAAACTCAAGAATTGCTTGAAACTGATGCCAGACTGACAGTCCGCGAGATTGCAGACATGCTCGGCAGCCCGAAGTCCACAGTTCATCGCGCGATGACAGAGCAGTTGGAGCTCTGCTCCAAAGTTTCACGGCCCGCGCTGGGTGCCGCGAATCTTTGAAAACCCAAGTGCTCACAAATGCTTGCCCTTTCATGACGTGGGCTCTGCAAAAACGAAGGACGTCATTTTCACCATAGACAATCCAGAGTAAAGAAATTTTACCCAAAGTGCATAATTCATGCAATCTGACATGACTGAAGTCCGACATTTTTCAATAGATCGATAAAGCTGGAAAACTCTGCTTACGGCACTTTGTAGAGGTAGTACAGGGGGTGGGGCACTAAAATTGAAATATCTCGAGAATGACAGTAGGATACATGAACAAACAGCAACTCATTTTTACGGGCAGATAATTGTCTTCGTAACTGGTGCAGTATGAATATTTTTGGTTGGTCAGAACCGGCGGAAATGAAGAAAGTGCACGGACTTTTGGGACACCCCTCGTAGATTTATTCGCTATGAAACAGGTTAGACAACTTATCTACAAAAAAGTGTCAATTGCTTCAAAAGCCTCGGACCACATAATAATAATAATAATGCTCGCAGGAGGGCTGCGGGAACCCTGCCGCATTGCCCCACAACCAGCGAGGAGGCATTGCTGTCCATTTCGCTGACTCCTGAAGCTCGTGCAGGCACACTAAATACGGTAGGTACGCAGGCATAGACTCATACAAACGGTGCTCAACGGTAAATTCCGTGCCAAGAATGTCCAGTATTGCACTCCATCACGCACTCACACAGGATGTACAAGCGGCATTACCAGGAATGTACACTGTGTGCCTTGGGGGGTCGTCCTCATGGGCGTAAATTGGACAACTGACCCAGAGCCAATCAACTTATTCCGCGCGTAAGGCCCCAAATTATTCACAAAATTGCTCACAAAAACACACACCATGCAGAAAAAAATAACTCAATACAACGCGGGGTTGAACCTGGACCAGTGACACACAAGGCAGACCACCAAGCTTGACCACCGAACCACTCGCCCCCCTAAGCCTCAGACCATGGAAATTAATAAACAAATCGAATTAATACTCACTGATATAGATATTGCACCGCGCTCGATCAAGAGTATTTGTCCTGCCCTCATCTGGAGCATCCTCGCTCAGGTAGCACACGCCCAGATCGTAGCAGTAGGTAACTGCCTGGCACTTGAATTGAGTCTCGTCTAAGCAGGACAAAGCGCAGTCGTCAGCCGATACTTTATTTTCAATTTGTCGTTTCGGATTGCGCATCGACAGTCGCTCTAAGGCGGTGAACTGCTGCAGGTGGCGGCCCCTCAACGGATTGTACGCGTCTATGCGGATATCGAAGCGTTCAGCTGACGCGGCGCGGAAAATGTGCGTCCGGCCGTTTGAGCCGACTAGCGGAACAAAAAATTGGCCAGAACTGATCACGGAGCTGATGCTGAACCAGGCTTCCTCCAGACCAAGCTCGGAGACGCGCGATGATGAATTGGTTGGGCCTTTGGGGGGCGACAATTAACATAAGAAAACGTCACGTCTAGACATGGATCAATCAAATATATTTGACGCAACATTTTTCAAACCAAACGAAATAGTTGGTTATGGTTTACTTACGAACAAATACGGAACAGGTGTAAGCCGCCTGGGTGTTCTTCTGATAGCCAAACAGCGCCGAGTAGAGACAGTTGCGACCCTGAGGCAAATTTGGCCCCGAACAGAATGCTACTGTGTTGCAGCCGCTGGACACATCCGTATTACAAGACTCTAAGCATGATTTCTCGTCGTTCTGCTGAGCAGAATCATCGATTCGTAGCACCGTAGGGTTTTTGGTGCTTTCTACCTTGATGAACTGAGCTGTTTTAATGAATTCCAGTTGTAATCAATAGAGTCACGCAGTTGAACACCAAAGTAATTATTATTTAATATTCACCACAATCGCTACTTACAGTAGACGTGCGGCTTATCCAACAAAGTAACAATCAAATAGAGAAATTTGTCGTCATAATCCAGCTGCGGATGCTGAAATCTTAGCGGACTAGCTAGGCCCATATCGCTATCAATGAGAGCTTTCACTGCATTCCGAATAAATAGCTCCGTCAGGTTCATGTCTTTCGGTGCCATTGTGCCTGAAGTAAAATTTGATCGTTGCATTATTCGCGCTTGTTTTCCCGTCTTAAGTAAAATTTGATTACATCAATTTTAAGCAATAGAACTTCACCATTGACAGCAGCAAACTTGATGACAAAGTTCAGCCTCTGTTCCATTGTATAGCAAAAGCCAACATCAAACTGGAAAGGTTGAAGCTGGTCAATATCGGTTCCTGTGCTGGAATCTGGGTCCGACACTTCGAAGTTGAAGAAATTGTAGCGCTCGTAGAATGCAAAGGACGGGTCGCCTTCCTTGGAAATTTGGTAACAATAGAGGACAAACATTAGTGTGGTTTCAAAAGGTTTTTTTGAGAGGACAAGTTTTATCATGCCAGATGACGTAACAAAATAATTAACATGTAAATACAGCACCAATTTTATTAGGCCTCTCACCGAGCCATCCTCATTGTATGACGCAATCCTTAGTTCAATTGGAACACTCTGGCCCAAGCCTACGTGACCTTTTCCTATCGCAATTTCGGTTACGCTCTCCTGTTTTGTTGGTGGTAGTCGTGTTTGATTAATTTATATGGTGAGATGAAGAGCAAGACTTGCAATGCAAAATTATTAAGGATTGAAGTCATAAACTTACATCAAGGATGCAGAACTCGTAGGTTACGTTAATCAAAACTCCTTTGGTTTGCAGCGTTCTCAATGAAATGTAAATGTCGACTGGGAGACCGCGAACCATGCCCTAACGTGTTAATATAAAATGGTTATCCGACAAAAATACGAGTAGTTTACTTGCTATTTAAATATGAATTGAATTGGGCACATACCTTTCCCTCGTACTGGTAGGAATCATCGAAGCGCAGTAGATCCCTAGGGCTCCTAAGCTCCACTAGATGCCAACCGGGCGAGTCTTTAATGTCAACATCGTTAGTGTCGATGAAGTCAGACCCGATGGCCTGGTCCGTACAGTTGCCCCTCACGTTGTCGATGTAATAAGCCACGCCGGAATTGAAGTCGTGTACAACAGTCAGCGTGCCAAGATTGTAGAAAGGACCTTTGAACATGGAGTCCGGCTGCCTGTAATCGTAGCGCACCATGCCCTGGGTACTGTCGTAGCTCAGACGACCATAGAAGACCGAATCTAGTGCCTCAGCTCGTCCAGAGATTACCTCCCAGGTGAAAGTCATAATCGGATGCAGATTTGGCAGTGGTTTGGTCTTCACTCGGTCTCGGCAGTAGGTGCCGCGAGGCGTCTGGAAGAATTTTTTAAAGATGATGCACTATATTACGTAACGATAGCTTTAGTTAACAGAAATTTTGACCATGGCCGTGAAATTCACCTGAAACACTGACATCGGCGACTGAAGGTAGTTTCGAAATTGCACGAAATCGTAAACGTGATAAAAATTCATTGACGCATTTCTTTCGGTTCGAACGCCGTGCATTTCGATGCGCAACAGGCTTGGAACAGAGGATGGCGACGTCCATCCTGGTTCTGAAATGTGCGAGGATAATCGACATGTTTTCAGGCTATTTCATTTCCAGCATTAGCTATAACGACCGGTTCACCATCACTCACTCGAAAAGTACCATTTGACTTCCAATTCAGAGTTCATCTCTGGCCAAGTCTGGCAGCTGTACCAACGATCAGTTGGCACGCCGCGGACCGTCAAATTTGTTGGCACATATCTCTGCGATTGGGTTAGTTAATTAATCAATGAATTGTTGAGCATTTCAAACACAGCTAGTAGCATTTGAAAATGTAATTTTTAATCCGACTCTAATACAAATTAGAGTAAATTACGTGTAAAATTCTGGAAAAAAACACCGATAATTTTACACTTACAATTCCAAACTCTGGATTTAACCGAAACAAACTCTTGGCATCTTTGGGGACAATTTTTCCGTTCACAGATTTGCCGATAAGGACAACCAACTCGTTACTAGCCGTCATGTTGAAGATTGTGCAGGGAATCTCTGCAAGGCAGAGAATGATGGATTGCTTTTAAAATTTACAATGTACTTTCTTGTACGCTCATACTCCTTTCGCTCCTTTCGCTTTTTTCTAGTATCTATTTTTCTCTTCTCTCTTCGTCTCTCTCTCTTCTGGTCACTCCTTCGATCGGTCAGTTTCGGCTCCTTACCATTGGAGACAATAAAAATCTCCTGAGTCTTGAACGAATAGTAAGCATCGTAGCCTGAGGCTCCCTGGAGCATGTTTAGCCGAACCAGTTGCTGCTCAGTCTCGAACCAAATCTCCATCTCCGTGGTCTTGTTGCGCAGCATGTCTTTCATTTCTATTTTCGATTGAAAAATGTCCGATATTATTGGCGGAGCTGGGCCTGGAATGATAAAACAAAGAGTCTGGCTATTTTGCGACCAATTAGCAAACATTTAACTAGAGCCAGAGACGTAGACTGAAGAGCCAAGGGGTCCGCGGCCCTCGCCCCATTACTTTTCGCCATTTTCGAGTAGCTGACGCTAGCATCCAAATATTGCAGAGATGAGGGATGATTTTCCAGCAAAAATTAAAAGCATTTGGTTTATCATTTAACGTCAGAATTCGAGGTACAATCCTGATGAAAATTTACCTTCATTGTTGACTTTGTTGCAGTAGGAAGCTCCTCCAAACGTGGCGAGGCTGGACATGGCCGCCAGGCCCAGCACCAGTCGCCACCAGGTGACAAACATTTCTGAATTCTCCGCGCGGGTACGATAGTAGAAACTTCTATGCTGCTAAAAATCGCTCTTGAAACTAGAAACTAAACTTTATGCTTGAGCAAATTTCTATCTATGCAAGGGTGAACCTGGTGGCGTTTGGAAAAAAGAGAACAGCACCGATAACAAAATGGTCAGTTCTAGCTCTAGTTAGAACAAGTACTTATCGGTCCACCAAGCAGTTACTGCCGCTCTTATCACCCTGACTTGTGCGAAGCTCACTTTCTCGCATGCGGTAAGCCGATATGCATGCAGCCCTCTTGTTTCATTAGTTTTATTGAAAAGCTCGTGCAACTTTCAGTTTGCTGTGACTTTCAATTTTTTTGCTATTGCTCGCAGATATGCGAAAATATGCTCCTTCTGAATAATATCTCAGGTCAGGTAGCTGCGAGCCCCCTCAGTCTCTGCTCTGTCTCTTGCTTTACTTAGCTACCTCGCCTCTAGCGTCCTAGTTCTCTCCTGTACCTCGCATTCAATGACTTTACTCGCTAGTCTTTGCCTTTTTGCGCAGTAAAAATGAGGATAAATGATGTGGATGAAGCTATGAAGATTGAGGATGAAAATGATTGGAACCAATCAGATGCTTAGCTCCACACCTCCGAATTTGATTATTTTCTGGCAAGTCCGCTGAAATAGCTAAATTGCATAGGCGGATTGACCAGATTGTTGCAGAAAAATCACCACCAGTTTTCTATTATTCTAGATAAATCATTCTAGTAGGAGTAACTTATTTACTGGTGATTATTTAATGGATGTCCAACAAAAAGGCATTACCATTGTGTTGCTAGTAGCTTCGCTTTTACCGATTTCTTTTGGTGAGTAGTAATTATGAAAAGAAAAAACAATTCTGCAAGTAAGATTAAGAAATTTTTCAGCAAAAATTTCCGCTTTTACAGGGGAAGAACAATTTCTGAGGTGCAGCGGTCAAATTAGAGACTTCATCAGTCCGCCATGCCACCACTGCGGCTGCAGAGTGAGCTCCCAGTTAATTAATTAATTTTTTAAGATAGCATAGATTTGAATTAATATGCGTATAAGTTCTATAACTCTATGAACATTTCGGCAGATTCCATCCGTTATCGACCTTTAGATAGATTCCACAGATCTTCAGGTTCAATAGACGTTCCATCGACATAAAGGTAGATTCCATCGATATTAAGGTAGATTCCATCGACATAAAGGTAGATTTCATCGACATCTAGGTAGAGATTTCATCGGCATCAAGGTAGAGATTTCATCGACATCAAGGTAGAGATTTCATCGACATCAGGGTAGAGATTTCATCGACATCAAGGTAGAGATTTCATCGGCATCAAGGTAGAGATTTCATCGAAATTAAGTTAGATTTTATAGACATTATGGTAGATTTCATAGACATTAGGCTAGATTTTATCGACATTATGGTAGATTCCATCGACCTTTCGATAGATTCCGTCAAACTTTATATAGATTAGATCGATCAGCCTGTAAATAAATACGACTAATTAGCAGTAGGGAAGCAAGTTAAACAACATAAATTCCCCTCAATTTGCCGCCCAGAACGGTATCTACTCGTGCCAGCCAACTCAGTGCCCAGCAGTGGACACCTCGTGCTACGCTACACAAAACGACATCTGCTGTCAGAACTGTCGCTCTTGTCGACTGCGCCAGCTGGGAGGCCGGCTGCTTCATCATGGTCAGCTGGTTCAGCGGCCTTATTCGGCTGACCCGTGCGAGCTCAGCCATTGCTTGGCCGGCGTGGTCACGGAGTTTCGTCGTCTGTGCCATCCGCCGTGTTCACCGGAGTATCAGCTCAGAGTGCCCGGGCAGTGCTGTCCAAGGTGAGCAGCTAGATTGGGTGAACCTCAGAGTAAATATCAAATTATTAGCTATTGCTTTTAAATTGAATTTGTATTGCAACACAATTAACTACGTAATCAACCAAAAACATCATACCAACAGCTGTTTCGGTTGCTCGCTGAAGCAGCTCACAGTAATGCCCGATGAAATTGTTCGACCATTCGAAGACCAGTCGATCGTATGCCGATGCACCGCTGGCACGCTGGCTTGTCACAAGGACGCCTGTCCTGTCCCGAATTGTCCGCCGCAAGTTCAAATGGTCGACGGTCAGTGCCTGAGCTGTAGAAGTGAGTGTAATGAAGGTCTCGCACCAGAATTTTTTTGGCTTCCAGATTATTTGATGCCATTGTCTACTTGAAGACCGAGATACTCCCAAAAACAATTGGCAGAACAATTTGGCGAAGATCGACGGCATCGCCGGATGACCAATCTGGACCAGTGCCTATTCGAAGGAGCCGAGTACGCCAACGATACTAGCTGGCGGCAGGACCCGTGTACAACTTGCATCTGCAAGGTCAGCCGTATGAATGGTGCTTAAAAGTATTTTCATGATAAAGTTCTAGCTTGTAGCCTTTTGAAAAGATCTATGAACAACCAAGATAGAATGAGCAAACTACGGTTCAAAAATTTCTCGTTGATATCGAATGTTGTAAGCGATTGTTGTGTGCGTGTTTTTAGAAGCCGGAAAAGTGCTCGATAAACTGACACAGGAAAAATACGCATTTTTGTTTTGACTTATAGAGGGGAACGCACTAAAAAGGGAGCTATAGCCTGTTAAATTGAAAGTGCTTTGATGTGCTTGAATGTGTCAGTTTAACACTCCAGTGTCTGAGTGTGGGACTACCATGTTGATGCATGAAAACATCACTGCATACGATGATAGCCACAAGATGCCCAGTACACTTAGCAAAAGAGAAAAAGCTCACACGTCAACCTATTCATCTTAAACATACGCGCAGGCGGGCACAGTGCACTGTCAGAGAACCAACTGTCCGATACTGACTTGCCCGGAGTCCCAGCAGCTGCTGGCCACTCCAACCGATTGTTGCAAAATTTGCCGAAGCGATAAAAGTCAGCTGGACTGCGGTGACTCCACCGGAAGGCGGTACAGGGTGAGAGCTGTTTTGCTGTGTAGTTCTTCGTTTTATCTAATAGGCAATAGCAATAGGAGATTATTAAAATTAATTGTCAAAATTTTCTTGGACTTTCCTAAGTTTCTTCGGTAAAACTAGTTCATTTATTCATTTACGATCAAAAACTATTTCCAGCAAAGATGATTCGGTATAAGAACGAGCTTATAGTGTTATTATTATAGATTATATTTATTATGAATAATACCTTTCGTTAGTTTGAAAATTTGGCACCATGATTTAACTCTGCTGAATAAGACAAATCTTTATTTGATTGACAAGTCATCAAAGCATCGCTAAACTTGCCAAAATCAGTATTCGGCTAGAGATAAGCAAAAATATTAAATACTTTGTTGTAGTCCATTGATGTGTAGGAATTCTGCGCTAAGGAAAAACTCCAGATAGCAGAAACGTTACCTATAGAAGGAAATAAATGGTCGGAAAACTTAATGGAATTTCTGGCAACCAACTCCTTAGGGAAAGGGAGAAAAAGGTGACTGTCGTGGATTTTCAGTTACTATGCAGAAATAATAAACGATTAACACTAAGCGATGGAGTTAGCGGGCCCTTAGAGATAAAGCTAAGATATGATTTGGTATACAAAGCGAAAGATGGGGGAAGTTAAGCCTCTCAGGTTGCAGAGCGAGGCTGTGTAAATTCCGACATTAGAAAAATCCTAGCGCTTCGTAATTTGTTGAAATGTTCTGTCCATTTCTTCGTAACTGGAGGTTTTAAACTTTGAATCGTTACTTCAAGCAAGATCATCATCATTAATTTAGCCATCGTTGCTTTAGCTAAAAGAAGCCCTTCCAATTCTCTTTATTCTAGGGAATTAATCGACCAAAAGCAAAAATTCATCTCAAGTGGATGAATAAACATCTGGACGATAATCCTAACTTTTACAGGGTCTGAACACGTTTCTCTTTAAGATCCTTATCTTAAGGATTTCGGATATTTGATATTTGAAACTCAAAATCTTTCAGTAAATAAAGAAGTACTTGTACTCGATCAAAACTATTAATTGATAGCGATCAAAGTAACAATTGATTATAAATATGAATTCATCCATGAAGCGAATGTACTATTAGCCACTAGGCTAAAACTCCTCAAGCAATGTATCCACAAAGCGAAGTTTAGATTAAGCTGCTTTGCAGTTTAACAGAGTTTTAGCACAGTTTTCGTTATCTTCACAGCCGTATCACTTTATACACTTTTAGCAGAGAAAACTACTTCAAGGAAATTACATAATGTAGTTTTCAAATTGACTTTCATTACACCCATACAGCACGGTGAAATCTGGCGGCCAGACCAGTGCTCTCTGTGCTCTTGTGACTCTGGCCAGATGTCCTGCCGACAGCTGGACTGTCCAGCATCATCAGACAGCCTAGCTGGCCAACAACAACGAAATGACACTATAACAGCTGTCTGCGTCTGGTTACAGAGTCGCCAGCGACTGAGAACATTCGATGCTGGGGCTGCTGAAATTCTGCACGATTGTCGGTAGGAACAAATTCCAATATGTTTACCTGTAGCAGCATTTAACTCTACCAATTGTTTTGTCGATGGCCCCAGGTACACACTCGCCAGACACAAGCCGTCCAGCTTATGGGTCAGATTCACCGCAGGTGGTCAAGGCCACAACACGTTGAGCATCCGCTGGGGCAACGGCCGACAGTTGACCCTCGGACCTCAGCTGAAGCCGCGCCTTAATGGTCGTTGGGTCAGTCGAGCAGTCCTAGCAACAGGACTTGGACTGGTCGATCCGATCAGTTCGGAGCCCTCAGTTGCCATGGAGCTCCTTGATGGGCATGCGTTGGTTACTGTGTCCAGACTGACTCGCTCGTCAAGTTCGAGTCGAATTCAAGTTCTATGGGACGGATCCGAATATCTGGAGTTGCAAGCTCGGCCTCGAAGCTTAGCAAATAAACTCAGTGGCCTGTGCGAGACGACTCAGAGGAGAGCACGACGGGCTAGACGTAATCGGCGCCGAATCAGGAAATCCTGGCGTCGGGGCTTTTGTCGGGCAGAACACTCTGGCGGCGGTGCTCGACAACTGATCGAGGTTTGTCCTGCAGCAAGAGGGCGTTCAGGGCAGCGCAAAAAGCTTCGACGATGGCGCAGACGGCATTGCGGAGCGCTAAGAAGGCTGCGCTGCGCAGGTCGAGTACAGTTGCAGGCGTACTTCAAGTGAGTGATTCAAGCAAATTATAATCAGCTAATCTAAAGAAAAAACCTCACCTGTGCTTGCCACGTTACTTCTGGTATCCATCCATTCATTATTTTTTTCTTCGTGGCAGTTGGTGCACGGAAAGACTTTGTCGGTGTCGCAAGCAACGCAGCCCAGAGCGCTGCTTGTGCCCCGTCGTTAGAGCCGCATTGAGAGAATGCGCCAACTCCGGCCAACCCGTCTTAGCTTTGGAGCCAAGTCTGCTACAGCCTTGCCTGTCCGCTGATAACAACGACGCCGATGAAAGTCGTCAGGTGTGTCCACCAAAATTTCGTTATACCGACTGCGTCTGTCGGGACCTACGGCGGTGCGGGCAGCCTCGGGCACGGAGATTGGACCGTTGCATCGACTGCGTCGGAGGCTGCGTGTGCAGCCGGACAGCTCGATGGCTACATCGGGGTCGGTGCTTGAAACGGCGTCGGGACTGTCCGCGCTATTCTTTGATGCTGCCGCCCAGTTCTTGAGCTGCAAATTCGATATTGAATTTAGCTCGTGGATGTTAAAAATAATTTGAGACAGCAAATTGATTGTGTGAGGACAAAGAGTTGGCAGACCACTTGACACAATACCAACAAGCATGTACATAAATAAATGTAAGGCAAGTAAAAAATAAGCAATATAATGTACGAACTATACTACTAATTAAAGCAAACCTTATTTGTAGGTTTAAAGAATTTCAAATTGAATGCGAAAACTAAAAAAACTGTTTGTCGCATAAATAACCGATTTAACCGTAAATGGCTTTAATTAACGAATTTTATTCTGTCCTCTGTTTATTTGCATCAAGACAAAACTTTCTCAATTTAAATAAAGCATCAGATGAACAGTAAGGTCTAGGTGTTTCTTCTCTACTATACAAAACTCAATTAAAGGGTTCGTTTCATTTTAACGGCGCAATAAAAACACTAACCATCTGGTTTTTGAAACGAAAAAAACTGACCAACGCGCAAAGGAAGTAAAGAATTTACGGCGATTGACCTCTTGGCCATTTAAGGAATAGGTTTTTATACACCTTCTAGTCGAGACTACCGGTAAAGTTGGCTTATATAGGTCGCTAGTTAAAGTTTCTGAATATATAATTTTGCCTATTTTTGGCTCGATAGCATGCTAGCTAGTTTGCAACACAGGCCGCCATTGGTGTGTACCCTTTCTCTCTATAGCACTCCTTAACTTGCTGTATCTATTTGCTACTCGCCTTGGAAACTAATTAGCTCGTAATTGTATCTATCGGCAACGCAACGCTATTTGACAGACAGTTAAGCATATAAAGCAAACAGTCTTTTGAAAAAAAGCGATAAGACATTGAAGAAGACAGTTTTTAGGCAACTTTAGCCTATTGCTGAAAAATTCTTTTAAGAAATAGTGAACTCCAGAGGCAAAATGAGCACCCTGGCTCTGCCTCAACAAACTGATCGAATTGGATTTCGATTTCCTAAGTGGTACTCGGACTATCTCAGCGTGGGCAGTCGCAGTGGCAGCTTTCTGACTGGTAACGACGCGCCTCGAACACATCGGCTGACGTATCTCCAGGTTGACGGCAGTGCTATACGCTCTAATGAACCCCAGAAGCCAAAGCAAAAGAAGAGGCAGTTTCCAACTCTGCGCAAACAAGCTAAGCCTCAGCCTCTGTCTGGATCTCTGCCGCAGCTAACGATTGGACGAACAGCAGCTACCGAAGATTTTGATCTTCGACTCAAAGGTAAACAACACCTGACAGTCAGTGGCCTAACAGAGAGGTACAACTCGTTCGCTACGGTCCCAGATACAGGCACTCTCACACAGCGTCGCAACCAGCAGCATGCGTCTCTGCTGTACAGTAACATTCGGTGTGCGACTAGAGCAAGACTGTGCGACTTCAACAAGCTGGCACCAGTGACCATCCCTAGCGTCGGAGATATTCGACGGAACGTTAAAACTCTGCCAGCCATTTGTGGGAAGAAGATTGGGTAGCAAATTATGAGTCTTTCAAGCCTAAAGTCTCGAAATCACGGCAGTAAATTTTTAACCTGGTAAAACAAATTTTTTCAACCAAAATTGAGCTAGTTTTGCATATTCGTTGCTAAGAATGGCGAACAAAACTGCGCAAAAACTGAGCTTAAAGCTCATAAGAGTGGCCTATTTATTTTCTGACATCATAAAACAAGCTCAATAGAAGCTAACTTTAATCAGTAAGTGACTAGGTTTCTTATATGCTCTCGATAGAAATCTTCCAGTTTTTTTATTTTCATGGATTATATAAATGCATTCTTGCATTAATTTTCTTGTGGCTCAGCCTTACAAACGAGTTATGAAGTGAAGTAAAATGTCCAAATAAATAATTAACTGGCCAAGTTTATGATACAAATATTTTTTTTGTTCATTTACTCTTCTCAAAGGGGCTTATCGGTTAAATGTGTCGACAAGCCTAGACCGACTATCTCCGTGTTGCAAATTGACTTTTAGGCCTAGCAAAAATGACGGTTAAATTGACGCTTTGAAACTCATAAAAGGCTCAAATGATACGAGCTACCAGATCATACCCAATGTACACTTTAACTTTCTGACTATTCAGCTAGCAAGGTGAATGCCCCTAAAATTCTAGCCTACGAAAAGTATCACGTAACTATTAAAGGTGAAAGGTGCGAATGGGCAGACAGATAAGACTGGTAAAACGGATTGATAAGACTGCTGCCCACCGTGACTGATTTTCAACAGCGCCCCACAGTGAGCGTCCAAGCTAATGTACACCGGTCACCCCCTGTTCTCAACTTTGAGACCAATAATGTACAGCCAACGATGTAGCCTAAAGTACTTTTTCTCCACGGTCTAAGCCTCGGCCTAGCTGAATAGTTAGTCATCCAGTCCACTCTAATTGATAAATAGACCCGAGGATGAGCAAATTGTTGCCTGTAGTTGCAATTCAGTGTCACGCAGGGCAGGATAAACCAGCATCAACCATGACTGACCAACTGTCCGAGGATGCCATGCAGCATTGCCAGCCAACTTACGGTGTTGAATGGAGCAGAGGCTACTGCGACTTCACCAATTCCGCTTCTGTCCCAATGATGCAGCAGGATCTGCTATGTGAGGCGACAACAGACAGTCCTGCGGGTGAAATGTTCGAAGACGACTATCAGCAGCAACAGCAGCTGGATTGGGCTATCTCGCTGGCAGATTTAGCTGACAATACAAGACGATATTCGGCTATTATTGAGCTCTGCAAGAAGTCAGACATCATACCGGATCTGGCCTGTCTACTGTGGTGCACACCAGGGGTTCTGGCCATGCTGGTGATGGAGACTGTTCGCCTGTACCCTGACATTCATCCGCCTCATCTGGACAGCCAGGGAGTGCATCTACTCTGCTCAGTTGCCGCACTTCAACAACGTCTAGTTATTGATCGGCGCACCAGACAGCCGTTTCTTGAGTCCGGCACGCTGCGTTTATTCTTTCCGTTTCTAGGAGTTGTAGGAAAAACTCGCGACACCGAGCACCTGCGAATCTGCACCCTGTCGCTCATCCTGACAGTCTGCCAGCGTCAGGAACCTCAACAATTGTTGCATCATCTGCAGCCAACGCGAGGCGACCTACTCCGTCTGGTGACCTTCTGCCTTGGCGAATGCATCTCCGAGGTGGGCCGATCGATGGCTCTGAAAATCCTGATGAGCTTCCTCGGCTGCGACGAGGTTTTGAATTATTTATGCCACAGCTACGATCGCTTCCGCGAGCTACTCTGGGCGATGGGTCGCTTGGTTATCCGGCTCGAGAGGAAGTTTCTGTCCGACTTTAGTGACCAATCTAAACGAGTTTTCAAGTAAGACTAATACCACTTATTTGCAAGAAAATCATGCATAGGTAGTGCGAGTTGTTTCACTAGTTTTGGCCGAAACTTGAAGTGTTATACAGCAAATAAAGTAACTTACGGCTCTCTTGGAAGAGTACTTCTAAAATTAGGGTGGTTAGTGCGCCCCTACTTACCAGTTAAAGACCATTTATGCTTAAAAAAGCTGTCGAAAATTCTATCGGACCGTAATATATTTTGTGATCAGATACGTCATCACTACTTTCATTCGAATCTGCGATCACGACCTCGGCCGAGAAGCGCTGATGCACTGCATCCCTGTAGAGCTATTCGACGGCCGATTCTGCAGCATCTTCGCCAACGACGAACACGTTGAGCGCTGGCTGCAGCAGCTTCACGCCAGGATCTACGGATACCCGGCCGCGTCAATTTGCGTCAGAAACAAATTGAGCCTGTCGCCCTGCGGAGACAGCAACAACAATAGCGGATTAGAGAATGCCAACACCAGTGGTGGCAGCAACTTTGGCTCCAGTTTTTGCCATCAAACGGCTGCTCCCGGACCTGTGTCGCAGCAGCAGCAGCACCAACAGCAACAACAGCCACCATCCGGTGTGGAATTGTCGCCAGATCCTCTCTTCCTACTGGCGGCAGGTCCTGGAAGATTTCGATAAGATAACTTTTGTGCATCAAAAAGACAGGAAATTCTGTTTTAACACTCTGTTACGCTCGTACTTGTTGCTTGCGCTTTTCTTCTTTGTTTTAACTTCACCGAATTGCTTGTGCCTGATTTCTCTAGTTTTAACTGAATATTTGCTGAATTCAGAAAGTGTGCGAAAAGTTTATAGATCCTTTTTCTAAGCCCGTATTAGTATTTTGAAAAATGATTGGCATTTTTGTGTCCATCCTAATTTGAGTTTTACTCTAATTTGCCATTTAATATGCCTTGCAGCAAAATGCGCCCGTTTCAATATCGTTTAACACACTCGTATTTTTCTACCCTATTTGTTTGAGAACTAATGATCGCTTTATACTACTTATTCATATTGAAAAAAATAAATAAAGTTTTAGTTTTCTTCAACCCTTTTTTTAACTTCCGAGATTCGCATATAATTTTTTTCTCTACTAGATGCAAACTATGCTACTCATCAGTGTGAATCAGTAGGAATCAATGAAAGCGATAATAAGAATGAAAATCAAGACAAAAAACGCATCGAAAGTTACCAGTAAATGCTTAACTTCTTGAAAACTTAAAGCAAGGCTATAGATTAAAAATAATTAACAATTTTGAGATTACGCCCGTAGATATCAAAGAGACATGTCGAAGCGCTTTGCACTTTAGAACTTTCTAGGCAAAGAACGTTGGCAAAGACCGAATCAAATGTTGGGTTTCGGCTTTGTCGTTTTACCGACGCGGCCTCAGAGCGCCGATCCTATTGCCTACATCGACAGCTCTGGCCTCCCATTCCCGATTTCGAGGTCAGCCCCAGGGGTAGCAGGATGGATGTGGCGAGCGGCTAGGTCCTATGCTAGGAGAAGACAGCGAGAGACAGACACGGAGATAAAGAAAGGTAGAGAGCCGCCAGCCCCAGAGGGAAGCTGACAGCCCCGCCGCGCCACCAACTTGTGTGGACTGCATCACCAGACAGTCCTATCGAAACCAAGTTCCCGACTAATTGAGGCCTGATTTCCACCTACAACTAGTGTCTTTTAGCTGTCAATCTCGAAGTCATAGCCGACTAAGGGCCGCTGCAGGGACTAGATCGCATGACCAAGGCAGGCTCAGAGAGGACTTTTGCAGGGGGTTCTTGCATGGATCGGATTATATGGACTCGGAAATGCACTATTATATTACTAAGAGGAGGGAGTAGGGAATATCCCAGCTTCTGGCCTTGATGCTTCAACTAACTGCCGCAAAGCGCTGAGATAATCCAGTTAGACTCTTCCGAAATGGCGCCCTAACTACTCTAAAGATTAGATTCTTGAATTACATTAATAATTTGGCCGCCGCGCCACCCCGAGCTGCACTAAAGTACACCCGAAGCTGAGTCCTGAGTCTGGACTCTGATCGCATAGACTACTGACTGATTGACTAAATGACTGACTGGTCCGCCCTTGGTCCACCATGACTGAAGCCACCTAATTTAGCTGCTCATCTGAGCCAGCATGGCGAGAAAAGAAAGTGATCAAAAAGCGATTGACTGAATGATTTGGCTTTCACACTTAAGCAACTTAACTGCCTACGACATTAGAGCACTTTACCTGCTAGCAGAGATATGCTATGATTTAACATATTACTGCCTCAAGTCAGCACAGAATAAGCAATAAGCAAATACGCGCAAATCCCTATTAAGACGCCAAGAGGGAACCGATAGAGACTGCACCCAATAAGACAAGATCACGCGATCTGTCAACAAAAACAATCAGATCAATACACTTCCGATGCTCTGAAACTCCCTAGTGGCCGAGGTAGATCTCGATCTCGACCTTATTAGTACTTGTCGATCTCGCTTGCAAATGGGCAACCGATGATCTGTCGTCGCTTCTGGCTGACTTTGCTGATACTGATCGCCGATAATCAGGGGGAAGGAGGTTCGCAAGCTAAAGAGGATGATGACTTGTAGACTTCTGATTGGTAGGTGATCTGATCACGTGACCCAACCACCCCACCAGGTGGCCTTAACAAAAGTGAAAGGTGGATTTACATATCAGCGCAGATGGGAAAAATTTACGAGAAAAATGATTGATGGGTTTTCGCTGCAGGAGGACCTATAACTTATAAAATAACGTGAGAAGGTATAGAAAGTGAAGAGGACAAGATAATCCTAAATCCCAAGGTACTTTTAGGATTCAGAAGCTGTGCTGTGAAAATTTGACAAGCAAAAAGCTAAAGTAGAACAATAGGGAAGCTTCCAGAGGTCATAAAATTAGGAAATAAAAAGTGGCAGACGCCGTGACTGAGAGGCTCCATCTGGCGCAAAAAACATCAAAAACAAAGGTCACATTGTCTGGCGCACGAGATTTGTAACCACTAAAATACCTAGGTACAAAATGAACTAAGATTCTAAATTAGGAGTAAATAAACCTGACAAAAACTCCTTAACAGAGCGTCATACTACTCTCGGTTAGTAGAGGAATAGAGCATTCTCGTATTTTATTTTACGCAGGCCAAAAATAATAATGCAGAAAGTTACTGTTTTACTCATAAAACATCATAGATTATTCGATTGTCACTTGAAGATGCAATTTCGGACCAAAAATACGCCCCACAGTTTTTTTATAAAATGAAGCGCACCAGCTTTCAACGAAATGAAAATTCTGAAGTATTTGTTTAACTGAAGGGCAAATGTTATCTTGAACAATTTATTCAACGATCTTAGTTGTTACTAAAAATATTTTAGCTCGTCGTTCAGTTTCAATAGAGTAAAATCTTTTTAATCCGTATTTTGTGATCTGACCATCTGCTCCCATGAAGCATCGTCTTCATATTTCTTCCTGTTGAGTTAAAACGTTTTTTTCACCACTAAATCCCTTTCTGTATGGATTCTGTCTATGCACATGGCCTAGTTTTCGTAGCATATCTTATCTAGAATTTTCACTTTTATATCTAAAAAGCTAAAATTTGATTTTTAATCAAATCTGTGACCATTGAGTGAACTTATTGCTACCGAATTTTCGTTAATTAACAATATTTTTAAGCTTTATTCTATTTTAAAAGTACTGAGTGGGATATAGGATATTCATAGAAATGAAACAAATTGCAACAAAATTTTGTCCTGAATAATAGTTATAAAAGTATGTTGTAAGCAGTAAGGTTAATAAACGAAAAATTAACGATTTCTAACAAAAATTTATTATGTTTACCGTATTTAAACTTCAAAGATAATTGAATAAAAATTTCACCTTTCATTACTTTTTATTATACAGTCATTGACAGTTATAAATTTAGGAATTTTTCGTTAATAGTCTCATAAAAATAAATATAAAAAGAATAAATTTAGACACCCGACCTTTCGACTAGATGTACAGCCCAAGGCACAACCGCAGCTAGTTGCGCGGCGTATCCGAGGGCTGTGTACAGCTTTGAGCCTGACGGGCTGGAGGGGCCGCAACACTTTAAGTTTACCCAGCTCAAACTGGTACCCGATCTCAGCTGGGTGGACTGAAGCAAAGCGGGATTAATTGGCCTTGCTCAAGGGCACAAATTGTCTCCTAGGGCCGGGACTCGAACCCACGACCTTCCGGTCGTAAGGCAGGCACCCTAGCCACTAGGCTACAACTCCTCTAAATTAATAGTCTCATTTAATATTTAATTAAATTACATGTACACGGTTCATTTCGCGATGGTTTCCATGGAGACAGAAAAGCATATAAAAATTTAAAAGGAAAAATTAAGACAAATCTAATAAATATTTGATTTTTCTGAATGTTAGACAGACTTAGGAACGCTTTCCTTTGATTTATCACCATTTCTGTAGGTCTATCTGTGGCAAGCTTTCGATTTTCTGGATCAATATCTCTGCGGTCTCTCGTTCCGTGGTCGCGGCTTAATCAAAGCACCTATATGCTCATTGATTGTAGTTGACTGCAAATACCTATATCATAACATACTGGCTATTCCTCAATGCCACGGAGAGGGGATTCTAAATTTTGACAGTTTGTTTGTAAATTTTAGCTTTTAAGTGCAGGATACTTCCGGGCTGAAATCTCCTAACCCTAATACGCTCGTACTAAAATTGTTTACACAAACTGTGATAAAGTACCAGTTAATAATTAAATTCTCGGCTACAGAGAAACGGAAAATTGGATAAAGGCAACCGTGAAAAACGAAGATTGTGATGGTTTTATTTTCGAAATTGATCATGATTAATGGAGTCCAGTTGAGAGGACAGGAGCCGAGCGGGTTTTATTTTTATGACATCAATTGCATTTCGAGAGAGCTTTCTTTCAGTAAGTAGGTTTCCGTCTCCTCCTCAAAATAGACTTTATGCCAACAAATTCTGCAGCCGGAGGTTAAAATCCTACGCAACCGAATGCCAGACTCTTGAAGGCCGAGCTCTTAAATTGAGCCAGCGCGGACTGAATTTCACGGATGAAAGACTCAGACGGTCCGAGAGTCCATATTAGTAATGTCTGGACGTGCTTGAAAAGAGAAAGGGGAAAGTCGGATGGATTGGGAAATCTAATCCTAAGATCTCGCACCAATGCATTTATTCTTTAGCGTTGCCTCCGACGAAGTCTATTTTTTTCTTTTTTCTCTTCTCTAAAGGCGATCAAAATGTTTGTTATTCACCGTGACCAGATCGGTGGAGCAGTCAAAGAGACCACAACTATACTCATAGGACTCATACTCATAGGAAAGATAGTGCAAAAAGATACTGCGAAGCAGTTGAGTTTGACTTAAGGCTCATTGTCTCTAAAGTGCTAATCTACGAGTCCGATGTCCGATTTCTGTCTGTCTGTGTGGAACGATGTAGAGCTTGAATGCTCAACCCATTTTTATCAAATTTTCGCGAAAGATAATAAATCAATTGACTCGTGTATTTGTGTAAGTGTTTGGATTCCATCTGTCTGGATTTATAATCCAATCGGTGAAAAAAGACTCTTCAAAATTATTCTAATAATCGACTTGGCACGCACGCACGCATTTTATCGATGAGTGACGAATCTCTGGGCGAGATTTTAATGACTGTTTCCCTTAATTCTCTGTATATTTTAAGTCGCCAAGCTTTCAGCTTAGGCTTGGTAAGGGTTCTAGAGGCCAAATTTGTGTTTGCCCCTCTTTAAGCCTTACCAACTCTTGCCTACTTAATTCAATAATCTTTCCCTGGGGTAGGTAAATCCCCACTTCACCAAACAACTCTTGCAACTAGAAAGAGGGTCACACAAACAAACTCAGTGGCTAACGAAGGATATGAAAAAAAAACTCTCACAAAAATATGGTCGAGTTCGGGATAAGAAAGATTTCCGTTTGAATAGCCATGCGAGGTATTCCCCAATGCCAAATGGGGGGAGATCTGGGGATAGCCAATCAGCTACGAATTGGTCGCAGATTACAACTTGGGGGGTTATAAAAAACCTAGGATTTTCTTAACTCGCACACTGCTAGCTAAACTAGAAAGTCTTCTATTAACTACCCTTTAAAAAAAATATAGCAGCCGTCATCAACATGAACAACGACAGCGGATCTCCATTGGAAGTTACGAATATGTGGGAAGTAAAGCAAACCACTCCAGTGTTTGTTTTTCTAAGCCTGGCGCACACTGTCGTGTTCACCTTGTCAATAATCGGCAATGTGGTTGTCATAGCGACTGTCTACCGTATACCATCAATGCACACGGCTATTAATTATTTTATTTGCAATTTGAGTACGGCGGACACTCTAGTGGCAATTTTTTGTCTGCCGTTGAATCTCATCTCAAGCACCTTTGCCAGTGAGTTGGCTGTTCGTATTATGAATCAATCGTTGTACTCGTACTTTAAATTCTGTCTAAATTTTAGCTTTAAGGCTAACGAAATAGCATTCCAATAACGTTAAAGTGATTCTGTTCAATTTCAGTGTTTTTTTATTAATTAAAATATCATTGGCACCCCTCGGAACATTTTTGAGTGCGCTGAGGCCAGTACTGGGCTCAGCAGCTCGCTATATACCATGCCAGAACAAAACTGACGTAGACAGAGAATAATATCTTTCCGATGTTTTCTTCTTGGTTGCCTTCCGCATCCGTTGGCACATGTTTTTCATCCTGAAATCCTTTAGGTATAGTAGCGAGTCTCTTTTTCCAATTCCTGGCGTGAATAAATGCCAAAGTCCTTTGAGTAGGCTATTCAACCGTGAAATAGCTAAAGCGAGACTGACTGACTGCCCTGGGCCTCCTCGAGGGTTCTTAGAAATATTTGGAGAAATTTCTCCCTAGAGACGAGAGGCTAGCTGGAGACCTAGATTCGACCATGCAGTCCTTAAAAAAAACTGATCAGCTGGGGGCCTTTTTCCAAGCCATATTTCTTATTGAGGTTTGCCGGTTCATCAGATTCAAAGATTCTTGTTGAAAGGCCTTTTCCAAGAAGAAATTAAAGAGGCAGATAATACCTACTCCCTGCCTGCACTGAGCCACCTCATTTGTTTCTCTTCGTTGCAGTCGATGACAGAGCTGTCACAAAGCTTAACTCTAAAATAGGATTTCTTTGACGTCCTTTGTAATCTTTGGGCTCGCAGAACGGATTTGGTACTTAGACGAATGAGATTAACAAAGCACAGATCTAAGCAGTCCACAAAGCATTGTTAGGTTGACAGGAAAATTATACAATCGATTTGCGTAGTACTGGTTAGCTTAAGCCATAAAGGAAACCATTCAATGTTCAATATTGCATTCTAGGATTTAACTGTTCTTGGGACAATTAGCCTCATTCTGCGGCTTCTTCTAACAATGCTTCTAATAATTATTTTTCTGAATATAGCCAGGCAGATTCTTCTGTCCACTTTGAAATGGCGGTAATCAAAAGGCCCGGCAGATCACGTCTGCATTTTGAAGCGAAGCCCCAAGCAACCTGGCCAAAATGGCTATAGCTATCTGAGCGGGTCATCTGAAAGAGCAGACAAGCAAGTCGGAGATCTGCAACTAATGAATTCGTCTAGCTTTTCTAGGCTTTCATATGTACCACTGTGCGATTTTTTCATTAGTTTTTTCTGAATGAAAAGAAAATTGTTAAAGCAGCATTGCTAATGAAAAATGACACACTATGCACGGTTTCCACACAGATTTACTAAGGTGCAGAAAATGCTCGAAATGTAAATTAGTTATTGGCATTCAAGTGCTTGAGCAAAAACTTGACCCATGACACAAGCGCTAAATTTGGTCAGTTCATCAACGACCGCATCCTCATGAGGGCGTAGATGTTAATCGACCTTATAGTCTCAGACTACAGCCAGTCTCCCTGCAGCCTCATTGCCAAATTCACGTAAAGCATACACTGGAAGTTAGTTGAAATCAACGAGGCCTCTCTCTCTTTGCGGGATGTTCAAGCATCTATTGATTATTATCGCAGAATATTCGTTTTTACTAGACTGCGAGAGGTTTTGGGTCGGTTGTCTGCGACATTCTCAATTACTCTCGCTGTGTCTACACACGGGCTCACCAACTTTCGCAAGCACACAAAAATGAAGAACTGGCCTCAATCCCTGGCCAAGCCTTCTTCATTTCCGATGGTCTAAAATTGACAAAATTGCATGGCGATGGCCTCATTAAATTCAGCCCCATGCGCGCAACCTTACCGCCCCCCACAACCTCTACCTAGAAGTCTCCGCTGGGGATAAATTATTAAGCAGTTAGTAAAATCCAGCGTATATGACTACTAGGGACAGGTCTACAGGACTTTGCTATTAAGAAGGAAATTGGCTCAGTGCATAACTTTGCTTGGATTGGAAAAAGTTTGGGATCGACTATTGATGACGTGTTCCCCAGCCCGGCTAGGTTGCTAGAGATGATAAGCTTCGACATTTGAGCCAACAATTTTGTTGCTAGTTGAAGTTCTTGGCAGCTAACATTATTTTTTGGTGCAAAATAAAGTATACTATGGATATGGATATGGAAAAATTCTAGGGCATCTGGCTTATGATTAGAAGGTCCTCGGTTCGAAACCCCAAATCTAAGACATAACTTTTGCCCTAAGTCTACACCTAATCACGCTTTGCTTGAGTTCAATCAATCTGAGATTTGCTACCAATGCCAGCTGGTAAAAGTTTGGGTAGAAGCTGTTGCCCCTTCAGCCTGTGGGCTGTACATCTAATCAAAACTCAAAAGATGGGATGTAGAAAAAATTAAAAGGTTTGTACTAGTATGCACATGGGATTGCTTAGTAAAACATGCTAAAGACCGTATGATTGGAAAAATTGTAATACTTTTGGTTTTCTTAGAAAGTTCTAAGAAATTTCGCTAATTGCTTTGTGTAACTAATTGCGCAAGATTTCGATGCAATCGAAAAGCAAACTGATTATTCAACCACGATTTAAGTCGATCAGTGCAAACAGAATTTGTTTACTTTTGATTTTATTCACGCGAAGAGCAGAAGTATTTGACAATTTTAAACTTGAAACTGTCAAGGCTTCATCCGTAAGATCAGCATACGCTAGCATAGTCTGACTCCTTTGTAGTGCCAATCAAAGGCCTACGAAAATAGACACTTACTGTGCAAGCTAAGAGTTACAAAGCAGCAGAAACTTGCATGCAAATCTGATCAATACGGTAGGTGACAATCGGACCTAGTCTGCTCAGGCCTTCCCTCGCGGAACGTGAGGTGATGCCGGTGATCTCCTAGGGGGAGGTTTCCGGCGAGGGAAAATTCCCAAGTTTTTCTTGCACCATTGTTAAGAAGAATGTACAGCCTTTCTTTGTCTTCGCGATAATAGGTCTGCGGATTTTTCTGGGGGAAGTCTTCTTCCTACTTTCCTGACGTTTCATCGGGAGCTTGGCGATTTTATTGCCTCAGGGTTTCCAAGAAAGGAAGATCGCCACCGTGTTTGCACTCAGTACGCCTCGAGAATGAGTCTTTCAAAGCTAGTCCTATAGAAAATTATTTTTAGCTCAGTGTTGCCGCAAGCAAAGGCCCATGAAGGAAGGCGTCTGGGTAAAAACCTGTTTGACTAGGAATGCTATCAGTTAAAGGATGCAACAGAAATGTCTGATGAATGCTGGTGCACTTTTGAGACCGATCTACCACGGTAGATTTCATCAATTCGATTTATTTATTTATTAGTCAACATCTATCTATTTAATTACCTAGCTACATTTGGTGCGTCTGCATGTACGATGCATGTCTGTATATCAATCTCTCTGTCAGTTAGCAGTTCTGCATGTTTGTCTGTCTGTGAGTCTGTATCTCTGTCTCTGTCTTTCTGTCTTTCTATCTGTTTGTCTGTGTGTCTGTGTGTCTGTCTGTCTGTCCATCTGTCTGTTTGTCTGTCTGTCTGTCTGTCTGTCTGTCTGTCTGTCTGTCTGTCTGTCTGTCTGTCTGTCTGTCTGTCTGTCTGTCTGTCTGTCTGTCTGTCTGTCTGTCTGTCTGTCTGTCCGCTGTCATTCCAATCAATCTTCTCTTAGTACTCACTTATCCATCAAATTCAATACTCCAGACTGTAACTCATGAAACGGCCCTCACACACACATGTTTCAAAACCATAGCCTTCAAGTTGCTTTCGTCTCCGAGCTGGCCTGTCAGACGGTGCAGTCGATCAAATCAATCAACAGTAGCCCGGCGTCTTCAAATCAGTCGAAGCGGTCCGCAGTCCAAAATCTATTTTACTTCTCAGGTCGAGTTGCTGCCAGTGCAATCTACAGTTCGAATCGGTGCTTGATAAGAAAAAGTTATGCAGCCGAAACGCAACTGAAGTTTATATTAGGAACGAAGATTGGAAATGAAATTCGGATATTGAGATGAACAGAATTTGCACAAGAGAGTGACTTTAGAGTTGACTGAAAATGAAATGACAGTGGACGGAGTGACCATGGGTGACTAGCATCGGTGGTTTCTCCCTTGAAGAACATCCGTATGTGAGATACGTTGCGTAAATATGGGGTACCGATATGATCGACATTTTAAATAGTCCCTAGCCATATGGTTAGGCTTTTCTTTTGCATGAAATTCGTCCCACTCGTTAAGATGCTCCTCGTCTTTTAAATGGTTAGAGAAAAATCTAGGATACGCGCATCTTCAAATAGAGAAACGGTTTTCTTCAAGATTAAATCTTCTTGAAACTTTAAAAAAAAGAATTATTTCGAGACAGAAATGGACGAATCTCCACGCGTCCAATGCAAAGGATTTTTTCACCGAATCCTGCTTCTAGCATAAGGACAGTGATGCAATCCCGTTAATGCCCGCGCGCTTTCTCCTTGTCAGTTATAATTGCACATCCAGGTCATAGCTTATTTCGTTCTCTATGCATATAATCTCAATAATACCCAAACCGCTTCTCTTTGTCAACTATCGTTGTTTCAAATTGCAGCATAATTACTTCGACAGTTAGTTCCCCACTGGCTAACCTTTATAAAACTTTTTTCTTCTTTTAGTTTCAACTTAGCAGCACAATAACATCCTACTGCTTCTCCTTTTTGCTTGCACAATTACGAAGCCAAAAGCAATATTACAGAAGAAACTTCAGAAGAAACGCAATAGAGAAACTTTATCAATATAGCTGGAAGGGTGCATCAATTTTGTGCAATTTTCTTTGCCCGCTGGCTATCAATATAGGGATGCATTTCTTTGCTTTTTGTCCAGTTCAGAATCATTTACGCGCAGAGAATAAGTCAGGCGAGGGATATTTGCTTTGCTGCTGAGATAAAAAGGATTTTGATCGCTTCGAAATAACAAAAATCATAAAATTTTTGCAGTTTAATATCAGTCATGTTAATATCAGTATTTACACATCGATTTATCTATCTATCTCTGTATATAATTTATGTATATGCTAATATATAGTTTATGTGTAATGATACTTTCTGTTTAAGTGTCAGCAAGTCTGTGTAATCAATCAGTCTAGTCATCAATCCATCAATCTGTCTCGCCATGTTTCTTTTTATCGATCCATTTATCAATTGGCATTTTATGGTATAATATATGCAGGTATTATTCTCACGATTAGTCTTACCTCTTAAATTTGAAAACTTTTGGGGTCGAGTTGAAAGTTTTTTAATTATTCTCGTCGTTTTGACCATTCATTTTAAAGGATTTCCCCCAAAATTTCACACCCCAGATAAATCTAAACTACCCAACAGCTGTTGCGGTAGCAGGACCTCCGCCTTGACAAGGCAGTATGATTCAGCAGTTCTGTTGTTTCTGAAAAAAAAGTTATTACCTATAAGAACGAAGCTTTTATTGCATATTGATCTGTTTGAAAATTTTTCTCTGACTTGCTTCGGGTAAAAGAAGACAATTGATTTCTCTTTGAATTGAAATAAATTCAACTCCCCAAATAAGTAAAGAATGACTCAAAAATATAAGTTTTTTGGCAACTTTTAGCATTTCTATGAGTGAGCGAAAAATTCTTGTGAAGGTAGAGAAAGTATAGCAAATTGCAATAAAGTTAGAACACATATAATACAAGGACAAGGTTAAGTTAGAAGCAGACACATTACGCAAAGCGGACATGCATTTTGAATCAATAATCTGTAACAAAGCAATTCTTGTTTTATTTTTTTGACGAAAAAACTACACTAAAATTGGCGTCAAAAATGATTTATTTTAGATTGGATTGTTGGCAATACCCTGTGCAAAGCGTTGCCCTACTTGCAGGGAGTAGCAGTGACAGCTTCGGTCACAACTTTGAGCTTCATCGCGTTTGACAGGTGAGGAAGCATTCATTGATTCGCTGATTTATTGATGCAAACTGGCGTGTTTGGACTAAATAAGATTGGATGTCTGACTGAAGGATTGTCAGATATGTCGGTAGAGAAAAACAGCGGGTTCTAGAACACGAGTTAAACAAAGGATTAAGCAGGAGGTGTTTGAATAAGACTGACTGGGGAGGGGCTCACTGGGCGAACAAGTCAATTTGACATCTCACAGCGGGTTTGAGACGCAGGTTTTTACAATAACTTGAAATAAAAAGGAAAAACAAAATACGCAGAGCCTTATAGTCCGCCCTGAGACTAGGCATCAATACATCAAAGTGTTTTTTTTACCTAGTGAAAAAAACAAGAGGCTTAAGCAGTCAAGCTCCAAAAAGTACATCTCGTTAGTACTGGAATACACGCATTGAGTAGCGAATTGAGCTTCCTGCCCAGAGACACCAGAGCCTGCATGCTGGGCTGCTCAATCAACATCAGTTCCTTGCTCATTTGCTACTCCTTCATCAGCTTCAAAGTCTCCGTTCCTTTTTCTTATCCATCTTTTTTTCGGTCTCCGACCTCAGCTGCCTTAATTGCTCGGTTTAAAAGCGATCAAACACAAAAACTAGCGGAGGCCTGACAATCTGTTGACAGCAAAATTAACTAGCTGGCTAGCTGTGAGATGATTTCCTGTAATCTTTCAACTCCCTAGGTGGGAATTGGACTAATTAAAACAAATTGGACAATTGGAAACTGAGCTTCGGTGAGGCCTGAGGGTCTCTTGAGTAAGAGTTTTTGCTTTAAACTAATCGAATTAGCTTCATTTGGCTGCCAAAGATAAACATATTTTAAAATAATAAGATTCTAGCATGTCTGCAGTACAACCCAAATTACCCGCATTAACTACCAAACACAATAAACCAGTTATCATCTTACCCCGCAAAAGCAACAAGTTTTATCAGCCAAATACAAACAACTATTGGACGCCATTGCAAAAAAACAAATACTGTTTTTAAGTCCTCTAAAATCTGCGCTCTGAAGTCATCTATTGCGGACAAAATGCGGGGGCACTAGGCAATCGAAATACATTTAGGTCTTGACGCAATAAATGCTGCTTGGTATTGGTCGAATTATAGGGGCAGAACAAGATACGTCACATTCCAGAGCGTGAAAGCTATTTAGAAAGTGATTTTTTCCTACTTTCAGCAAGCCTAAAAAAAGAAAAACTAAAGCCACTTAGACACGGAAAAATCTTTGCTTTGGCGTTGGTTTTGTTCTATTTAAGGGGAAAATTTACTACCAATAAGATAGGCCATTAAGAAATATGTAGGACAGCTGGATTCAATGCATTATCATTGTGCCTACCAATGCAATGGTCAGAAAATGTTCCTTAAAGCCTCTGTAATTCGTAAATTTCTTTAGCAAATTGGCCATTTATGGCTAAAAGTTATTAAGTGCGACTTCGGTATCGTTTGTACTGTCAAATTTTGCATGAACAGTCATTTTTGTAAATTGACTGCGCACTTACCGAAAGTTATGCGTGTCAAAGATTTTTTTATGAATTGTCCTCAGTTCTGGGCAAGCTTATAAACACAATGTTGTGTTTTGCCTGACTCGATGTGGTGGGTATTTATTACGAATTATTCTAAGCATCACTTTAGAGATCCACTGATACAAATTCCATTAATCTATGAATGTGCCGCAACCAGATTTCTAGCGGTGTGTCACCCATTGAGACGCCATTTCTCCAAGCAGCAAGCGATAATAATTGTGGCCTGCATCTGGATCTACGGCATGCTGCTGCTGCTGCCTTGGGCCTTCAACTATGACACTGTCACTGAACGACTAGGTAATGGAACCGTGTATTTGATTTGCCGTAACGCAATGTCGAAACCGGTAGCCAAGGGTTACCAAATCGGAGTAATCTTCTGTCTACTTTACGCCGCCCCGCTGACTTTCATAACTGTGTGCTACGGACTCGTGGCAGCCAAGCTGAGCAGGCGAACTGCACAGCAGGAGGAATTTCTTAGAAAGTGAGTCGCCCTAAATTTTTATGTATTAGTAAAGCCCTAGACCAATGCCAAAAGTCTCCAACTGTATTTTTTGTATCGCTATGTACGCTATTTTAAAACCTAAAAGTACAAAACCATTCAGATGTACCATTTTATGCATTCAAAAATTGAAATGTGTTTTTGGCTCCTAAGCTTGATAAAATAACACTCTCACATCCAGCTTGTGACGCGAAGGTTGCAACCGACAAAGATTTTTCCTTTTGATTAATTCTTAGGCAAACAATCTGTTTACTTTATCAATGTTGCACTGTTTAAATAGAACACGAAAGTGGCGTAGGTATTATGTTGAATCAGAATGGAAGACTGTGCATTTTGGATGCGTTAGGGCTATATTCATATTCATATTTTGATAACTGATCGAGGAAATAAAATTTTAGCTGGAAAATTCCATTATTACTACTAAATTCAGTATTTCGTTAGTAGCATAATTCTTTTTTTATCGGAATATTCCTATATTGTGCAGCGGCCATTCCATCACACGAAACTCTTTGACAGGTCGTCGACAGCGAACGATCGCAGACAGATGAGCCGCTTAGTGAAGATGCTGGTCACGGTTGTACTAATCTTCGCCATCTCCTGGCTGCCTCTTCATCTAATCTCCGTATTGTTCTTCTCCCCGACTGTTCGGGCCAATTTGAAATCCTGGGGCCCCGCGTTGCCATCATTTGTGCAATGGATCGGCATCAGCAATTGCTGCGTCAATCCTTGGATCTATTGCGCTTTTAGCAAGACGTACAGAGCCAACTTCCTGAATACTCTTCGCTGCGTAAGTCAACGAAAGTTACCTAAAGTATTTTTAAGTTACTTCGAGTACAAGGATTGTTAAAAAGGACGCTACACTATATAACATTGAAGGCCGAAAACACAGAGTTAACAGGCTTTAGACTTAGACAAAAAATGTTGAATTTCTATCGCGGGCAGTGTAAAATCGGCCTTCAATTATTTGGAGCGAAGCGTCCTTCTACTCCAGAAGTCCCTGGTTCGAGTACGGGGAAACTTGGAAAACTCATAAGAGATACACATAGTGGGAACCATTAACTTACATTCCCTAGATGGGCCACTCAGCGACCACAAGGCAAAGCCATAGATTCATAGATGCATTTTATTCCAAGAAATCAGTGTAATCATTTGTTTTCAGTAGTTAGGATGCGTTTTTTCAGTAGCTGACGCAAATATGAGCATTGTTATACATGATGGGTGCAAACACTGAACTTTCTCACTCCGAGTGAAAGATGCGAGAGAATTAGTAAGTGAAAATAAACTGAGCTCGAAGTAACTGTATTTTGTGTTTTAGGAATATTATAAACAATAGAAAATGGAAACGAATGGAGACAAACAAGGAATGGAAACAATCATAAAGCAAGCATTTTTAATTTAAAATTCCAAATTACTCATGCTTTAATAGGCAAAAAAAATTAACAGAAACTTTAACAGATAGTTTTACAAATGAGTAGATTAACTTTGAGAGTATAGCGAGTGGCCCATCAAGGGAATATAAGATCTATGGTGGGAACAATTTTACTGAGAAATGTGTTAAATTCAGAAAAATCATAGAATGCTTGATAACAGTTTCGACAAAACAAAGACTTGCCGTCCCCAAACCATCTCCCCCTACCCAAACCGCAGCGCTACATCCAGCCAGCCACAGCCAGCGCAATTCAGCGCAGCTGCGCCCTGCAGCCTCCAGCGTCGACCAGTCACTGCGGTTCTGCAAAGAACAAACATTTCAAAAATGCTGGCTCCCCAATCGCCGGCAATAATAACAAA